>JAECWQ010000053.1:0-43019 GCA_018150835.1 Drosophila repletoides
CTCTTCATCCAGATTTATCTTCCGATCGTTGACAATTATTTATTTTTTATTTATTTACGTTTATAAATTGTCAAAATACAGACAAAATATAAATCATTTTTATAATTGTTAGACTTATGTTGGTTGTGCCGCTGTCACCGCTGGTGTTTGAAAAAATCGACATGACGCAGCTTATGAGCTGAGCACATTTCTGTGGTGATGACAACGATACGAGTACTTATTCGGTCTATGTAGAATAATTTTATTTAATTGTCACAAATTGACGCAAGAATTTATTTTATTTTTATTTTTTTATTGAACCGAACCAAAATATTTAAGTGAACTTTTTGCCCACTGACATGGACGATTATGGACATTATAGCGAGAGCAAGAATACCTTTACGCCAGTTTATCGAGTGGCATGTTTCGGCTCCTGTCCCTTCTTTCTCTTCGTCCTCCTCCCTCTTCTTCCACTGACTCCTCAGTTGGTAGGTACCTTCCTTTAGGAACCGGCTGGCCAATGAATGGCTCTCCAGCCTGGGCAAGGGTTGGGCCGCCATTCCTGCCTGCCTCAGCCACTGCTTTCTCAGTTGGGAGGCACCTTCGTTTAAGAACCGGCTGGCCACAGCATGGCTCGTCAGACTGCGCACGTGCCGACTCATCAGGGTCGTCATGGCCCAAGACACCAGGCGGGACACGGGATGCGGATCGCCCACGTTTCCTCGGCTGTGAAGGCAACCTGGCTTGGGATCGGGAGCCGGAGGGTTTACCCATTATTTAAAAATAACAATATATATATAATTGATTTTTAAATAATTTAGACTTTGTAATCTTAACGAGTTTGTTTTTTGTTTTGAGAGGAGGGAAGACTAAAGACCCCTTGTCCATAGCCGGGGGGTGTGATAAGTAAATGGCTCACAACATTTTGTGCGAGGCTTGGCCCCAATTCTGTGGCATTTAATTAGCATTTTGTAATACACTCGTAATGCCAGCGAGTATTTGTATCTGTTGCTGTTGTTGTTTCTGTTGCTCGTTGCCTGTTGCAGTCGTACTTTTACATGGCGCAGCAATTAGGAGCATCACTCGTAGCATTCTTACACAAGTCATTAGTGTTAGTGTTAGGAGCGTTCAATTTCACATCTTCACTGTTTGGTTGGTTTCATCCAAACTTTATCTTTTTCAGCAAGCTGCTCCCTGAAAACGCAAAGGCTGACGCCAATACTGAGGCTGCTAACTCCTTCAGTATGCAAGTTGGGCCGTAACAAATATGAATAATTATAATAATTTTACTAGATATTTTTTCACTCTTGGTAGCGAGTCCAAAAGGAGAGTCTTTTCATCCAGGTTTTTCTTTCGATCGTTGACAATTATTTTTTTTTTTTATTTATTTACGATTATAAATTGTCAAAATACAGACAAAATATAAATAATTTTTATCTTTTTATAGACTCAAGTTGGTTGTGCCCCTGTCACCACTGCTCTTTTAAAAAATCGACATGGCTCATCAATTAGGGGCATCACTCGTAGCATTCCCTCAATAGTGTTAGTGTTCAATTTCGCATCTTTACTGTCTGGTTGGCTTCATCCAAACTTTATCTTCTTCAGCAAGCTTCTCCCTGAAAACGCAAACGCTGACGCCAATACTGAGGCTGCATAACTCCTTCAGCAGGCAAGTTGGGTCGTAACAAATATGAAAAATTATATTAATTTTACAAGACATTTTTTCACTCTTGGTAGCGAGTCCAAAAGGAGAGTCTTTTCATCCATGTTTATCTTTCGATCGTTGACAATTATTTATTTTTTTTATTTATTTACGTTTATAAATTGTCAAAATACAGACAAAATATAAATAATTTTTATCTTTTTATAGACTCAAGTTGGTTGTGCCCCTGTCACCACTGCTCTTTTAAAAAATCGACATGGCTCATCAATTAGGGGCATCACTCGTAGCATTCCCTCAATAGTGTTAGTGTTCAATTTCGCATCTTTACTGTCTGGTTGGCTTCATCCAAACTTTATCTTCTTCAGCAAGCTTCTCCCTGAAAACGCAAACGCTGACGCCAATACAGGGCTGCATAACTCCTTCAGCAGGCAAGTTGGGTCGTAACAAATATGAAAAATTATATTAATTTTACAAGACATTTTTTCACTCTTGGTAGCGAGTCCAAAAGGCGAGTCTTTTCATCCATGTTTATCTTTCGATCGTTGACAATTATTTATTTTTTTTATTATTTACGTTTATAAATTGTCAAAATACAGACAAAATATAAATAATTTTTATCTTTTTATAGACTCAAGTTGGTTGTGCCGCTGTCACCACTGCTCTTTTAAAAAATCGACATGGCGCATCAATTAGGGGCATCACTCGTAGCGTTCAATTTCACATCTTCAATGTCTGGTTGGCTTCATCCAAACTTTATCTTCTTCAGTAAGCTGCTCCCTGAAAACGTAAACGCTGACGCCAATACTGAGGCTGCATAACTTCTTCAGCAGCCAATTTGAGCCGTAACAAGTATGAATAATTATAATAATTTTAGTAGATATTTTTTCACTCTTGGTAGCGAGTCCAAAAGGAGAGTCTTTCCATCCAGGTTTATCTTTCGCTCGATAACAATTATTTATTTTTTTATTTATTTAAATTTTGAAATGGTCAAAATAAAGACAAAATATAAATAATTTTCATTTTTTTATAGACTTATGTTGGTTGTGCCGCTGTCACCGCTGCTGTTTGAAAAAATCGACAAAGCAATTAGGGGCATCACTCGTAGCATTCTTACAATAGTGTTAGTATTAGGAGCGTTCAATTTCACATCTTCACTGTCTGGTTGGCTTCATCCAAACTTTATTTTCTTCAGCAAGCTGCTCCCTGAAAACGCATTCGCTGACGCCAATACAGCGGCTGCATAACTACTTCAGCAGCCAATTTGGGCCGTATCAAATATGAATAATTATAATAATTTTACAAGACATTTTTTCACTCTTGGTAGCGAGTCCAAAAGGAGAGTCTTTTCATCCAGGTTTATCTTTCGATCGATAACAATTATTTATTTTTTTATTTATTTAAATTTTGAAATGGTCAAAATAAAGACAAAATATAAATAATTTTCATTTTTTTATAGACTTATGTTGGTTGTGCCGCTGTCACCGCTGCTGTTTGAAAAAATCGACAAAGCAATTAGGGGCATCACTCGTAGCATTCTTACAATAGTGTTAGTATTAGGAGCGTTCAATTTCACATCTTCACTGTCTGGTTGGCTTCATCCAAACTTTATTTTCTTCAGCAAGCTGCTCCCTGAAAACGCATTCGCTGACGCCAATACAGCGGCTGCATAGCTACTTCAGCAGCCAATTTGGGCCGATTCAAATATGAATAATTATAATAATTTTACAAGACATTTTTTCACTCTTGGTAGCGAGTCCAAAAGGAGAGTCTTTTCATCCAGGTTTATCTTTCGATCGTTGACAATTATTTATTTTTTTATTTATTTACGTTTATAAATTGTCAAAATAAAGACAAAATATAAATAATTTTTATCTTTTTATAGACTTATGTTGGTTGTGCCGCTGTCACCGCTGCTCTTTTAAAAAAATCGACATGGCGCAGCAATTAGGAGCATCACTCGTAGCATTCTTACACAAGTCATTAGTGTTAGTGTTAGGAGCGTTATATTTCACATCTTCACTGTCTGGTTGGCTTCATCCAAACTTTATCTTCTTCAACAAGCTGCTCCCTGAAAACGCAAAGGCTGACGCCAATACTGAGGCTGCATAACTCCTTCAGTAGGCAAGTTGAGCAGTAACAAATATGAATAATTATAATAATTTTAGTAGATATTTTTTCACTCTTGGTAGCGAGTCCAAAAGGAAAGTCTTTTCATCCATGTTTATCTTTCGATCGTTGACAATTTTTTTTTTTTTTTATTTACGTTTTAAATTGTATGTTTTTTTATATTAGTTGGTTGTGCCACTGTCACCGCTGCTGTTTGAAAAAATCGACATGGCGCAGCAATTAGGGGCATCACTCGTAGCATTCTTACACAAGTCATTAGTGTTAGTGTTAGGAGCGTTCAATTTCACAGCTTCACTGTCTGGTTGGTTTCATCCAAACTTTATCTTCTTCAGCAAGCTGTTCCCTGAAAACGCAAACGCTGACGCCAATACAGGGGCTGCATAACTCCTTCAGCAGCCAATTTGGGCCGTAACAAGTATGAATAATTATAATAATTTTAGTAGATATTTTTTCACTCTTGGTAGCGAGTCCAAAAGGAAAGTCTTTTCATCCATGTTTATCTTTCGATTGTTGACAATTTTAATTTAGTTATTTATTTACGTTTATAAATTGTCAAAATACAGACATAATATAAATAATTTTCATCTTTTTATAGAATTATGTTGGTTGTGCCGCTGTCACGGCTGGTGTTTGAAAAAATCGACATGGCGTAGCAATTAGGGGCATCACTCGTAACATTCTTACACAAGTCATTAGTGTTTGTGTTTAGGAGCGTTCAATTTCACATCTTCACTGTCTGGTTGGTTTAATCCAAACTTTATCTTCTTCAGCAAGCTGCTCCCTGAAAACCCAAAGGCTGACGCCAATACTGAGGGTGCATAACTCCTTCAGCAGCCAATATGGGCCGTAACAAATATGAATAGTTATAATAATTTTACAAGACAATTTTTCACTCTTGGTAGCGAGTCCAAAAGGAGAGTCTTTTCATCCATGTTTATCTTTCGATCGTTGACAATTATTTATTTTTTTATTTATTTACGTTTGTAAATTGTCAAAATAAAGACAAAATATACATAATTTTTATCTTTTTATAGACTTATGTTGGTTGTGCCGCTGTCACCGCTGCTCTTTTAAAAAAATCGACATGGCGCAGCAATTAGGGGCATCACTCGTAGCATTCTTACACAAGTCATTAGTGTTAGTTTTAGGAGCGTTCAATTTCACATCTTCACTGTCTGGATGGCTTCATCCAAACTTTATCTTCTTCAGCAAGCAGCTCCCTGAAAACCTAAAGGCTGACGCCAATACTGAGGCTGCATAACTCCTTCAGCAGGCAGTTTGCGCCGTAACAAATATGAATTATTATAATAATTTTACAAGACATTTTTTCACTCTTGGTAGCGAGTCCAAAAGGAGAGTCTCTTCATCCAGATTTATCTTTCGATCGTTGACAATTATTTATTAACGTTTATAAATTGTCATAATACAGACAAAATATAAATAATTTTATAATTTTTCGACTTATGTTGGTTCTGCCGCTGTCACCACTGGTGTTTGAAAAAAATCGACATGGCGCAGCAATTAGGGGCATCACTCTTAGCATTCTTGCACAAGTCATTAGTGTTAGTGTTAGGAGCGTTCAATTGCACATCTTCACTGTCTGGATGGCTTCATCCAAACTTTATCTTCTTCAGCAAGCAGCTCCCTGAAAACCCAAAGGCTGACGCCAATACTGAGGCTGCATAACTCCTTCAGCAGGCAGTTTGCGCCGTAACAAATATGAATTATTATAATAATTTTACAAGACATTTTTTCACTCTTGGTAGCGAGTCCAAAAGGAGAGTCTCTTCATCCAGATTTATCTTTCGATCGTTGACAATTATTTATTTTTTTATTTATTTACGTTTATAAATTGTCAAAATACAGACAAAATATAAATCATTTTTATAATTTTTAGACTTATGTTGGTTGTGCCGCTGTCACCGCTGGTGTTTGAAAAAATCGACATGACGCAGCTTATTAGCTGAGCACATTTCTGGGTGATGACAACGATCACGAGTACTTATTCGGTCTATGTAGCGATCAATTTTATCTTAATTGTCACAAATTGGCTGCACCAGAATTTATTTTATTTTTATTTTTTTATTGAAACCGCAAACTGCAAAATATTTAGGTGAACTTTTTGCCCACTCGACATGGACGATTATGGACATTATAGCGAGAGCAAGAATAACTTTACGCCAGTTTATCGAGTGGCATGTTTCGGCTCCTGTCCTTCTTTCTCTTCGTTCCTCCTCTTCTTCCACTGACTACTCAGTTGGTAGGTACCTTCCTTTAGGAACCGGCTGGCCAATGAATGGCTCTCCAGCCTGGGCAAGGGTTGGGCCGCCATTCCTGCCTTCCTCAGCCACTGCTTTCTCAGTTGGGAGGCACCTTCGTTTAAGAACCGGCTGGCCACAGCAATGGCTCGTCAGACTGCGCACGTGCCGACTCATCACAAGTCGTGTTATGGCTTCAAGACACCAGCGGGCTGGACACGGGATGCGGATCGCCCACGTTTCCTCGGCTGAAGGCAACACTAGGCTTGGGATCGGAGCCCGAGGGTTTACCCATTATTTAAAAATAACAATATATAAATAATTATTAAATAATTTTTAGACGTTGATAATCTTAACGCGTTTGTTTTTTGTTTTGAGAGCAAGGAAGACTAAAGACCCCTTGTTCATAGCCAGGGGTGTTATTAGTAAATGGCTCACAACATTTTTTGTTTATTTATTGGCCCAATTCTGTGGCATTTAATTAGCATTTTGTAATACAGTCGTAATGCAGAGAGGTTTGTATCTGTTGCTTGTTGCTGTTTCTGTTGCTCGTTGCTTGTTGAAACAGTCGTCTTTTACATGGCGCAGCAATTAGGGAGCATCACTCGTAGCATTCTTACACAAGTCGTTAGTGTTAGTGTTAGGAGCTTTCAATTTCAAATCTTCACTATCTGGTTGGCTTTATCCAAACTTTATCTTCTTCAGCAAGCTGCTCCCTGAAAACGTAAACGCTGACGCCAATACTGAGGCTGCATAACTCCTTCAGCAGCCAATTTGGGCCGTAACAAATATGAATAATTATAATAATTTTACAAGACATTTTTTCACTCTTAGTAGCGAGTCCAAAAGGAGAGCCTTTTCATCCAGGTTTATCTTTCGATCGTTGACAATTATTTATTTTTTCACTTATTTACATTTATAAATTGTCAAAATACAGACAAAATATAAATAATTTTTATCTTTTTATAGACTCATGTTGGTTGTGCCCCTGTCACCACTGCTCTTTTAAAAAATCGACATGGCTCATCAATTAGGGGCATCACTCGTAGCATTCTTACACAAGTCATTAGTGTTAGTGTTAGGAGCGTTCAATTTCACATCTTCACTGTCTGGTTGGCTTCATCCAAACTTTATCTTCTTCAGCAAGCTGCTCCCTGAAAACGCAAAAGCTGACGCCAATACTGAGGCTGCATAACTCCTTCAGTAGGCAAGTTGGGCCGTAACAAATATGAATAGTTATAATAATTTTACAAGACAATTTTTCACTCTTGGTAGCGAGTCCAAAAGGAGAGTCTTTTCATCCAGGTTTATCCTTCGATCGTTGACAATTATTTATTTTTTTATTTATTATCGTTTATAAATTGTCAAAATACAGACAAAATATAAAACTTATGTTGGTTGTGCCGTTGTCACCGCTGCTGTTTGAAAAAATCGACATGGCGCATCAATTAGGGGCATCACTCGTAGCATTCCCTCAATAGTGTTAGTATTAGGAGCGTTCAATTTCACATCTTCAATGTCTGGTTGGTTTCATCCAAACTTTATCTTCTTCAGTAAGCTGCTCCCTGAAAACGTAAACGCTGACGCCAATACAGGGGCTGCATAACTTCTTCAGCAGCCAATTTGAGCCGTAACAAGTATGAATAATTATAATAATTTTAGTAGACATTTTTTCACTCTTGGTAGCGAGTCCAAAAGGAGAGTCATTTCATCCATGTTTATCTTTCGATCGTTGACAATTTTTTTTTTTTTATTTATTTACGTTTATAAATTGTCAAAATAAAGACAAAATATAAATAATTTTCATCTTTTTATAGACTTATGTTGGTTGTGCCGCTGTCACCACTGCTGTTTGAAAAAATCGACATGGCGCATCAATTAGGAGCATCACTTGTAACATTCTTAAACAAGTCGTTAGTGTTAGTGTTAGGAGCGTTAAATTTCTCATTATTCATTCACTGTCTGGTTGGATTTATCCAAACTTTATCTTCTTCAGCAAGCTGCTCCCTGAAAACGCAAACGCTGACGCCAATACAGGGGCTGCATAACTCCTTCAGTAGGCAAGTTGAGCCGTAACAAATATGAATAATTATAATAATTTTACTAGACATTTTTTCACTCTTGGTAGCGAGTCCAAAAGGAGAGTCCTTTCATCCAGGTTTTTCTTTCGATTATTGACAATTATTTATTTTTTTATTTATTTACGTTTATAAATTGTCAAAATAAAGACAAAATATAAATAATTTTCATCTTTTTATAGACTTATGTTGGTTGTGCCGCTGTCACCGCTGCTGTTTAAAAAAATCGACATGGCGCATCAATTAGGAGCATCACTTGTAGCATTCTTACATAAGTCATTAGTGTTAGTGTTAGGAGCGTTCAATTTCACATCTTCACTGTCTGGTTGGCTTCATCCAAACTTTATCTTCTTCAGCAAGCTGCTCCCTGAAAACGCAAAGGCTGACGCCAATACTGAGGCTGCATAACTCCTTCAGCAGCCAAGTTGGGCCGTAACAAATATGAATAATTATAATAATTTTACAAGACATTTTTTCACTCTTGGTAGCGAGTCCAAAAGGAGAGTCTTTTCATCCAGGTTTATCTTTCGATCGTTGACAATTATTTATTTTTTTATTTATTTACGTTTATAAATTGTCAAAATAAAGACAAAATATAAATAATTTTCATCTTTTTATAGACTTATGTTGGTTGTGCCGCTGTCACCGCTGCTGTTTGAAAAAATCGACATGGCGCAGCAATTAGGGGCATCACTCGTAGCATTCTTACACAAGTCATTAGTGTTAGTGTTAGGAGCGTTCAATTTCACATCTTCACTGTCTGGTTGGCTTTCATCCAAACTTTATCTTCTTCAGCAAGCTGCTCCCTGAAAACGCAAACGCTGACGCCAATACTGAGGCTGCATAACTCCTTCAGCAGGCAAGTTGGGCCGTAATCAAATATGAATAATTATAATAATTTTACAAGACACTGTATTGTTTTTTCAACTCTTGGTAGCGAGTCCAAAAGGAGAGTCCTACTTTCATCCAGGGTTTATCTTTCGATCGTTGACAATTATTTATTTTTTTATTTATTTACGTTTATAAATTGTCAAAATAAAGACAAAATATAAATAATTTTCATCTTTTATAGACTTATGTTGGTTGTGCCGCTGTCACCGCTGCTGTTTGAAAAAATCGACATGGCGCAGCAATTAGGGGCATCACTCGTAGCATTCTTACACAAGTCATTAGTGTTAGTGTTAGGAGCGTTCAATTTCACATCTTCACTGTCTGGTTGGCTTCATCCAAACTTTATCTTTTTCAGCAAGCTGCTCCCTGAAAACGCAAACGCTGACGCCAATACTGAGGCTGCATAACTCCTTCAGTAGGCAAGTTGGGCCGTAACAAATATGAATAATTATAATAATTTTACTAGACATTTTTTCACTCTTGGTAGCGAGTCCAAAAGGAGAGTCTTTTCATCCAGGTTTATCTTTCGATCGTTGACAATTATTTATTTTTTTATTTATTTACGTTTATAAATTGTCAAAATAAAGACAAAATATAAATAATTTTTATCTTTTATAGACTTATGTTGGTTGTGCCGTTGTCACCGCTGCTGTTTGAAAAAATCGACATGGCGCAGCAATTAGGGGCATCACTCGTAGCATTCTTACACAAGTCATTAGTGTTAGTGTTAGGAGCGTTCAATTTCACATCTTCACTGTCTGGTTGGCTTCATCCAAACTTTATCTTCTTCAGCAAGCTGCTCCCTGAAAACGCAAACGCTGACGCCAATACTGAGGCTGCATAACTCCTTCAGTAGGCAAGTTGAGCCGTAACAAATATGAATAATTATAATAATTTTACTAGATATTTTTTCACTCTTGGTAGCGAGTCAAAAGGAGAGTCTTTTCATCCAGGTTTATCTTTCGATCGTTGACAATTATTTATTTTTTTATTTATTTAAGTTTTGAAATTGTCAAAATAAAGACAAAATATAAATAATTTTTATCTTTTTATAGACTTATGTTGGTTGTGCCCCTGTCACCACTGCTGTTTGAAAAAATCGACATGGCGCATCAATTAGGGCATCACTCGTAGCATTCTTACACAAGTCAATAGTGTTAGTGTTAGGAACGTTCAATTTCGCATCTTCACTGTCTGGTTGGCTTCATCCAAACTTTATCTTTTTCAGCAAGCTGCTCCCTGAGAAAGCAAAGGCTGACGCCAATACTGAGGCTGCATAACTCCTTCAATAGGCAAGTTGGGCCGTAACAAATATGAATAATTATAATAATTTTACAAGACATTTTTTCACTCTTGGTAGCGAGTCCAAAAGGAGAGTCCTTTCATCCAGGTTTATCTTTCGATCGTTGACAATTATTTATTTTTTTATTTATTTACGTTTATAAATTGTCAAAATAAAGACAAAATATAAATAATTTTCATCTTTTATAGACTTATGTTGGTTGTGCCGCTGTCACCGCTGCTGTTTGAAAAAATCGACATGGCGCAGCAATTAGGGCATCACTTGTAGCATTCTTACACAAGTCATTAGTGTTAGTGTTAGGAGCGTTCAATTTCACATCTTCACTGTCTGGTTGGCTTCATCCAAACTTTATCTTCTTCAGCAAGCTGCTCCCTGAAAACGCAAAGGCTGACGCCAATACTGAGGCTTCATAACTCCTTCAGTAGGCAAGTTGGGCCGTAACAAATGTGAATAATTATAATTATTTTACAAGACATTTTCTCACTCTTGGTAGCGAGTCCAAAAGGAGAGTCTTTTCATCCAGGTTTTTCTTTCGATCGTTGACAATTATTTATTTTTTTATTTATTTACGTTTATAAATTGTCAAAATAAAGACAAAATATAAATAATTTTTATCTTTTATAGACTCATGTTGGTTGTGCCGCTGTCACCGCTGCTGTTTGAAAAATCGACATGGCGCAGCAATTAGGGGCATCACTGTAGCATTCTTACACAAGTCATTAGTGTTAGTGTTAGGAGCGTTCAATTTCGTCATCTTCACTGTCTGGTTGGCTTTATCCAAACTTTATCTTCTTCAGCAAGCTGCTCCCTGAAAACGCAAACGCTGACGCCAATACAGGGGCTGCATAACTCCTTCAGTAGGCAAGTTGGGCCGTAACAAATATGAATAATTATAATAATTTTACAAGACATTTTTTCACTCTTGGTAGCGAGTCCAAAAGGAGAGCCTTTTCATCCAGGTTTATCTTTCGATCGTTGACAATTATTTATTTTTTTATTTATTTACGTTTATAAATTGTCAAAATACAGACAAAATATAAATAATTTTTATCTTTTATAGACTTATGTTGGTTGTGCCGCTGTCACCGCTGCTGTTTGAAAAAATCGACATGGCGCAGCAATTAGGGGCATCACTCGTAGCATTCTTACAATAGTGTTAGTATTAGGAGCGTTCAATTTCACATCTTCACTGTCTGGTTGGCTTCATCCAAACTTTATCTTCTTCAGCAAGCTGCTCCCTGAAAACGCAAACGCTGACGCCAATACTGAGGCTGCATAACTCCTTCAGTAGGCAAGTTGGGCCGTAACAAATATGAATAATTATAATAATTTTACTAGACATTTTTTCACTCTTGGTAGCGAGTCCAAAAGGAGAGTCTTTTCATCCAGGTTTATCTTTCGATCGTTGACAATTATTTATTTTTTTATTTATTTACGTTTATAAATTGTCAAAATAAAGACAAAATATAAATAATTTTTATCTTTTTATAGACTTATGTTGGTTGTGCCGCTGTCACCACTGCTGTTTGAAAAAATCGACATGGCGCAGCAATTAGGGGCATCACTTGTAGCATTCTTACACAAGTCATTAGTGTTAGTGTTAGGAGCGTTCAATTTCACATCTTCACTGTCTGGTTGGCTTCATCCAAACTTTATCTTCTTCAGCAAGCTGCTCCCTGAAAACGCAAAGGCTGACGCCAATACTGAGGCTGCATAACTCCTTCAGCAGGCAAGTTGGGCCGTAACAAATATGAATAATTATAATAATTTTACAAGACATTTTTTCACTCTTGGTAGCGAGTCCAAAAGGAGAGTCTTTTCATCCAGGTTTATCTTTCGATCGTTGACAATTATTTATTTTTTTATTTATTTACGTTTATAAATTGTCAAAATAAAGACAAAATATAAATAATTTTCATCTTTTTATAGACTTATGTTGGTTGTGCCGCTGTCACCGCTGCTGTTTGAAAAAAAATCGACATGGCGCAGCAATTAGGGGCATCACTCTTGTAGCATTCTTACACAAGTCAATAGTGTTAGTGTTAGGAGCGTTCAATTTCGCATCTTCACTGTCTGGTTGGCTTCATCCAAACTTTATCTTCTTCAGCAAGCTGCTCCCTGAAAACGCAAACGCTGACGCCAATACTGAGGCTGCATAACTCCTTCAGCAGCCAATTTGGGCCGTAACAAATATGAATAATTATAATAATTTTACAAGACATTTTTTCACTCTTGGTAGCGAGTCCAAAAGGAGAGTCTTTTCATCCAGGTTTATCTTTCGATCGTTGACAATTATTTATTTTTTTATTTATTTACGTTTATAAATTGTCAAAATAAAGACAAAATATAAATAATTTTCATCTTTTTATAGACTTATGTTGGTTGTGCCGCTGTCACCGCTGCTGTTTGAAAAAATCGACATGGCGCAGCAATTAGGGGCATCACTCGTAGCATTCTTACACAAGTCATTAGTGTTAGTGTTAGGAGCGTTCAATTTCACATCTTCACTGTCTGGTTGGCTTCATCCAAACTTTATCTTCTTCAGCAAGCTGCTCCCTGAAAAAGCAAAGGCTGACGCCAATACTGAGGCTGCATAACTCCTTCAGTAGGCAAGTTGGGCCGTAACAAATATGAATAATTATAATAATTTTACAAGACATTTTTTCACTCTTGGTAGCGAGTCCAAAAGGAGAGTCTTTCATCCAGGTTTATCTTTCGATCGTTGACAATTATTTATTTTTTTATTTATTTACGTTTATAAATTGTCAAAATAAAGACAAAATATAAATAATTTTTATATTTTTATAGACTTATGTTGGTTGTGCCGCTGTCACCGCTGCTGTTTGAAAAAATCGACATGGCGCAGCAATTAGGGGCATCACTTGTAGCATTCTTACACAAGTCATTAGTGTTAGTGTTAGGAGCGTTCAATTTCACATCTTCACTGTCTGGTTGGCTTCATCCAAACTTTATCTTCTTCAGCAAGCTGCTCCCTGAAAACGCAAACGCTGACGCCAATACTGAGGCTGCATAACTCCTTCAGTAGGCAAGTTGGGCCGTAACAAATATGAATAATTATAATAATTTTACTAGACATTTTTTCACTCTTGGTAGCGAGTCCAAAAGGAGAGTCTTTTCATCCAGGTTTATCTTTCGATCGTTGACAATTATTTATTTTTTTATTTATTTAAGTTTTGAAATTGTCAAAATAAAGACAAAATATAAATAATTTTCATCTTTTTATAGACTTATGTTGGTTGTGCCGCTGTCACCACTGCTGTTTGAAAAAAATCGACATGGCGCATCAATTAGGGGCATCACTTGTAGCATTCTTACACAAGTCATTAGTGTTAGTGTTAGGAGCGTTCAATTTCACATCTTCACTGTCTGGTTGGCTTCATCCAAACTTTATCTTCTTCAGCAAGCTGCTCCCTGAAAACGCAAAGGCTGACGCCAATACTGAGGCTGCATAACTCCTTCAGTAGGCAAGTTGGGCCGTAACAAATATGAATAATTATAATAATTTTACTAGACATTTTTTCACTCTTGGTAGCGAGTCCAAAAGAGAGTCTTTTCATCCAGGTTTATCTTTCGATCGTTGACAATTATTTATTTTTTATTTATTTACGTTTATAAATTGTCAAAATAAAGACAAAATATAAATAATTTTTATCTTTTATAGACTTATGTTGGTTGTGCCGCTGTCACCACTGCTGTTTGAAAAAATCGACATGGCGCAGCAATTAGGGGCATCACTTGTAGCATTCTTACACAAGTCATTAGTGTTAGTGTTAGGAGCGTTCAATTTCACATCTTCACTGTCTGGTTGGCTTCATCCAAACTTTATCTTCTTCAGCAAGCTGCTCCCTGAAAACGCAAACGCTGACGCCAATACTGAGGCTGCATAACTCCTTCAGCAGGCAAGTTGGGCCGTAACAAATATGAATAATTATAATAATTTTACTAGACATTTTTTCACTCTTGGTAGCGAGTCCAAAAGGAGAGTCTTTTCATCCAGGTTTATCTTTCGATCGTTGACAATTATTTATTTTTTTATTTATTTACGTTTATAAATTGTCAAAATAAAGACAAAATATAAATAATTTTCATCTTTTTATAGACTTATGTTGGTTGTGCCGCTGTCACCGATGCTGGTTGAAAAAATCGACATGGCGCAGTAATTAGGGGCATCAGTCTTAGCATTCTTACACAAGTCGTTAGTGTTAGTGTTAGGAGCGTTAAATTTCTCATCTTCACTGTCTGGTTGGCTTTACCCAAACTTTATCTTCTTCAGCAAGCTGCTCCCTGAAAACGCAAAGGCTGACGCCAATACTGAGGCTGCATAACTCCTTCAGTAGGCAAGTTGAGCCGTAACAAATATGAATAATTATAATAATTTTACTAGACATTTTTTCACTCTTGGTAGCGAGTCCAAAAGGAGAGTCTTTTCATCCAGGTTTATCTTTCGATCGTTGACAATTATTTATTTTTTTATTTATTTAAGTTTATAAATTGTCAAAATAAAGACAAAATATAAATAATTTTCATCTTTTATAGACTTATGTTGGTTGTGCCGCTGTCACCGCTGCTGTTTGAAAAAATCGACATGGCGCAGCAATTAGGGGCATCACTCGTAGCATTCTTACACAAGTCAATAGTGTTAGTGTTAGGAGCGTTCAATTTCGCATCTTCACTGTCTGGTTGGCTTCATCCAAACTTTATCTTCTTCAGCAAGCTGCTCCCTGAAAACGCAAAGGCTGACGCCAATACTGAGGCTGCATAACTCCTTCAGCAGCCAATTTGAGCCGTAACAAATATGAATAATTATTATAAATTTAGTAGACATTTTTTCACTCTTGGTAGCGAGTCCAAAAGGAGAGTCTTTTCATCCAGGTTTATCTTTCGATCGTTGACAATTATTTATTTTTTTATTTATTTACGTTTATAAATTGTCAAAATAAAGACAAAATATAAATAATTTTTCATCTTTTATAGACTTATGTTGGTTGTGCCGTTGTCACCGCTGCTGTTTGAAAAAATCGACATGGCGCAGCAATTAGGGGCATCACTTGTAGCATTCTTACACAAGTCAATAGTGTTAGTGTTAGGAGCGTTCAATTTCACATCTTCACTGTCTGGTTGGCTTCATCCAAACTTTATCTTCTTCAGCAAGCTGCTCCCTGAAAAGCAAAGGCTGACGCCAATACTGAGGCTGCATAACTCCTTCAGCAGGCAAGTTGGGCCGTAACAAATATGAATAATTATAATAATTTTACAAGACATTTTTTCACTCTTGGTAGCGAGTCCAAAAGGAGAGTCTTTTCATCCAGGTTTATCTTTCGATCGTTGACAATTATTTATTTTTTTATTTATTTACGTTTATAAATTGTCAAAATAAAGACAAAATATAAATAATTTTCATCTTTTTATAGACTTATGTTGGTTGTGCCGCTGTCACCGCTGCTGTTTGAAAAAAATCGACATGGCGCAGCAATTAGGGGCATCATCTGTAGCATTCTTACACAAGTCATTAGTGTTAGTGTTAGGAGCGTTCAGTTTCGCATCTTCACTGTCTGGTTGGCTTCATCCAAACTTTATCTTCTTCAGCAAGGTGCTCCCTGAAAACGCAAACGCTGACGCCAATACTGAGGCTGCATAACTCCTTCAGCAGCCAATTTGGGCCGTAACAAATATGAATAATTATAATAATTTTACAAGACATTTTTTTCACTCTTGGTAGCGAGTCCAAAAGGAGAGTCTTTTCATCCAGGTTTATCTTTCGATCGTTGACAATTATTTATTTTTTTATTTATTTAAGTTTATAAATTGTCAAAATAAAGACAAAATATAAATAATTTTCATCTTTTATAGACTTATGTTGGTTGTGCCGTTGTCACCGCTGCTGGTTGAAAAAATCGACATGGCGCAGCAATTAGGGGCATCACTCTGTAGCATTCTTAAACAAGTCATTAGTGTTAGTGTTAGGAGCGTTCAATTTCACATCTTCACTGTCTGGTTGGCTTCATCCAAACTTTATCTTCTTCAGCAAGCTGCTCCCTGAAAAAGCAAAGGCTGACGCCAATACTGAGGCTGCATAACTCCTTCAGTAGCCAATTTGGGCCGTAACAAATATGAATAATTATAATAATTTTACAAGACATTTTTTCACTCTTGGTAGCGAGTCCAAAAGGAGAGTCTTTTCATCCAGGTTTATCTTCCGATCGTTGACAATTATTAATTTTTTTATTTATTTACGTTTATAAATTGTCAAAATACAGACAAAATATAAATAATTTTATCTTTTTATAGACTTATGTTGGTTGTGCCGTTGTCACCGCTGCTGTTTGAAAAAATCGACTTGGCGCAGCAATTAGGGGCATCACTCGTAGCATTCTTAATCAAGTCATTAGTGTTAGTTTTAGGAGCGTTCAATTTCACATCTTCACTGTCTGGTTGGCTTCATCCAAACTTTATCCTTTTTCAGCAAGCTGCTCCCTGAGAAAGCAAAGGCTGACGCCAATACTGAGGCTGCATAACTCCTTCAGTAGGCAAGTTGAGCCGTAACAAATATGAATAATTATAATAACTTTACTAGACATTTTTTCACTCTTGGTAGCGAGTACAAAAGGAGAGTCCTTTCATCCAGGTTTATCTTTCGATTATTGACAATTATTTATTTTTTTATTTATTTATGTTTATAAATTGTCAAAATAAAGACAAAATATAAATAATTTTCATCTTTTTATAGACTTATGTTGGTTGTGCCGCTGTCACCGATGCTGGTTGAAAAAATCGACATGGCGCAGCAATTAGGGCATCACCGTAGCATTCTTACAAGTCATTAGTGTTAGTGTTAGGAGCGTTCAATTTCACATCTTCACTGTCTGGTTGGCTTCATCCAAACTTTATCTTCTTCAGCAAGCTGCTCCCTGAAAACGCAAACGCTGACGCCAATACTGAGGCTGCATAACTCCTTCAGTAGGCAAGTTGGGCCGTAACAAATATGAATAATTATAATAATTTTACAAGACATTTTTTCACTCTTGGTAGCGAGTCCAAAAGGAGAGTCCTTTCATCCAGGTTTATCTTTCGATCGTTGACAATTATTTATTTTTTATTTATTTATGTTTATAAATTGTCAAAATAAAGACAAAATATAAATAATTTTCATCTTTTATAGACTTATGTTGGTTGTGCCGCTGTCACCGCTGCTGGTTGAAAAAATCGACATGGCGCAGCAATTAGGGGCTTCACTCGTAGCATTCTTACACAAGTCATTAGTGTTAGTGTTAGGAACGTTCAATTTCGCATCTTCACTGTCTGGTTGGTTTCATCCAAACTTTATCTTCTTCAGCAAGCTGCTCCCTGAAAACGCAAAGGCTGACGCCAATACTGAGGCTGCATAACTCCTTCAGCAGCCAATTTGGGCCGTAACAAATATGAATAATTATAATAATTTTACAAGAAATTTTTTCACTCTTGGTAGCGAGTCCAAAAGGAGAGTCTTTTCATCCAGGTTTATCTTTCGATCGTTGACAATTATTTATTTTTTTATTTATTTAAGTTTCGAAATGGTCAAAATAAAGACAAAATATGAATAATTTTCATCTTTTATAGACTTATGTTGGTTGTGCCGTTGTCACCGCTGCTGTTTGAAAAAATCGACATGGCGCAGCAATTAGGGGCATCACTCGTAGCATTCTTACACAAGTCATTAGTGTTAGTGTTAGGAGCGTTAAATTTCTCATCTTCACTATCTGGTTGGCTTTATCCAAACTTAACTTCTTCAGCAAGCTGCTCCCTGAAAACGCAAACGCTGACGCCAATACTGAGGCTGCATAACTCCTTCAGCAGCCAATTTGGGCCGTAACAAATATGAGTAATTATAATAATTTTACAAGAAATTTTTTCACTCTTGGTAGCGAGTCCAAAAGGAGAGCCTTTTCATCCAGGTTTATCTTTCGATCGTTGACAATTATTTATTTTTTTATTTATTTACGTTTATAAATTGTCAAAATAAAGACAAAATATGAATAATTTTCACCTTTTTATAGACTTATGTTGGTTGTGCCGCTGTCACCGCTGCTGTTTGAAAAAATCGACATGTCGCAGCAATTAGGGACATCACTCGTAGCATTCTTACACAAGTCATTAGTGTTAGTGTTAGGAGCGTTCAATTTCACATCTTCACTGTCTGGTTGGCTTTATCCAAACTTTATTTTCTTCAGCAAGCTGCTCCCTGAAAACGCAAACGCTGACGCCAATACTGAGGCTGCATAACTCCTTCAGCAGCCAATTTGGGCCGTAACAAATATGAGTAATTATAATAATTTTACTAGACATTTTTTCACTCTTGGTAGCGAGTCCAAAAGGAGAGTCTTTTCATCCAGGTTTATCTTTCGATCGTTGACAATTATTTATTTTTTTATTTATTTACGTTTATAAATTGTCAAAATAAAGACAAAATATAAATAATTTATATCTTTTTATAGACTTATGTTGGTTGTGCCGCTGTCACCGCTGCTGTTTGAAAAAATCGACATGGCGCAGCAATTAGGGGCATCACTCTGTAGCATTCTTACACAAGTCATTAGTGTTAGTGTTAGGAGCGTTCAATTTCACATCTTCACTGTCTGGTTGGCTTCATCCAAACTTTATCTTCTTCAGCAAGCTGCTCCCTGAAAACGCAAAGGCTGACGCCAATACTGAGGCTGCATAACTCCTTCAGCAGCCAATTTGGGCCGTAACAAATATGAATAATTATAATAATTTTACAAGACATTTTTTCACTCTTGGTAGCGAGTCCAAAAGGAGAGTCTTTTCATCCAGGTTTATCTTTCGATCGTTGACAATTATTTATTTTTTTATTTATTTAAGTTTTGAAATTGTCAAAATAAAGACAAAATATAAATAATTTTCATCTTTTATAGACTTATGTTGGTTGTGCCGCTGTCACCGATGCTGTTTGAAAAAATCGACATGGCGCAGCAATTAGGGGCATCACTTGTAGCATTCTTACACAAGTCGTTAGTGTTAGTGTTAGGTTAGGAGCGTTCAATTTCACATCTTCACTGTCTGGTTGGCTTCATCCAAACTTTATCTTCTTCAGCAAGCTGCTCCCTGAAAACGCAAACGCTGACGCCAATACTGAGGCTGCATAACTCCTTCAGCAGCCAATTTGGGCCGTAACAAATATGAATAATTATAATAATTTTACTAGACATTTTTTCACTCTTGGTAGCGAGTCCAAAAGGAGAGTCTTTTCATCCAGGTTTATCTTTCGATTATTGACAATTATTTATTTTTTTATTTATTTACGTTTATAAATTGTCAAAATAAAGACAAAATATAAATAATTTTCATCTTTTTATAGACTTATGTTGGTTGTGCCGCTGTCACCACTGCTGTTTGAAAAAATCGACATGGCGCAGCAATTAGGGGCATCACTTGTAGCATTCTTACACAAGTCATTAGTGTTAGTGTTAGGAGCGTTCAATTTCACATCTTCACTGTCTGGTTGGCTTCATCCAAACTTTATCTTTTTCAGCAAGCTGCTCCCTGAGAAAGCAAAGGCTGACGCCAATACTGAGGCTGCACACCTCCTTCAGTAGGCAAGTTGGGCCGTAACAAATATGAATAATTATAATAATTTTACTAGATATTTTTTCACTCTTGGTAGCGAGTCCAAAAGGAGAGTCTTTTCATCCAGGTTTATCTTTCGATCGTTGACAATTATTTATTTTTTTATTTATTTACGTTTATAAATTGTCAAAATAAAGACAAAATATAAATAATTTTCATCTTTTTATAGACTTATGTTGGTTGTGCCGCTGTCACCGATGCTGGTTGAAAAAATCGACATGGCGCAGTAATTAGGGGCATCAGTCTTAGCATTCTTACACAAGTCGTTAGTGTTAGTGTTAGGAGCGTTCAATTTCGCATCTTCACTGTCTGGTTGGCTTCATCCAAACTTTATCTTCTTCAGCAAGCTGCTCCCTGAAAACGCAAACGCTGACGCCAATACAGGGGCTGCATAAATCCTTCAGCAGCCAATTTGGGCCGTATCAAATATGAATAATTATAATAATTTTACTAGATATTTTTTCACTCTTGGTAGCGAGTCCAAAAGGAGAGTCCTTTCATCCAGGTTTATCTTTCGATCGTTGACAATTATTTATTTTTTTATTTATTTACGTTTATAAATTGTCAAAATAAAGACAAAATATAAATAATTTTATCTTTTATAGACTTATGTTGGTTGTGCCGCTGTCACCGCTGCTGGTTGAAAAAATCGACATGGCGCAGCAATTAGGGGCATCACTCGTAGCATTCTTACACAAGTCATTAGTGTTAGTGTTAGGAGCGTTCAATTTCACATCTTCACTGTCTGGTTGGCTTCATCCAAACTTTATCTTCTTCAGCAAGCTGCTCCCTGAAAACGCAAACGCTGACGCCAATACAGGGGCTGCATAAATCCTTCAGCAGCCAATTTGGGCCGTATCAAATATGAATAATTATAATAATTTTACTAGATATTTTTTCACTCTTGGTAGCGAGTCCAAAAGGAGTCTTTTCATCCAGGTTTATCTTTCGATCGTTGACAATTATTTATTTTTTTATTTATTTAAATTTTGAAATTGTCAAAATAAAGACAAAATATAAATAATTTTCATCTTTTTATAGACTTATGTTGGTTGTGCCGCTGTCACCGATGCTGGTTGAAAAAATCGACATGGCGCAGCAATTAGGGGCATCACTCGTAGCATTCTTACACAAGTCATTAGTGTTAGTGTTAGGAGCGTTCAATTTCACATCTTCACTGTCTGGTTGGCTTCATCCAAACTTTATCTTCTTCAGCAAGCTGCTCCCTGAAAAAGCAAACGCTGACGACAATACTGAGGCTGCATAACTCCTTCAGTAGGCAACTTGGGCCGTATCAAATATGAATAATTATAATAATTTTACTAGATATTTTTTCACTCTTGGTAGCGAGTCCAAAAGGAGTCTTTTCATCCAGGTTTATCTTTCGATCGTTGACAATTATTTATTTTTTTATTTATTTAAATTTTGAAATTGTCAAAATAAAGACAAAATATAAATAATTTTCATCTTTTTATAGACTTATGTTGGTTGTGCCGCTGTCACCGATGCTGGTTGAAAAAATCGACATGGCGCAGCAATTAGGGGCATCACTCGTAGCATTCTTACACAAGTCATTAGTGTTAGTGTTAGGAGCGTTCAATTTCACATCTTCACTGTCTGGTTGGCTTCATCCAAACTTTATCTTTTTCAGCAAGCTGCTCCCTGAAAAAGCAAAGGCTGACGCCAATACTGAGGCTGCATAACTCCTTCAGTAGGCAAGTTGGGCCGTAACAAATATGAATAATTATAATAATTTTACTAGACATTTTTTCACTCTTGGTAGCGAGTCCAAAAGGAGAGTCTTTTCATCCAGGTTTATCTTTCGATCGTTGACAATTATTTATTTTTTTATTTATTTACGTTTATAAATTGTCAAAATAAAGACAAAATATAAATAATTTTCATCTTTTTATAGACTTATGTTGGTTGTGCCGTTGTCACCGCCGCTGTTTGAAAAAATCGACATGGCGCAGCAATTAGGGGCATCACTCGTAGCATTCTTACACAAGTCATTAGTGTTAGTGTTAGGAGCGTTCAATTTCACATCTTCACTGTCTGGTTGGCTTCATCCAAACTTTATCTTCTTCAGCAAGCTGCTCCCTGAAAACGCAAACGCTGACGCCAATACTGAGGCTGCATAACTCCTTCAGCAGCCAATTTGGGCCGTAACAAGTATGAATAATTATAATAATTTTCAAGACATTTTTTTACTCTTGGTAGCGAGTCCAAAAGGAGAATCTTTTCATCCGGGTTTGTCTTTCGATCGTTGACAATTATTTATTTTTTTATTTATTTAAGTTTTGAAATTGTCAAAATAAAGACAAAATATAAATAATTTCATCTTTTATAGACTTATGTTGGTTGTGCCGCTGTCACCGCTGCTGTTTGAAAAAATCGACATGGCGCAGCAATTAGGGGCATCACTCGTAGCATTCTTACACAAGTCATTAGTGTTAGTGTTAGGAGCGTTCAATTTCGCATCTTCACTGTCTGGTTGGCTTCATCCAAACTTTATCTTCTTCAGCAAGCTGCTCCCTGAAAACCCAAACGCTGACGCCAATACTGAGGCTGCATAACTCCTTCAGTAGGCAAGTTGGGCCGTAACAAATATGAATAATTATAATAATTTTACAAGACATTTTTTCACTCTTGGTAGCGAGTCCAAAAGGAGAGTCTTTTCATCCAGGTTTATCTTTCGATCGTTGACAATTATTTATTTTTTTATTTATTTACGTTTATAAATTGTCAAAATAAAGACAAAATATAAATAATTTTTATCTTTTTATAGACTTATGTTGGTTGTGCCGCTGTCACCGCTGCTGTTTGAAAAAATCGACATGGCGCAGCAATTAGGGCATCACTCGTAGCATTCTTACACAAGTCAATAGTGTTAGTGTTAGGAGCGTTCAATTTCGCATCTTCACTGTCTGGTTGGCTTCATCCAAACTTTATCTTCTTCAGCAAGCTGCTCCCTGAAAACGCAAACGCTGACGCCAATACTGAGGCTGCATAACTCCTTCAGTAGGCAAGTTGGGCCGTAACAAATATGAATAATTATAATAATTTTACTAGACATTTTTTCACTCTTGGTAGCGAGTCCAAAAGGAGAGTCTTTTCATCCAGGTTTTTCTTTCGATCATTGACAATTATTTATTTTTTATTTATTTACGTTTATAAATTGTCAAAATAAAGACAAAATATAAATAATTTTCATCTTTTTATAGACTTATGTTGGTTGTGCCGCTGTCACCGCTGCTGTTTGAAAAAATCGACATGGCGCAGCAATTAGGGGCATCACTCGTAGCATTCTTACACAAGTCATTAGTGTTAGTGTTAGGAGCGTTCAATTTCTCATCTTCACTGTCTGGTTGGCTTCATCCAAACTTTATCTTCTTCAGCAAGCTGCTCCCTGAAAACGCAAACGCTGACGCCAATACTGAGGCTGCATAACTCCTTCAGTAGGCAAGTTGGGCCGTAACAAATATGAATAATTATAATAATTTTACTAGACATTTTTTCACTCTTGGTAGCGAGTCCAAAAGGAGAGTCTTTTCATCCAGGTTTATCTTTCGATCGTTGACAATTATTTATTTTTTTATTTATTTACGTTTATAAATTGTCAAAATAAAGACAAAATATAAATAATTTTTATCTTTTTATAGACTTATGTTGGTTGTGCCGCTGTCACCGCTGCTGTTTGAAAAAATCGACATGGCGCAGCAATTAGGGGCATCACTGTAGCATTCTTACACAAGTCATTAGTGTTAGTGTTAGGAGCGTTCAATTTCACATCTTCACTGTCTGGTTGGCTTCATCCAAACTTTATCTTCTTCAGCAAGCTGCTCCCTGAAAACGCAAAGGCTGACGCCAATACTGAGGCTGCATAACTCCTTCAGCAGGCAAGTTGGGCCGTAACAAATATGAATAATTATAATAATTTTACTAGACATTTTTTCACTCTTGGTAGCGAGTCCAAAAGGAGAGTCTTTTCATCCAGGTTTATCTTTCGATCGTTGACAATTATTTATTTTTTTATTTATTTACGTTTTTAAATTGTCAAAATAAAGACAAAATATAAATAATTTTTATCTTTTTATAGACTTATGTTGGTTGTGCCGCTGTCACCGCTGCTGTTTGAAAAAATCGACATGGCGCAGCAATTAGGGGCATCACTCTGTAGCATTCTTACACAAGTCATTAGTGTTAGTGTTAGGAGCGTTCAATTTCACATCTTCACTGTCTGGTTGGCTTCATCCAAACTTTATCTTCTTCAGCAAGCTGCTCCCTGAAAACGCAAACGCTGACGCCAATACTGAGGCTGCATAACTCCTTCAGCAGCCAATTTGGGCCGTAACAAATATGAATAATTATACTAATTTTACAAGACATTTTTTCACTCTTGGTAGCGAGTCCAAAAGGAGAGTCCTTTCATCCAGGTTTATCTTTCGATCGTTGACAATTATTTATTTTTTTATTTATTTACGTTTATAAATTGTCAAAATAAAGACAAAATATAAATAATTTTCATCTTTTTATAGACTTATGTTGGTTGTGCCGCTGTCACCGCTGCTGTTTGAAAAAATCGACATGGCGCAGCAATTAGGGGCATCACTCGTAGCATTCTTACACAAGTCATTAGTGTTAGTGTTAGGAGCGTTCAATTTCACATCTTCACTGTCTGGTTGGCTTCATCCAAACTTTATCTTCTTCAGCAAGCTGCTCCCTGAAAACGCAAACGCTGACGCCAATACTGAGGCTGCATAACTCCTTCAGCAGCCAATTTGGGCCGTAACAAATATGAATAATTATAATAATTTTACAAGACATTTTTTCACTCTTGGTAGCGAGTCCAAAAGGAGAGTCCTTTCATCCAGGTTTATCTTTCGATCGTTGACAATTATTTATTTTTTTATTTATTTAAGTTTATAAATTGTCAAAATAAAGACAAAATATAAATAATTTTCACTTTTTTATAGACTTATGTTGGTTGTGCCGTTGTCACCGCTGCTGTTTGAAAAAATCGACATGGCGCAGCAATTAGGGGCATCACTTGTAGCATTCTTACACAAGTCATTAGTGTTAGTATTAGGAGCGTTCAATTTCACATCTTCACTGTCTGGTTGGCTTCATCCAAACTTTATCTTCTTCAGCAAGCTGCTCCCTGAAAACGCAAAGGCTGACGCCAATACTGAGGCTGCATAACTCCTTCAGCAGCCAATTTGGGCCGTAACAAGTATGAATAATTATAATAATTTTACTAGACATTTTTTCACTCTTGGTAGCGAGTCCAAAAGGAGAGTCCTTTCATCCAGGTTTATCTTTCGATCGTTGACAATTATTTATTTTTTTATTTATTTACGTTTATAAATTGTCAAAATAAAGACAAAATATAAATAATTTTCATCTTTTATAGACTTATGTTGGTTGTGCCGCTGTCACCGATGCTGGTTGAAAAAATCGACATGGCGCAGCAATTAGGAGCATCACTTGTAGCATTCTTACACAAGTCAATAGTGTTAGTGTTAGGAGCGTTCAATTTCGCATCTTCACTGTCTGGTTGGCTTCATCCAAACTTTATCTTCTTCAGCAAGCTGCTCCCTGAAAACGCAAAGGCTGACGCCAATACTGAGGCTGCATAACTCCTTCAGCAGCCAATTTGGGCCGTAACAAATATGAATAATTATAATAATTTTACAAGACATTTTTTCACTCTTGGTAGCGAGTCCAAAAGGAGAGTCCTTTCATCCAGGTTTTTCTTTCGATTATTGACAATTATTTATTTTTTTATTTATTTACGTTTATAAATTGTCAAAATAAAGACAAAATATAAATAATTTTCATCTTTTTATAGACTTATGTTGGTTGTGCCGCTGTCACCGATGCTGGTTGAAAAAATCGACATGGCGCAGCAATTAGGGGCATCACTCGTAGCATTCTTACACAAGTCGTTAGTGTTAGTGTTAGGAGCGTTAAATTTCTCATCTTCACTGTCTGGTTGGCTTCATCCAAACTTTATCTTCTTCAGCAAGCTGCTCCCTGAAAACGCAAACGCTGACGCCAATACTGAGGCTGCATAACTCCTTCAGCAGCCAATTTGGGCCGTAACAAATATGAATAATTATAATAATTTTACAAGACATTTTTTCACTCTTGGTAGCGAGTCCAAAAGGAGAATCTTTTCATCCGGGTTTATCTTTCGATCGTTGACAATTATTTATTTTTTTATTTATTTACATTTATAAATTGTCAAAATAAAGACAAAATATAAATAATTTTCATCTTTTTATAGACTTATGTTGGTTGTGCCGCTGTCACCGATGCTGGTTGAAAAAATCGACATGGCGCAGCAATTAGGGGCATCACTCGTAGCATTCTTACACAAGTCATTAGTGTTAGTGTTAGGAGCGTTCAATTTCACATCTTCACTGTCTGGTTGGCTTTATCCAAACTTTATCTTCTTCAGCAAGCTGCTCCCTGAAAACGCAAACGCTGACGCCAATACTGAGGCTGCATAACTCCTTCAGCAGCCAATTTGGGCCGTAACAAATATGAATAATTATAATAATTTTACAAGACATTTTTTCACTCTTGGTAGCGAGTCCAAAAGGAGAGTCCTTTCATCCAGGTTTTTCTTTCGATTATTGACAATTATTTATTTTTTTATTTATTTACGTTTATAAATTGTCAAAATAAAGACAAAATATAAATAATTTTCATCTTTTTATAGACTTATGTTGGTTGTGCCGCTGTCACCGCTGCTGTTTGAAAAATCGACATGGCGCAGCAATTAGGGGCATCACTGTAGCATTCTTACACAAGTCATTAGTGTTAGTGTTAGGAGCGTTCAATTTCACATCTTCACTGTCTGGTTGGCTTCATCCAAACTTTATCTTTTTCAGCAAGCTGCTCCCTGAGAAAGCAAAGGCTGACGCCAATACTGAGGCTGCATAACTCCTTCAGTAGGCAAGTTGAGCCGTAACAAATATGAATAATTATAATAATTTTACTAGACATTTTTTCACTCTTGGTAGCGAGTCCAAAAGGAGAGTCTTTTCATCCAGGTTTATCTTTCGATCGTTGACAATTATTTATTTTTTTATTTATTTACGTTTAGAAATTGTCAAAATAAAGACAAAATATAAATAATTTTTATCTTTTATAGACTTATGTTGGTTGTGCCGTTGTCACCGCTGCTGTTTGAAAAAATCGACATGGCGCAGCAATTAGGGGCATCACTCGTAGCATTCTTACACAAGTCAATAGTGTTAGTGTTAGGAGCGTTCAATTTCACATCTTCACTGTCTGGTTGGCTTCATCCAAACTTTATCTTCTTCAGCAAGCTGCTCCCTGAAAAAGCAAAGGCTGACGCCAATACTGAGGCTGCATAACTCCTTCAGTAGGCAAGTTGGGCCGTAACAAATATGAATAATTATAATAATTTTACTAGACATTTTTTCACTCTTGGTAGCGAGTCCAAAAGGAGAGTCTTTTCATCCAGGTTTATCTTTCGATCGTTGACAATTATTTATTTTTTTATTTATTTAAGTTTATAAATTGTCAAAATAAAGACAAAATATAAATAATTTTTATCTTTTTATAGACTTATGTTGGTTGTGCCGTTGTCACCGCTGCTGTTTGAAAAAATCGACATGGCGCATCAATTAGGGGCATCACTCGTAGCATTCTTACACAAGTCATTAGTGTTAGTGTTAGGAGCGTTCAATTTCGCATCTTCACTGTCTGGTTGGCTTCATCCAAACTTTATCTTCTTCAGCAAGCTGCTCCCTGAAAAAGCAAAGGCTGACGCCAATACTGAGGCTGCATAACTCCTTCAGTAGGCAAGTTGGGCCGTAACAAATATGAATAATTATAATAATTTTACAAGACATTTTTTCACTCTTGGTAGCGAGTCCAAAAGGAGAGTCCTTTCATCCAGGTTTATCTTTCGATCGTTGACAATTATTTATTTTTTTATTTATTTACGTTTATAAATTGTCAAAATAAAGACAAAATATAAATAATTTTCATCTTTTATAGACTTATGTTGGTTGTGCCGCTGTCACCGCTGCTGTTTGAAAAAATCGACATGGCGCAGCAATTAGGGGCATCACTTGTAGCATTCTTACACAAGTCATTAGTGTTAGTGTTAGGAGCGTTCAATTTCACATCTTCACTGTCTGGTTGGCTTCATCCAAACTTTATCTTCTTCAGCAAGCTGCTCCCTGAAAACGCAAAGGCTGACGCCAATACTGAGGCTGCATAACTCCTTCAGCAGGCAAGTTGGGCCGTAACAAATATGAATAATTATAATAATTTTACTAGACATTTTTTCACTCTTGGTAGCGAGTCCAAAAGGAGAGTCTTTTCATCCAGGTTTATCTTTCGATCGTTGACAATTATTTATTTTTTTATTTATTTAAGTTTAGAAATTGTCAAAATAAAGACAAAATATAAATAATTTTTATCTTTTATAGACTTATGTTGGTTGTGCCGCTGTCACCGCTGCTGTTTGAAAAAATCGACATGGCGCATCAATTAGGGGCATCACTGTAGCATTCTTACACAAGTCATTAGTGTTAGTGTTAGGAGCGTTCAATTTCACATCTTCACTGTCTGGTTGGCTTCATCCAAACTTTATCTTCTTCAGCAAGCTGCTCCCTGAAAACGCAAACGCTGACGCCAATACTGAGGCTGCATAACTCCTTCAGTAGGCAAGTTGGGCCGTAACAAATATGAATAATTATAATAATTTTACTAGACATTTTTTCACTCTTGGTAGCGAGTCCAAAAGGAGAGTCTTTTCATCCAGGTTTATCTTTCGATCGTTGACAATTATTTATTTTTTTATTTATTTACGTTTATAAATTGTCAAAATAAAGACAAAATATAAATAATTTTCATCTTTTTATAGACTTATGTTGGTTGTGCCGCTGTCACCGCTGCTGTTTGAAAAAATCGACATGGCGCAGCAATTAGGGGCATCACTCGTAGCATTCTTACACAAGTCATTAGTGTTAGTGTTAGGAGCGTTCAATTTCGCATCTTCACTGTCTGGTTGGCTTCATCCAAACTTTATCTTCTTCAGCAAGCTGCTCCCTGAAAACGCAAAGGCTGACGCCAATACTGAGGCTGCATAACTCCTTCAGCAGGCAAGTTGGGCCGTAACAAATATGAATAATTATAATAATTTTACAAGACATTTTTTCACTCTTGGTAGCGAGTCCAAAAGGAGAGTCCTTTCATCCAGGTTTTTCTTTCGATTATTGACAATTATTTATTTTTTTATTTATTTACGTTTATAAATTGTCAAAATAAAGACAAAATATAAATAATTTTCATCTTTTTATAGACTTATGTTGGTTGTGCCGTTGTCACCGCTGCTGTTTGGAAAAATCGACATGGCGCAGCAATTAGGGGCATCACTCGTAGCATTCTTACACAAGTCAATAGTGTTAGTGTTAGGAGCGTTCAATTTCGCATCTTCACTGTCTGGTTGGCTTCATCCAAACTTTATCTTCTTCAGCAAGCTTCTCCCTGAAAACGTAAAGGCTGACGCCAATACTGAGGCTGCATAACTCCTTCAGCAGCCAATATGGGCCGTAACAAATATGAATAATTATAATAATTTTACAAGTCAATTTTTCACTCTTGGTAGCGAGTCCAAAAGGAGAGTCCCTTTCATCCAGGTTTATCTTTCGATCGCTGACAATTATTTATTTTTTTATTTATTTACATTTATAAATTGTCAAAATAAAGACAAAATATTAATAATTTTAATCTTTTTATAGACTCATGTTGGTTGTGCCGTTGCCACCGCTGCTGTTTGAAAAAATCGACATGGCGCAGCAATTAGGGGCATCACTTGTAGCATTCTTACACAAGTCATTAGTGTTAGTGTTAGGAGCGTTCAATTTCACATCTTCACTGTCTGGTTGGCTTCATCCAAACTTTATCTTCTTCAGCAAGCTGCTCCCTGAAAACGCAAAGGCTGACGCCAATACTGAGGCTGCATAACTCCTTCAGCAGCCAATTTGGGCCGTAACAAATATGAATAATTATAATAATTTTACAAGACATTTTTTCACTCTTGGTAGCGAGTCCAAAAGGAGAGTCTTTTCATCCAGGTTTATCTTTCGATCGTTGACAATTATTTATTTTTTTATTTATTTAAGTTTATAAATTGTCAAAATAAAGACAAAATATAAATAATTTTCATCTTTTTATAGACTTATGTTGGTTGTGCCGTTGTCACCGATGCTGGTTGAAAAAATCGACATGGCGCAGCAATTAGGGGCATCACTTGTAGCATTCTTACACAAGTCATTAGTGTTAGTGTTAGGAGCGTTCAATTTCACATCTTCACTGTCTGGTTGGCTTCATCCAAACTTTATCTTCTTCAGCAAGCTGCTCCCTGAAAACGCAAACGCTGACGCCAATACTGAGGCTGCATAACTCCTTCAGCAGCCAATTTGGGCCGTAACAAATATGAATAATTATATTAATTTTACAAGACATTTTTTCACTCTTGGTAGCGAGTCCAAAAGGAGAGTCCTTTCATCCAGGTTTATCTTTCGATCGTTGACAATTATTTATTTTTTTATTTATTTAAATTTATAAATTGTCAAAATAAAGACAAAATATAAATAATTTTCATCTTTTATAGACTTATGTTGGTTGTGCCGTTGTCACCGCTGCTGTTTGAAAAATCGACATGGCGCAGCAATTAGGGGCATCACTGTAGCATTCTTACACAAGTCATTAGTGTTAGTGTTAGGAGCGTTCAATTTCACATCTTCACTGTCTGGTTGGCTTCATCCAAACTTTATCTTCTTCAGCAAGCTGCTCCCTGAAAACGCAAACGCTGACGCCAATACTGAGGCTGCATAACTCCTTCAGCAGCCAATTTGGGCCGTAACAAATATGAATAATTATAATAATTTTACAAGACATTTTTTCACTCTTGGTAGCGAGTCCAAAAGGAGAGTCTTTTCATCCAGGTTTATCTTTCGATCGTTGACAATTATTTATTTTTTTATTTATTTACGTTTATAAATTGTCAAAATAAAGACAAAATATAAATAATTTTTATCTTTTATAGACTTATGTTGGTTGTGCCGCTGTCACCGCTGCTGTTTGAAAAAATCGACATGGCGCAGCAATTAGGGGCATCACTCGTAGCATTCTTACACAAGTCATTAGTGTTAGTGTTAGGAGCGTTCAATTTCACATCTTCACTGTCTGGTTGGCTTCATCCAAACTTTATCTTCTTCAGCAAGCTGCTCCCTGAAAACGCAAACGCTGACGCCAATACTGAGGCTGCATAACTCCGTCAGCAGGCAATTTGGGCCGTAACAAATATGAATAATTATAATAATTTTACAAGACATTTTTTCACTCTTGGTAGCGAGTCCAAAAGGAGAGTCCTTTCATCCAGCTTTATCTTTCGATCGTTGACAATTATTTATTTTTTTATTTATTTACGTTTATAAATTGTCAAAATAAAGACAAAATATAAATATTTTGTATAATTTTTAGACTTATCTTGGTTGTGCCGCTGTCACCACTGGTGTTTGAAAAAATCGACATGGCGCATCAATTAGGGGCATCACTTGTAGCATTCTTACACAAGTCAATAGTGTTAATGTTAGGAGCGTTCAATTTCGCATCTTCACTGTCTGGTTGGCTTCATCCAAACTTTATCTTCTTCAGCAAGCTGCTCCCTAAAAACGCAAACGCTGACGCCAATACTGAGGCTGCATAACTCCTTCAGTAGGCAAGTTGGTCCGTAACAAATATGAATAATTATAATAATTTTACTAGACATTTTTTCACTCTTGGTAGCGAGTCCAAAAGGAGAGTCCTTTCATCCAGGTTTTCTTTCGATCATTGACAATTATTTATTTTTTATTTATTTACGTTTATAAATTGTCAAAATAAAGACAAAATATAAATAATTTTCATCTTTTATAGACTTATGTTGGTTGTGCCGCTGTCACCGCTGCTGTTTGAAAAAATCGACATGGCGCAGCAATTAGGGGCATCACTCGTAGCATTCTTACACAAGTCATTAGTGTTAGTGTTAGGAGCGTTCAATTTCGCATCTTCACTGTCTGGTTGGCTTCATCCAAACTTTATCTTCTTCAGCAAGCTGCTCCCTGAAAACGCAAACGCTGACGCCAATACTGAGGCTGCATAACTCCTTCAGCAGGCAATTTGGGCCGTAACAAATATGAATAATTATAATAATTTTACTAGACATTTTTTCACTCTTGGTAGCGAGTCCAAAAGGAGAGTCCTTTTCATCCAGGTTTATCTTTCGATCGTTGACAATTATTTACTTTTTTATTTATTTAAGTTTATAAATTGTCAAAATAAAGACAAAATATAAATAATTTTCATCTTTTTATAGACTTATGTTGGTTGTGCCGCTGTCACCGCTGCTGTTTGAAAAAATCGACATGGCGCAGCAATTAGGGGCATCACTTGTAGCATTCTTACACAAGTCATTAGTGTTAGTGTTAGGAGCGTTCAATTTCGCATCTTCACTGTCTGGTTGGCTTCATCCAAACTTTATCTTCTTCAGCAAGCTGCTCCCTGAAAACGCAAAGGCTGACGCCAATACTGAGGCTGCATAACTCCTTCAGCAGCCAATTTGGGCCGTAACAAATATGAATAATTATAATAATTTTACAAGACATTTTTTCACTCTTGGTAGCGAGTCCAAAAGGAGAGTCTTTTCATCCAGGTTTATCTTTCGATCGTTGACAATTATTTATTTTTTTTATTTATTTACGTTTATAAATTGTCAAAATAAAGACAAAATATAAATAATTTTCATCTTTTATAGACTTATGTTGGTTGTGCCGCTGTCACCGCTGCTGTTTGAAAAAATCGACATGGCGCAGCAATTAGGGGCATCACTGTAGCATTCTTACACAAGTCATTAGTGTTAGTGTTAGGAGCGTTCAATTTCACATCTTCACTGTCTGGTTGGCTTCATCCAAACTTTATCTTCTTCAGCAAGCTGCTCCCTGAAAACGCAAAGGCTGACGCCAATACTGAGGCTGCATAACTCCTTCAGTAGGCAAGTTGGGCCGTAACAAATATGAATAATTATAATAATTTTACAAGACATTTTTTCACTCTTGGTAGCGAGTCCAAAAGGAGAGTCTTTTCATCCAGGTTTATCTTTCGATCGTTGACAATTATTTATTTTTTTATTTATTTACGTTTATAAATTGTCAAAATAAAGACAAAATATAAATAATTTTTATCTTTTATAGACTTATGTTGGTTGTGCCGCTGTCACCGCTGCTGTTTGAAAAAATCGACATGGCGCATCAATTAGGGGCATCACTCGTAGCATTCTTACACAAGTCAATAGTGTTAGTGTTAGGAGCGTTCAATTTCGCATCTTCACTGTCTGGTTGGCTTCATCCAAACTTTATCTTCTTCAGCAAGCTGCTCCCTGAGAAAGCAAAGGCTGACGCCAATACTGAGGCTGCATAACTCCTTCAGTAGGCAAGTTGGGCCGTAACAAATATGAATAATTATAATAATTTTACAAGACATTTTTTCACTCTTGGTAGCGAGTCCAAAAGGAGAGTCCTTTCATCCAGGTTTATCTTTCGATCGTTGACAATTATTTATTTTTTTATTTATTTACGTTTATAAATTGTCAAAATAAAGACAAAATATAAATAATTTTCATCTTTTTATAGACTTATGTTGGTTGTGCCGCTGTCACCGCTGCTGTTTGAAAAAATCGACATGGCGCATCAATTAGGGGCATCACTTGTAGCATTCTTACACAAGTCAATAGTGTTAGTGTTAGGAGCGTTCAATTTCGCATCTTCACTGTCTGGTTGGCTTCATCCAAACTTTATCTTCTTCAGCAAGCTGCTCCCTGAAAACGCAAACGCTGACGCCAATACTGAGGCTGCATAACTCCTTCAGCAGCCAATTTGGGCCGTAACAAATATGAATAATTATAATAATTTTACAAGACATTTTTTCACTCTTGGTAGCGAGTCCAAAAGGAGAGTCCTTTCATCCAGGTTTTTCTTTCGATTATTGACAATTATTTATTTTTTATTTATTTACGTTTATAAATTGTCAAAATAAAGACAAAATATAAATAATTTTCATCTTTTTATAGACTTATGTTGGTTGTGCCGCTGTCACCGCTGCTGTTTGAAAAAATCGACATGGCGCAGCAATTAGGGGCATCACTTGTAGCATTCTTACACAAGTCATTAGTGTTAGTGTTAGGAGCGTTCAATTTCGCATCTTCACTGTCTGGTTGGCTTCATCCAAACTTTATCTTCTTCAGCAAGCTGCTCCCTGAAAACGCAAAGGCTGACGCCAATACTGAGGCTGCATAACTCCTTCAGTAGGCAAGTTGGGCCGTAACAAATATGAATAATTATAATAATTTTACTAGATATTTTTTCACTCTTGGTAGCGAGTCCAAAAGGAGAGTCTTTTCATCCAGGTTTATCTTTCGATCGTTGACAATTATTTATTTTTTTATTTATTTAAGTTTTGAAATTGTCAAAATAAAGACAAAATATAAATAATTTTCATCTTTTTATAGACTTATGTTGGTTGTGCCGTTGTCACCGCTGCTGTTTGAAAAAATCGACATGGCGCAGCAATTAGGGGCATCACTTGTAGCATTCTTACACAAGTCAATAGTGTTAGTGTTAGGAGCGTTCAATTTCGCATCTTCACTGTCTGGTTGGCTTCATCCAAACTTTATCTTCTTCAGCAAGCTGCTCCCTGAAAACGCAAACGCTGACGCCAATACTGAGGCTGCATAACTCCTTCAGCAGCCAATTTGGGCCGTAACAAATATGAATAATTATATTAATTTTACAAGACATTTTTTCACTCTTGGTAGCGAGTCCAAAAGGAGAGTCCTTTCATCCAGGTTTTTCTTTCGATTAGTGACAATTATTTATTTTTTTATTTATTTAAGTTTTGAAATTGTCAAAATAAAGACAAAATATAAATAATTTTCATCTTTTTATAGACTTATGTTGGTTGTGCCGCTGTCACGGATGCTGTTTGAAAAAATCGACATGGCGCATCAATTAGGGGCATCACTTGTAGCATTCTTACACAAGTCAATAGTGTTAGTGTTAAGAGCGTTCAATTTCGCATCTTCACTGTCTGGTTGGCTTCATCCAAACTTTATCTTCTTCAGCAAGCTGCTCCCTGAAAACGCAAACGCTAACGCCAATACTGAGGCTGCATAACTCCTTCAGCAGCCAATTTGGGCCGTAACAAATATGAATAATTATAATAATTTTACAAGACATTTTTTCACTCTTGGTAGCGAGTCCAAAAGGAGAGTCTTTTCATCCAGGTTTATCTTTCGATCGTTGACAATTATTTATTTTTTTATTTATTTAAGTTTATAAATTGTCAAAATAAAGACAAAATATAAATAATTTTCATCTTTTTATAGACTTATGTTGGTTGTGCCGCTGTCACCGCTGCTGTTTGAAAAAATCGACATGGCGCAGCAATTAGGGGCATCACTCGTAGCATTCTTACACAAGTCAATAGTGTTAGTGTTAGGAGCGTTCAATTTCGCATCTTCACTGTCTGGTTGGCTTCATCCAAACTTTATCTTCTTCAGCAAGCTGCTCCCTGAAAACGCAAACGCTGACGCCAATACTGAGGCTGCATAACTCCTTCAGCAGCCAATTTGGGCCGTAACAAATATGAATAATTATAATAATTTTACAAGACATTTTTTCACTCTTGGTAGCGAGTCCAAAAGGAGAGTCCTTTCATCCAGGTTTATCTTTCGATCATTGACAATTATTTATTTTTTATTTATTTACGTTTATAAATTGTCAAAATAAAGACAAAATATAAATAATTTTCATCTTTTTATAGACTTATGTTGGTTGTGCTGCTGTCACCGCTGCTGTTTGAAAAAATCGACATGGCGCAGCAATTAGGGGCATCACTGTAGCATTCTTACACAAGTCATTAGTGTTAGTGTTAGGAGCGTTCAATTTCACATCTTCACTGTCTGGTTGGCTTCATCCAAACTTTATCTTTTTCAGCAAGCTGCTCCCTGAGAAAGCAAAGGCTAACGCCAATACTGAGGCTGCATAACTCCTTCAGCAGCCAATTTGGGCCGTAACAAGTATGAGTAATTATAATAATTTTACTAGACATTTTTTCACTCTTGGTAGCGAGTCCAAAAGGAGAGTCTTTTCATCCAGGTTTTTCTTTCGATCGTTGACAATTATTTATTTTTTTATTTATTTACGTTTATAAATTGTCAAAATAAAGACAAAATATAAATAATTTTCATCTTTTATAGACTTATGTTGGTTGTGCCGCTGTCACCGCTGCTGTTTGAAAAAATCGACATGGCGCAGCAATTAGGGGCATCACTCGTAGCATTCTTACACAAGTCATTAGTGTTAGTGTTAGGAGCGTTCAATTTCACATCTTCACTGTCTGGTTGGCTTCATCCAAACTTTATCTTCTTCAGCAAGCTGCTCCCTGAAAAACGCAAAGGCTGACGCCAATACTGAGGCTGCATAACTCCTTCAGCAGCCAATTTGGGCCGTAACAAATATGAATAATTATAATAATTTTACTAGACATTTTTTCACTCTTGGTAGCGAGTCCAAAAGGAGAGTCCTTTCATCCAGGTTTTTCTTTCGATTATTGACAATTATTTATTTTTTATTTATTTACGTTTATAAATTGTCAAAATAAAGACAAAATATAAATAATTTTCATCTTTTATAGACTTATGTTGGTTGTGCCGTTGTCACCGCTGCTGTTTTAGAAAAAATCGACATGGCGCAGCAATTAGTGGCATCACTCGTAGCATTCTTACACAAGTCATTAGTGTTAGTGTTAGGAGCGTTCAATTTCGCATCTTCACTGTCTGGTTGGCTTCATCCAAACTTTATCTTTTTCAGCAAGCTGCTCCCTGAAAAAGCAAAGGCTGACGCCAATACTGAGGCTGCATAAATCCTTCAGCAGCCAATTTGGTCCGTAACAAATATGAATAATTATAATAATTTTACAAGACATTTTTTCACTCTTGGTAGCGAGTCCAAAAGGAGAGTCTTTTCATCCAGGTTTATCTTTCGATCGTTGACAATTATTTATTTTTTTATTTATTTAAGTTTTGAAATGGTCAAAATAAAGACAAAATATAAATAATTTTCATCTTTTTATAGACTTATGTTGGTTGTGCCGCTGTCACCGCTGCTGTTTGAAAAAATCGACATGGCGCAGCAATTAGGGGCATCACTTGTAGCATTCTTACACAAGTCATTAGTGTTAGTGTTAGGAGCGTTCAATTTCGCATCTTCACTGTCTGGTTGGCTTCATCCAAACTTTATCTTTTTCAGCAAGCTGCTCCCTGAGAAAGCAAAGGCTGACGCCAATACTGAGGCTGCATAACTCCTTCAGTAGGCAAGTTGGGCCGTAACAAATATGAATAATTATAATAATTTTACAAGACATTTTTTCACTCTTGGTAGCGAGTCCAAAAGGAGAGTCCTTTCATCCAGGTTTTTCTTTCGATTATTGACAATTATTTATTTTTTTATTTATTTACGTTTATAAATTGTCAAAATAAAGACAAAATATAAATAATTTTCATCTTTTTATAGACTTATGTTGGTTGTGCCGCTGTCACCACTGCTGTTTGAAAAAATCGACATGGCGCAGCAATTAGGGGCATCACTTGTAGCATTCTTACACAAGTCATTAGTGTTAGTGTTAGGAGCGTTCAATTTCACATCTTCACTGTCTGGTTGGCTTCATCCAAACTTTATCTTCTTCAGCAAGCTGCTCCCTGAAAACGCAAACGCTGACGCCAATACTGAGGCTGCATAACTCCTTCAGCAGGCAAGTTGGGCCGTAACAAATATGAATAATTATAATAATTTTACTAGACATTTTTTCACTCTTGGTAGCGAGTCCAAAAGGAGAGTCTTTTCATCCAGGTTTATCTTTCGATCGTTGACAATTATTTATTTTTTTATTTATTTAAGTTTATAAATTGTCAAAATAAAGACAAAATATAAATAATTTTCATCTTTTTATAGACTTATGTTGGTTGTGCCGTTGTCACCGCTGCTGTTTGAAAAAATCGACATGGCGCAGCAATTAGGGGCATCACTGTAGCATTCTTACACAAGTCATTAGTGTTAGTGTTAGGAGCGTTCAATTTCACATCTTCACTGTCTGGTTGGCTTCATCCAAACTTTATCTTCTTCAGCAAGCTGCTCCCTGAAAACGCAAACGCTGACGCCAATACTGAGGCTGCATAACTCCTTCAGCAGCCAATTTGGGCCGTAACAAATATGAATAATTATAATAATTTTACAAGACATTTTTTCACTCTTGGTAGCGAGTCCAAAAGGAGAGTCTTTTCATCCAGGTTTAACTTTCGATCGTTGACAATTATTTATTTTTTTATTTAAGTTTATAAATTGTCAAAATAAAGACAAAATATAAATAATTTTCATCTTTTATAGACTTATGTTGGTTGTGCCGCTGTCACCGCTGCTGTTTGAAAAAATCGACATGGCGCAGCAATTAGGGGCATCACTTGTAGCATTCTTACACAAGTCATTAGTGTTAGTGTTAGGAGCGTTCAATTTCACATCTTCACTGTCTGGTTGGCTTCATCCAAACTTTATCTTTTTCAGCAAGCTGCTCCCTGAAAAAGCAAAGGCTGACGCCAATACTGAGGCTGCATAACTCCTTCAGTAGGCAAGTTGGGCCGTAACAAATATGAATAATTATAATAATTTTACTAGACATTTTTTCACTCTTGGTAGCGAGTCCAAAAGGAGAGTCTTTTCATCCAGGTTTATCTTTCGATCGTTGACAATTATTTATTTTTTTATTTATTTACGTTTATAAATTGTCAAAATAAAGACAAAATATAAATAATTTTCATCTTTTTATAGACTTATGTTGGTTGTGCCGCTGTCACCACTGCTGTTTGAAAAAATCGACATGGCGCATCAATTAGGAGCATCACTTGTAGCATTCTTACACAAGTCAATAGTGTTAGTGTTAGGAGCGTTCAATTTCGCATCTTCACTGTCTGGTTGGCTTCATCCAAACTTTATCTTCTTCAGCAAGCTGCTCCCTGAAAACGCAAACGCTGACGCCAATACTGAGGCTGCATAACTCCTTCAGCAGGCAAGTTGGGCCGTAACAAATATGAATAATTATAATAATTTTACTAGACATTTTTTCACTCTTGGTAGCGAGTCCAAAAGGAGAGTCCTTTCATCCAGGTTTATCTTTCGATCGTTGACAATTATTTATTTTTTTATTTATTTACGTTTATAAATTGTCAAAATAAAGACAAAATATAAATAATTTTCATCTTTTTATAGACTTATGTTGGTTGTGCCGCTGTCACCGACTGCTGTTTGAAAAAATCGACATGGCGCATCAATTAGGGGCATCACTTGTAGCATTCTTACACAAGTCATTAGTGTTAGTGTTAGGAGCGTTCAATTTCACATCTTCACTGTCTGGTTGGCTTCATCCAAACTTTATCTTCTTCAGCAAGCTGCTCCCTGAAAACGCAAAGGCTGACGCCAATACTGAGGCTGCATAACTCCTTCAGCAGGCAATTTGGGCCGTAACAAATATGAATAATTATAATAATTTTACAAGACATTTTTTCACTCTTGGTAGCGAGTCCAAAAGGAGAGTCCTTTCATCCAGGTTTATCTTTCGATCGTTGACAATTATTTATTTTTTATTTATTTACGTTTATAAATTGTCAAAATAAAGACAAAATATAAATAATTTTCATCTTTTTATAGACTTATGTTGGTTGTGCCGTTGTCACCGCTGCTGTTTGAAAAAATCGACATGGCGCAGCAATTAGGGGCATCACTCGTAGCATTCTTACACAAGTCATTAGTGTTAGTGTTAGGAGCGTTCAATTTCACATCTTCACTGTCTGGTTGGCTTCATCCAAACTTTATCTTTTTCAGCAAGCTGCTCCCTGAGAAAGCAAAGGCTGACGCCAATACTGAGGCTGCATAACTCCTTCAGTAGGCAAGTTGGGCCGTAACAAATATGAATAATTATAATAATTTTACTAGACATTTTTTCACTCTTGGTAGCGAGTCCAAAAGGAGAGTCCTTTCATCCAGGTTTTTCTTTCGATTATTGACAATTATTTATTTTTTTATTTATTTACGTTTATAAATTGTCAAAATAAAGACAAAATATAAATAATTTTCATCTTTTTATAGACTTATGTTGGTTGTGCCGCTGTCACCGCTGCTGTTTGAAAAAATCGACATGGCGCAGCAATTAGGGGCATCACTCGTAGCATTCTTACACAAGTCATTAGTGTTAGTGTTAGGAGCGTTCAATTTCGCATCTTCACTGTCTGGTTGGCTTCATCCAAACTTTATCTTCTTCAGCAAGCTGCTCCCTGAAAACGCAAACGCTGACGCCAATACTGAGGCTGCATAACTCCTTCAGCAGCCAATTTGGGCCGTAACAAATATGAATAATTATAATAATTTTACAAGACATTTTTTCACTCTTGGTAGCGAGTCCAAAAGGAGAGTCCTTTCATCCAGGTTTATCTTTCGATCGTTGACAATTATTTATTTTTTTATTTATTTACGTTTATAAATTGTCAAAATAAAGACAAAATATAAATAATTTTCATCTTTTATAGACTTATGTTGGTTGTGCCGCTGTCACCGACTGCTGGTTGAAAAAATCGACATGGCGCAGCAATTAGGGGCATCACTTGTAGCATTCTTACACAAGTCATTAGTGTTAGTGTTAGGAGCGTTCAATTTCACATCTTCACTGTCTGGTTGGCTTCATCCAAACTTTATCTTCTTCAGCAAGCTGCTCCCTGAAAACGCAAACGCTGACGCCAATACTGAGGCTGCATAACTCCTTCAGCAGGCAATTTGGGCCGTAACAAATATGAATAATTATAATAATTTTACTAGACATTTTTTCACTCTTGGTAGCGAGTCCAAAAGGAGAGTCCTTTCATCCAGGTTTATCTTTCGATCGTTGACAATTATTTATTTTTTTATTTATTTAAGTTTATAAATTGTCAAAATAAAGACAAAATATAAATAATTTTCATCTTTTTATAGACTTATGTTGGTTGTGCCGCTGTCACCGCTGCTGTTTGAAAAAATCGACATGGCGCAGCAATTAGGGGCATCACTCGTAGCATTCTTACACAAGTCATTAGTGTTAGTGTTAGGAGCGTTCAATTTCACATCTTCACTGTCTGGTTGGCTTCATCCAAACTTTATCTTCTTCAGCAAGCTGCTCCCTGAAAACGCAAACGCTGACGCCAATACTGAGGCTGCATAACTCCTTCAGCAGCCAATTTGGGCCGTAACAAATATGAATAATTATAATAATTTTACTAGACATTTTTTCACTCTTGGTAGCGAGTCCAAAAGGAGAGTCCTTTCATCCAGGTTTATCTTTCGATCGTTGACAATTATTTATTTTTTATTTATTTAAGTTTATAAATTGTCAAAATAAAGACAAAATATAAATAATTTTCATCTTTTATAGACTTATGTTGGTTGTGCCGCTGTCACCGCTGCTGTTTGAAAAAATCGACATGGCGCAGCAATTAGGGGCATCACTTGTAGCATTCTTACACAAGTCAATAGTGTTAGTGTTAGGAGCGTTCAATTTCGCATCTTCACTGTCTGGTTGGCTTCATCCAAACTTTATCTTCTTCAGCAAGCTGCTCCCTGAAAACGCAAACGCTGACGCCAATACTGAGGCTGCATAACTCCTTCAGTAGGCAAGTTGGGCCGTAACAAATATGAATAATTATAATAATTTTACTAGACATTTTTTCACTCTTGGTAGCGAGTCCAAAAGGAGAGTCCTTTCATCCAGGTTTTTCTTTCGATTATTGACAATTATTTATTTTTTTATTTATTTACGTTTATAAATTGTCAAAATAAAGACAAAATATAAATAATTTTCATCTTTTTATAGACTTATGTTGGTTGTGCCGTTGTCACCGCTGCTGTTTGAAAAAATCGACATGGCGCAGCAATTAGGGGCATCACTCGTAGCATTCTTACACAAGTCAATAGTGTTAGTGTTAGGAGCGTTCAATTTCACATCTTCACTGTCTGGTTGGCTTCATCCAAACTTTATCTTTTTCAGCAAGCTGCTCCCTGAGAAAGCAAAGGCTGACGCCAATACTGAGGCTGCATAACTCCTTCAGTAGGCAAGTTGGGCCGTAACAAATATGAATAATTATAATAATTTTACTAGATATTTTTTTCACTCTTGGTAGCGAGTCAAAAGGAGAGTCTTTTCATCCAGGTTTATCTTTCGATCGTTGACAATTATTTATTTTTTTATTTATTTAAGTTTTGAAATTGTCAAAATAAAGACAAAATATAAATAATTTTCATCTTTTTATAGACTTATGTTGGTTGTGTCGTTGTCACCGCTGCTGTTTGAAAAAATCGACATGGCGCAGCAATTAGGAGCATCACTCGTAGCATTCTTACACAAGTCAATAGTGTTAGTGTTAGGAGCGTTCAATTTCACATCTTCACTGTCTGGTTGGCTTCATCCAAACTTTATCTTCTTCAGCAAGCTGCTCCCTGAAAACGCAAACGCTGACGCCAATACTGAGGCTGCATAACTCCTTCAGTAGGCAAGTTGGGCCGTAACAAATATGAATAATTATAATAATTTTACTAGATATTTTTTCACTCTTGGTAGCGAGTCCAAAAGGAGAGTCCTTTCATCCAGGTTTTTCTTTCGATTATTGACAATTATTTATTTTTTTTTTTTTTAATTTTTAAAAATTGTCAAAATAAAGACAAAATATAAATAATTTTCATCTTTTTTAAAATTATTTTTGTTTTTGCCGTTTCCCAACTGGTGTTTGAAAATCGACATGGCGCAGCAATTAGGGCATCACTGTAGCATTCTTACAATAGTTTATTTTAGAGCGTTCAATTTCACATCTTCACTGTCTGGTTGGCTTCATCCAAACTTCTTTATCTTCTTCAGCAAGCTGC
>JAECWQ010000054.1:0-173006 GCA_018150835.1 Drosophila repletoides
AAGTCTTGCAGTTTCTTGATGACTATAACATCGACGCCATGCTTATATAAGAAACTCACCTAACAAGCAAAAGTTATTTTCACATCAAGGGATATAGTTTTTATGCGATGAATCATCCCGATGGCAAGTCTCATGGAGGCACTGGCATTTTAATCAAGTGTGGCATCAAGCATTTCCTGTTGCCATCATTTGAAACAATTTATCTACAAGCAACGTCAATGTGTATCGAAGCACAAACCGCTTATTTAAACGAAGCCTGTTCAACCTGTTAGGTGACGGGTTTGTTGCAGCTGGTGTCTACAATGCCAAGCACAACCACTGGGGATCTAGGCTCAGTAACCCGAAAGGAAAACAACTTTATAATGCCATAATCACACCACGAAATAAGCTTGACTTTATTTCCCCGGGAAGGCCCATATATTGGCCCAAAGATCCAAAAAAGCAGCCCTACTTAATTTATTTTGCTGTTACGAGAAGAGTGCCGCAAGATCAGGTTCATGTGGAGCACTTAACAGATCTATCGTCGGATCACTCGCCAATCTTACTTCATCTCAATGACACCCTACAGTTCTCTGAACGACCACATTTCCTCACTTCTAACAAAACAGATTGGCTGAAGTACAGGAAATACATAAGTTCTCACATTGAAGACTGCCCAAACATTGGTTGCAAGGATGACATAGATAGATCAGTTGAAACACTAACGTCAGAATGACTTTAGCTGCAAATCACTCCACACCAATAATAACAGCTAATAAACTTTACAACAGTAATCAGGCTCCCCCCAAACAATGAACGATTTCCATTGTGGAAATCCAAGTCAGGCGTATGCCACCAATCGAGACTGATTCACCATTGCTTACCCCAACAGGAAAGTGGACTTGGAGCAACGAAGAAAAAGCAAATAGATTTGCCATCCACTTAGAAAATTTCTTCAAACCACATCCAGCAACAAACGGTTTTTTGCTCCCAACTATCAACAATCTTGAAGCCACTATGCCCATCACATTCCGAGCAGAAGACGTTACAGGGTCACGATCTCATCTCCTCTAAAAATGTTCATAGAATTGCCGAGCTGTGCATTATATTTTCTTACCATAATATTCAACCAAATGACGAAATGGGGTTATTATCCCCAACAATGGAGAAAGTCAATCATCACAATTAAACATAAAGCAGGACAGGACAAGTCCCAGCCTTCATCATACAGACCTATCAGTCTCCTCCCGTGCCTATCAAAGATATTTGAAAACTGCTCCTGAATCCCATCAAGCAACATTTACACATAAACAGTGCTGTCCCATATAACCTTTCCCTCACGTTGGTAGCTAAAAACTTATTTAGCAAACCAGGGCTAGTATTAAAAAAAAATGTATGCAGTAAAATGTAATTAAATGTAGATGCCCTTATTTAGTAGTCAGACACTCAGTTAACATTCACGCAAACAAGATTATTGCTCAAAGATTATCCATCTTTAAGTGTGAATACCGGGAGTCGACGGTGTCACAGCGGGGGCTGGGACCCTTTAATTTCCTAGCTCTTTCGGGGTAGGGTGGGTTTCCTGTGTCCTGTAGAACTCTTAGCACATAAAGTTTTATTTTTATAGAGTCCCTACTGAAACTAAAATGGAAGCTAAACTTCCTAACAACGAAAATCTCGATCCTCGCGGTCTTTACCCACCCAACCTTGAATCTCATATGCGATTATTTTTATAGAGATTCCCTAAGCCTTTATATTATCATGTACCCATGTCAATAGGAAAGAAAACTTTTACTTCATCATCTCAAACAATATTTATTTAATAATAATATACTAATATATACTCCATGGAGTTATTTAATGTGATCTTCCTAACTTTAAATTTAATAGATTTTTGTTTTGTGTTTTTCTTTTCTAGTTACAGAAAATTTTTACTTCATAACATTTTAATTATTTGTATTTTTTTTTCTTTTAATCTACCACTATTATTTATATATATCGAAATCTAAGTATTAAAAAAAAAGAAATCTATATATCCTTATAATTAATTTTAATTTGACAAATTCAATTAACTTTTTATTTCTTACTTAAATAAATTGGAAAAATTTAAGAAATAAAATTCCTATCTTACTTATTAGTTATTACAGACTAAGGTCGATTTATTTTTATGGCAGGGGTGTAAAAAAAATGTGCATAGAAAAAACTAGCCTATCATATTCTATTCTATATTTTTTTAATTTTTGTTTCGTTTTTGTGTTTTTTTTTTTATATTATATTATTTTTTTTGTATTTATTTTTTTAATATTAATTTTTTTTTGCTTTTGTAGATACGCAATTATTTAAGGAAGAATTTTTTTCAATGTATAGGAATGAGGGGATAATAAAAATTTAATAACATTTTTTTTCATTGTAAAAAGAATAAAGAGAAATAAAAACGGATGACTTACATACATTTATCCGAAGAGCAATCGATGAAAACCCTTCCAACGGTATACCGGATCATGCGGTATATTTTTCTTGTTGGGTTGTTTTGTGTGTTTTTTTTTTTTTTTGTTTTTAATATTAAATTTTTATCATGTGGGATCTGGGAAAGGCTTGGGTTATGCATTTTTATCTATTTTTTTTCTATATATATGTGCATTTTTGTTCAATTTAATTTAATTCATATTAATTTTAACTCAGAAAAATTTCAAAAATATAATTATCTAAAGCGAAACAGATCTGTTATATATTTATATATATAATTTTTTTCTAACAGTGTTCCTTTTCTTTAATTTTTTTATTTTAATGTTTCCTATGCACACTATTTTCCACTATGCACACCTGTTTCTGTTTTATTTTTTTATTAATTTTTTTTTTTCCACATTTTTCTTGTACATGGTACCACTGTGCACACATTTTCCTATCTTTTAACTCATTATTGTTACATTTTTTTTAAACACTGTACCACTGTACACACATGTTCAAAATTTTGTTTGTTGTTTTTCTTTTTTTATTTTTTATTTTTTTTTGTTGTTATTTCATTTAATTGCTGGGGCTCCAGGTGAAACTGCAGTACAATTCAATATGTAGAGGGAGGAATTATTTGGGCGGCAATGTACGCCGATGTGCGGCGGCGGCAGAGACAGTCTTGGCCAGCAGCACAATTACGGTGATGGCCGTAAAAATATACCTGCTCCCAAAATTAGATTTAACGCAAACTTTTGCCGCATCTAACTGCAGAGGGGTTAGGTTGAGATAATCTATATAGAAAATTTCTATAAGTATAAAATTACAAATCTTTTGTTTATACATACACACACATACCTTTTTGTAGAATCTTTATCTGTATTAAGAATCTCTTTCCTAAGATCAGCCTTGAGCTGGATGCAACCAGATTAGATCTGGGTTCCACGTTGCACGTGGGCGCAAAATAATATTTATTTTCATATTTTCATGTTTTTTTTTTCATATTTTTGCACTAATATTAATCTTATCAACTATTAAATTTTATTAGAAAAATTAGTCCAGTTTTGTTTTACATGTTTTTAGTTAACAATTTATTTCAAACTATTTAAATATACATATGAATGTTATATTAAATTAAAATTTTGAATAGTTATGACGAATTATTGCGCTAATGAGAAACGAATTTAACTCAGACCCAGCAGCAGTAGCCGAAGTGCTGATGCAGCTGGCGAAGAAGAAAGAAAAGCTAATTAAGAGGAATATTGGGATGTGCTATTTAAGGGAAATTAAATGACTTGCGGTAAGCGCTTAGCCGAACATACTCCCCCGTTGGAAGGAACGGGCTTTCAACCTCTGTGTTGGGCAGCAAACACAGCTTGACTATTGCTCTTCTGGTCAATCCTGTAGCAATCTTCAGCTCTGCTACCGTGGCGATGTTATCTGCTCCCGGAATCACTTTGGTTGCCGCTTAAGGGGAAGTAGACTTCAGTTTTTATTTTAGCCGTTTACCACTTTTGGCCAAAAGAAGCTAAACTCGCAGCAATGCTTAATAAGGTGTCAATAATATCTTCAGCGCTAATCAACACTGCCGCAGCTCGTTAATAATAATCTTACTTCCCACGAAATTCTCATCATGGTTATGCAACATGAGTCCGATCTGGGAGAGAATTGTATTTTACATTTTACTGAGTTCCTAATGTAAATTTCATTTTGAATTTAAGAAATAAATGAATATCCCATGGATCGAAAAACAACCAAGCAAGCAAAGAAACAGCAACTCAAATTCTCGTATATGTAAATTCAATTTTATGAAACCTTACATAATAAAATTCACAATATATCGTATCATTCACAAAAATTCTCTGTATTCTATAACGTATATCCTATATTCTATAATATATAGTTTTAGACAGCTAGTGGAAAGTTTTGCTTCTATATTTGAATATAAATCCTTGAAATTAAGTGTTGAGTTGATAAGCTTTTTGATCAACTATTAAATTTAAATAGAAAAATTAATCCAGTTTTGTTTTACATGTATTTAGTTAAGAATTTATTTCAATCTATTTCAATGTACATATGAATGTTTCAATATTAGAGTTTATTATTTATTAGTTTCTATATTAAATTACAATTTTTAATTGTTATGCCGAATTATTGCGCTAATGAGAAACGAGCAGATACATCGATGGTCGAATTCTAACTCAGACCTAGCAGCAGTGGCTGATGTGCTGAAGCAGCAGGCGAAAAAGAAAGGAAAGAAAATTAATATAAAATTTGGGGTGTGCTATTTAAGAGTAATTAAATGACTTTCGGTAAGCGCTTAGCCGAACATACTACCCGCGTTGGAAGGCACGGGCTTTCAACCTTTGTGTTGTGCAGCAAACACAGCTTGGCTACTACTCTTGTGGTGAATCCTGTAGCAATCTTCAGCTCTGCTACCCTGGAGACGTTATATGCTCCCGGAATCACTTTGGTTACTCGCGCTACTAGCCACTTAAGGTGAGGTAGACTCTCTTTTTTTACAAGGACTAGATTGCAGGTGCCAGGTAGAGGAGTTCTCTACTTCGCCTGCTGTTGCAAAAGAGTTAGGCATTCTTTTCGCCAACGGGTCCAGGAACGTCTGTAGCAAATTGCAGACCCTCTGCCAGCTATCCAGCCGGTTATAGTTTAAGTCCGTGATATATGGCTCTGCAAAGCGGTGCTGTGCCCGAACTGTTTCTCTCGTATATGGCATTTAGCTTTTGAAAAATCGCCTTTACAAAACTATTATTACTACCAAAGCCAAGTATCACTCAAATATTCAATTATATTTTTCACAATTTCTCTACTTTTTCGAAATTCATATCATTCTCGACAATTAGCTTTAATGCGTCACTTTTACTCCGCAATGCAAACAGAAACAGAACAACATAAAAGAGATATTATTTCATATGTCTCTATGTATGTAAGTGCATTATGCTTTTACAACTCGGGTCTTTATTATTCCAAGAATAAAGCAAAAGCATTTATTTAATTGACATCAGTATCAATATCAACAACTCAACAATCACTTAACACGATATAATCAAACTCTGTTAACAATTTCCTTGCTTTTTTAAAATTATTTTAGCCGTTTACCGCTATTAGACGAAAGAAGCTAAACTCGCAGCACTGCGTAAGAGAGTGTCAATAATATCTTCAGCGCTTTTCAACACTCCCACAGCTTTATCGATAATATTTACCAGTTTATCTGATTTTTTTACTGTAGTGAAAGTTTATTCGTATTTTATATTAAGGTTGGGAATAACCAAGGCGGTGTTGCGCACTCAGCATTTGGGCCTCCTGACCTACTTTAATGGGAAGAAGAGCATCCTCTCCAACACGGGCCCCGAATTGGTCGATACATTGAAACTCTTTCTTGAAGCCATCGTGAATGAGCATGTCAGCTTGGTGTTAGCACGCCAGATATTGAACTATGTGGGCATTGAGCTGAGCAAGCTACCCGATGACATGTCCAAGCAGTTGTCAGATTTTACACTGGAAAAAGTGCATCCTCGTTTAATTTTATTTGAGGAGAAAGTAGCCGACATTCGTTTCCATTTGGCAAACATTTACGAACGCAATCAGCAATGGCGCGATGCAGCAACAGTTCTGGTGGGTATTTCCCTCGAAACCAGCCAGAAGCAGTATTCCGTGGAATTCAAATTGGGCACATACCTCAAAATAGCTCGACTCTATCTAGAGGATAATGATTCCGTACAAGCCGAGCTATTCATCAATCGTGCCTCACTACTGCAGGCTGAGACAAACTCCGAGGAATTGCAAGTAAGTGAAAAGGCTCAGTTTGAGTCAAAGAACTGACTGAATTTCCTCTCTTCTTTTCTTTCAGGTTCTGTACAAAGTGTGCTATGCCCGTCTGCTGGATTATCGCCGTGAATTCATAGAAGCTGCCCAACGTTACAACGAACTATCCTACCGCAAAATAGTTGATCAAGGCGAGCGGATGTCAGCGTTAAAGAAAGCGCTTATCTGCACTGTACTCGCCTCTGCCGGACAGCAGCGTTCCAGGATGCTGGCTATTCTGTATAAGGATGAACGCTGTCAGCATTTGCCCGTTTATGGTATACTGGAGAATATGTATTTGGAGCGTATTATACGTGGCTCGGAATTGCGGGAGTTCGAGGCATTGTTGCAGGACCACCAAAAGGCAGCCACACCAGATGGTTCATCTATATTGGATCGTGTAGTCTTTTGAGCACAATTTGTTGTCCGCCAGCAAATTGTATAATAATATTACATTTATTGAACTCGGCACCTTGTTAGACATACCCACCGCAAAGGCTGAGAAAATTGTCTCACAAATGATTGCGGAGGGGCGCATAAACGGCCATATTGATCAAATATCTGGCATTGTCTGTTTTGAGAATCGGGAACTGTTGCCCCAATTGGATCAAATACAATCGATCTGTTATCAAGTGAATTCCATTATAGAAAAGATAGGAGCTGCCGAACCCGAGTGGTTGGATAATCAGAACTGAGAGACGCCCGCAGAGGGAAGGAGTCGTCATCAATAATAATCTACTTGCCACTAAATTCTCATCATGATACGCTACTTAAGTCCGGTCTGAGAGAGAATTGTATTTTACATTTAACTGAGATCCATATGTAAATTTCATTTTGAATTTAAGATATAAATGAATAATTAATCCGATTATCAAATGTATCGAAAAACAACCAAGCAAGCAAAGAAACTGCACTTCAAATACTCGTAAATTCAATATTATGAAACATAACATAATAAAATTCACACTATATATCGTATCATTCACAAAAATTCTCTGTATTCTATAATATATATTCTATAACATATAGTCTTAGACAGCTAGCGGAAAGTTTTGCTTCTACATTTGAATATAAATTCTTGAAATCTTGAAATCCGATTCACGCGACGATACAGCCGATGTGCTGATGCAGCTGGCGAAAATAAAGATTAAAGAAAGAAAATTAAGAGCAATGTTAGGATATGCTATTTAAGAGAAATTAAACGGATTGCGCTTAGCCGAACACTCAGTTTACAAATCCTCCTTCCCGTATTCCTCGGATGTGTGTCAATCGTTCAGCCTCAATTTTGACATACATGTCAAATGCATACTGATGAGAAAGGCGTTGACACATCAAAATATGATTTAGTTCGCCTTGATGGATCACTGCAAATTCTGAAGCTTCTCAATATTTGTCGAATCCGGTTCACTGGCAATGGCGGTGGTGAAAATTGACATAAAGTCTAAATATTCCGTATATCATCCCGAGAATGTAGGAAATTTAAGCTCAGGAAAGCGAGATCGATGAGAACGGTTGGCATGAATAACTTGGTTAGAACTGTCGTCCTGGTGCCGAAATGTGGATGATAAGGGCTGGTGAGGCTGTCGACATTCGAATTGTTTCCGCAAGCGAGATAACAAAACACACATAAGTTATCAAGGTTTTCGCGTAGCTCGCTGCCGATCTGCGCATAATCAAGCTCCTCCAAACTATCATGAGCAAGATTGAATGATGCTTCAAGCTTGCTGCACAACTCCAACCGAACATTAATTTCAGCAGCCGAAAACAAGTGACTGTCACCGCGGGTCAGTTTCACGGGAGTAATGTAAAATGATTCTGCCTTGTACTTGTAATAAATTCGCAGATTATCTTTTGGCCCATTATTGCTAGGTGGCACTGTAGCGGAATTATCGGTCGCCGTGGCTCTTACAATACTCAAAAACACTATTGTCTTGGCAAAGAACAAGTATATGCACTCGAATAAACTGGCGGCGAAACTTTGTTAGGCAGTGTATAATATTGTCTTGGGTATGCTCAGCCCCTAGAAACAATAGCCAAACGCTCACGAAAACAACGGCAATGAAAGATGCGCCGACAATCAAACGGTTAACATTTCGCACTAGAGAAAAAGACGACAATAAGGAGTCTGAAAGTTCAATGAACGCACAGCACTTCTTTACTTGTTTAAATTTAAAACAAATTTTTTATATATGGTTATTGGAACAAATTGCAAACGATATTAATTATTTAATAGTTAATGAAATTCACATCGGGGTCACCAAATGTTGAATTGATAAGCATTTATATACTATTAAATTTAATTAGAAAAATTAATCCAGAGTTGTTTTACATGTATTTAGTTAACAATTTATTTCAATCTATTTAAATGTACATATGAACATTTCAATATTAGAGTTTATTATTTTTCTTTAAAAATTTTATATTAAATTACAATTTTGAATTGTTATGACGAAGTATTGAGCTAATGAGAAACAAGCCGATACTCACGATGGACGAATTCTAACTCAGACCCAGTAGCAGTGGCCGATGTGCTGAAGCAGAAGGCGAAAAAGAAAGGAAAGAAAATGAATACCAATGTTGGGGTGTGCTATTTAAGAGAAATTAAACGACTTGCGGTAAGCGCTTAGCCGAACATACTCCCCCCGTTGGAAGGAACGGGCTTTCAGCCTTTGTGTTGGGCAGCAAACACAGCTTGGCTACTGCTCTTGTGGTGAATCCAGAAGCAGTCTTCAGCTCTGCTTACCTGCTCCCGAAATCACTTTGCTTACTCGCGCTAGTAGCCACTTAAGGGGAGGTAGACTCTCATTTTAACAAGCACTAGATCGCCCACGCAGATGCCAGGTAGAGGAGTTCTCTACTTTGCCCGCTGTCCAGAACGTCTGTAGCAAATTGCAGACCCTCTGCCAGCGATCCACCCATCGAGATCATCAGTTTTCTCTGAATTGGGAACTAAGGGGTGAGAGTTCATATGGCATACGAGTGTGCGCAATTCATCAAAACTAAGAACTGAATTTGCAGCAACAAGATGAGATGAGTGCTTTACAGTTTTAACTGCCGCCTCCCACAGACCGCCAAAATAAGAACAAGAACGCTATGGAATGAAACGCCAATTGATATTGTCAGCAATGCAAAATTCGTGCACTGCACTGGGTGCCCTTAGTTGAGAATAGTTGCCGTAGGTTAGCCAACTTGTTCTTCGCTCCAATAAAGTGTGTTGCATTGTCCGACTAAATTGGGCGACATCTAGTGAAGACAAAGCGCCTTAATGCGCTGAGAAACGAAGCTGTAGACAAATCCTCTACCAACTTCAGGTGAACAGCCTTGGTGGCAAAGTAAATAAACAGACATAGCATTTCGATGGGGCACGTGTACGAACTGTTCCTTTATAATAAGATGAGCCACAGTAATCCATTCCGGTAATCAAGAACGCATGGGAAGGGTCAGCCACACGTTCCTTTGGCAAATCGGATATTATGCTAGGATTGGCATGATATGCTCCAACAGGCGTGGTCTTGCTCGGAAACATCTAATGCACCGATTAAGGATAGAAGTGACCGTCTTACGACTCCAAATTTGCCAATATTGCTGTCTAATGATAGCGAGTACTTGATGAGTTTTTGGTCGATAAGCGAGTTCCTCAATCTGCCTAGCAGGCTCAGTATGAATACAAGAAAGAACATCTGTTGAGTCAGAAAAGCAACTAAATTTCCCAACAAAGATTTTCTGGTGTGATAGTTCGCTTATGAGTTGCGAAAGCAGGGTTTCGGGACAGTGACGGTCTTCACAGGCGCGACTTGGGAGTTAGAGCAGAGAAGCCGAGATTGTGAGCTGCCTGTCCTTGAAACTACGTAGATGCGTGCCCCATATGCTAATAGGCTGGCTTCGCAGAAGGTAAACTCTCATCCCAATCGAGCCTTTCCTTCCAAAGCTGCGGAATAAATATTTTCGCCTTTGCTATGACGTGATTAATCCCAGCGGGTCATAGAAATGTACGACAGTACAAGGTAATTTGAGAATGGCTGCGTTGGATGAAAGGAAAATAGTTACTCATCCTTTGCAGGATTCCATGTTAAACCTACTACCTTTGTGAAATCTGTGCCATCGTCAAACGTTAATAATGTTTCCATATCCTTTTCGAGAATGCCTCTGAGCAGGCTTGGTACATTAGTGCACCATTTTCGAATCTGGAAATGCCCCTTTTCCTCTTTGCCCCTTCTTCTTCAGCGAGTTGGATCGTACAACGAATGGAAAGAAAGACAGCATGCTTGGTTCCATAAGTGACAGTATTTAGCTTGACGATCTGCAACTTATTCGAGGCATTGTTGCAGGACCACCAAAAGGCAGCCACACCAGACGGTTCATCGATATTGGATAGTGTAGTTTTTGAACACAATTTGTTGTCCGCCAGCAAATTGTATAATAATATTACATTTATTGAACTTGGCACCTTGTTAGACATACCCGCCGCAAAGGCGGAGAAAATTGCATCACAAATGATTATGGAGGGACGCATAAACGGCCATATTGATCAAAACTCTTACATTGTCTGTTTTGAGAATCGGGAACTGTTGCCCCAATTGGATCAAATACAATCGCTCTGTTATCAAGTGAATTCCATTATATAAGAGATAGGAGCTGCCGAGCCCCAGTGGTTGGATAATCAGAACTGAGTGAAGCGCAACAGAGGGAAGGAGGCGAGTCGTCGTCGTCATCAATAATAATCTTACTTGCCACTAAATTCTCATCATGATATGCTACTCGAGTCCGGTCTGTGAGAGAATTGTATTTTACATTTAACTGAGTTCCATATGTAAATTTCATTTTGAATTTAAGACATAAATTAATAATTAATCCGATTATCAAATGTATCGAAAAACAACCAAGCAAGCAAAGAAACTGCACCTCAAATACTCGTATATGTAAATTCAATTTAATAACACATTACATAATAAAATTCACAATATATCGTATTATTCACAAAAATTCTATGTATTCTGTAACATATACATTGTACGTGATAAAGATATGTTTGTCGTTTTAGGCGATTTCAATTTGGCTAATATCCAGTGGTCTCTCTTTAGGAAATCTAATTATCTTGTGCCTTCTGCACAACATGACTTTTTAGATTCCTTGAATGACCTTTCGTTTTTTCAAATAAACTCGATGCCTAATAATGTTGACAGAATGCTTGATCTTTATTTTTGTTAACGATTGCACTTCTACCAGTGTGTCAAGATCTTGTCCATTAGTATTTCCTGAAGACTCCTTTCATCCTACCGTAGAAATTTCTCTATCAATTTCCACATCGACTAAACCACTATCCAAACCTGTTAGTAAAACCCGCTGTTGTTTCCGCAAGGCAAATTTTTCCTTGCTTAATCAACTTCTTTCCTCAGCTGATTAGTCTACACTATACAATTCGGTTGATATAAATTTTGATCTAACCCACTTCTATGCACACTATTAACTCACTTCTTGATATCTGCATTTCAAGTAGTGTTGTATTGCCTGTTTCATCCAAGCCTCCCTGGTTTACACGTCGACTTTCAAATTTATAAAATATTAAAACTAAACTATTTAAAAAATTTAAACTCTCTGGATCTAATATTGATTTTTCTAAGTATTCTATTGCTAAATCTAACTTTTATCTCCTTAACTCTCAATGCTATAATGAGTATCTTATGCGCTGCAGGAATCAGTTTGAGTGGGATCCTAAACTGTTTTAAAAATTTGTAAATTCTTTTAAATGTAAATTTAAGCGCAACAGCTCGTCTATCCCTCCTACATTTTTCATGAAGAATGAGGGATCCATTGACGACTTAACTAGTGCTAACCTTTTTGCAAATTTCCTTCAATCTACTTACACTTCTTCCATTAAAAAAATCGCTTACCCTTATCCTATTTCTTCCTCGAACTCTTTATTTGCTCCTATCATTACTGATAACGATCTAGTTACAGCGATGAAAACTTTAAAATCTTCATATTCTCCTGGGCCCGATAATATCCCAAGTTGCGTACTCAGAGAATGCTGGAGCTCTTTACATCTTCCCCTACTTAAACTTTTTAACTTATCTCTTGATTCCGCTGTTTTTCCATGTCTTTGGAAGGAATCATATATTATCCCAATTCACAAAAAGGGAGCTAAATCCGATATATATAATTACAGAGGAATTGCAAAGTTATCTGCAATACCAAAATTCATCGAAAAAATTGTAACATCAACTTTGCAGCACCTCTGTAAGTCGATAATTTCCCCTTTTCAACATGGCTTTACTAAGAGTCGGTCTACCACGACTAATCTGCTTGAATTCACATCATTGGTGAATGATGCCATTCTAAGTAGAATGCAAACAGATGTCATTTATACTGATTTCAGTAAAGCATTTGACTCTGTAAATCATGATCTTTTAATTTCCTGGATTTCCTCTTATTTAAAAAACAGAACCCAAAGAGTTCTGTTGAGATCCGAAATTTCTAAATCCGTATTTGTTAATTCGGGTGTGCCGCAAGGTAGTCATCTTGGTCCATTATTTTTCACATTATTTATTAATGACCTGCCATCTATTTTGTCCCACTGACGCATCCTTATGTATGCTGATGATGTGAAACTTATTCTTTCTCATAACGATCCTTCTAAATATATTTGTCTGCAAGATGACTGTAACTCCATGCATCTTTGGTGTCAGGCTAATAAGTTGCATTTAAATATTTCTAAATGCTAGTTTATGACTTTTAGTCGAATTACTCCACACTTAGTCACACTTTTTGATTCCAAACTTAGTTTCATTCTACATATCTCCTCTATAACTAACAAAGCCAAGGGTGTTTTTGGATTCAGGGAGTTTAATGACCCCTTTGTTCCTCTATACTTCTCACTATACTTCTCTAGTGGGCCCCATACTAGAATATTGTTCATATAGTCCTCAATATGGAATCCACCAAGTTCGTATTGAATCCATTCAGAAGCAATTCCTCCTCTTTGCCCTTCGTGGCTTAAACTGGGATTCCGATCGCCGTCTTCCACCGTACTCTGATAGGCTCTTACTAATTGATCTCCCTTCATTAACTAGCCGTAGAACTATCCTCGGTATTATTTTTATTCATAAATTAATTATCGGTGACATTAGCTCTCCTTTTCAATTATCTCGTCTTAAATTTCATGATCCTCGTACACTAACAAGAAATTAGTATCCCTTATTTCTATCTAATTGCACAACTGACTGTGCTTTGAACAATCGATTCCGTGTACTGTGCTCCAATTACAACGAATTTTATCACGTTATCTCTTCAGAACTCTTTCTCTTACACCTAAAATCTGCTCTTCTGTTCTATCTTCGGGAGAACCCCAATCATTGATTGGTTGACGTGGTTGCTGCCTTGGCAACACTGCTTCTTTTTTGGTTGGTTCTTTATATTTCGCCTTTTTTCCTGGTCTGATTGTGTTTATTGCCAGTGCTTTCCCCAATCCTGTGCAACAAATGTTGGACCATAAAAATTGATTGTATTTAATACCCCAGAATGCTTAAATGTAATTCAATTTTAATCTGACTTATAAATTTTAATTTAATTAATTTCTAAATTTTAATTTAATTTTTTATAATAATTATTTAATTAAATAATAATAATAATATAATATAAATAAAAAAAATAAAAAGTAAATAAAAAACATATTCTCAGCCAGGAAAAAAGATCTAAATGAGCATCACTCTCCATATTAACACTCTCTCTGGTCTCCAAACTCTCTTTGGCAGGCCCCAGGCGGCCATCACTACTTTTAAGTTTTAGTATATAACTTGAAGAGTCACAGAGAAGTGTAAGAATAAATAGATCCAATATCAAATATTATCATATTTTCCTTGGGATAAAAATTTGGAAGTGAAAAGTCTCCCCGCTACAAACACATATATTCTATATTCTATAAAATATAGTCTTAGACAGCTAGCGGAAAGTTTTGGTTCTATATTTGAATATAAATCCTTGAAATTAAGTGTTAAGTTGATAAGCTTTTTGATCAATTATTAAATTTTATTAGAAAAATTAATCCAGTTTTGTTTTACATGTATTTAGTTAACAATTTATTTCAATCTATTTGTATAGATAGAGTTTATTATTTTTCTTCAAAATTTTTATATTAAATTACAATTTTAAATTGTTATGACGAATTATTGAGCTAATGAGAAACGAGCAGATACATCGATGGACGAATTCCAACTCAGACCCAGTAGCAGTGATCGATGTGCTGAAGCAGCAGGCGAAAAAGAAAGGAAAGGAAATTAACAGAAATGTTTGGATGTGCTATTTAAGAGAAATTAAACGACTTGCGGTAAGCTCTTATGCGAACATACTCTCCGCGTTGGAAGGCACTGGCTTTCAACCTTTGTGTTTGGCAGCAAACACAGCTTGCCTTCTGCTCTTGTGGTGAATCCTGTAGCAGTCTTCAGCTCTGCTACCCTGGAGACGTTATCTGCTCCCGGAAACGCTTTGGTTACTCGCGCTAGTAGCCACTTAAGGGGAGGTAGACTCTCATTTTTAACAAGGACTAGATCGCCCATGCAGATGCCAGGTAGAGGAGTTCTCTATTTCGCCCGCTGTTGCAAAAGCGTTCTTTTCGCCAAAGGGTCCAGAACGTCTGTAGCAAATTGCAGACCCTCTGCCAGCGATCCAGCCGGTTATAGTTTAACTTCGTGATATATGGCTCTGCAAATGAATAAAGCGGTGCTGTGCCCCAACTTTTTCTCTCGTATATGGCATTTAGCTTTTGAAAAATCGCTTTTACAGAACTATTATTACTACCAAAGCCAAGGTAAGTATCATTCAAATATTCAATTATATTTTATGCAATTTTCCCTATTTTTTTCGAAATATATATAACAATTCTCGTCAATTACCTTTAACGAGTCACTTTTATTCCGCAATGCAAAGTGACTTCTGCAGCCTAAATTATTATCCTGAATTTTATACTGATTAATTTTCATATATTTGCATATATTTCATATATTTTCTCATCTATTCTGCACTGTCTAGTTTAAAAGAATATCTATATATATGAAAGTGCATTATGCTTTTACAACTCGGGTCTTTATTATTCCAAGAATAAAGTAATGACATTTAATTAATTGATATCAATATCGATATCAAGAACTCAACAATCACTTAACATGATAAAATCGAACTCATGTCTATTTTTCTAATAATTTCCTTGCCTTTTTTTAAACTTATTTTCGCCGTTTACCGCTTTTACTTTTAAACTCGCAGCACTGCGCTGCGCTTCAGCGGTGTTCAACACTGCCGCAGCTTTATCGATTATATTTACCAGTTTATCTGATTTTTTTACTGTAGTGAAAGTTTATTTGTGTTTTATATTAAAGATGGGAATTACCACGGCAATGTTGCGCACTCGGCTTATGGGCCTCCTGACCAACTTTAGTGGGACACACGAGGATCAAGCGGACAGATACCGCCAACTACTGAAGAGCATCCTCTCTAACACCGGCCCCGAATTGGTCGATACATTGAAACTCTTTGTTGAGGCCATCGTGAATGAGCATGTCAGCGTGGTGTTAGCACGCCAGATATTGAACTATGTAGGCGTTGAGCTGAGCAAGCTACCCGATGACATGTCCAAGCAATTGTCACATTTTACACTGGAAAAAGTACATCCTCATTTCATTTTATTTGAGGAGCAAGTATCCGAGATTCGTTTCCATTTAGCAAACATTTACGAACGCAATCAGCAATGGCGCGATGCAGCAACAGTTCTGGTGGGTATTTCCCTCGAAACCAGCCAGAAGCAGTATTCCGTGGAATTCAAATTGGGCACATACCTCAAAATAGCTCGACTCTATCTAGAGGATAATGATTCCGTACAAGCCGAGCTATTCATCAATCGTGCCTCACTACTGCAGGCTGAGACAAACTCCGAGGAATTGCAAGTAAGTGAAAAGGCTCAGTTTGAGTCAAAGAACTGACTGAATTTCCTCTCTTCTTTTCTTTCAGGTTCTGTACAAAGTGTGCTATGCCCGTCTGCTGGATTATCGCCGTGAATTCATAGAAGCTGCCCAACGTTACAACGAACTATCCTACCGCAAAATAGTTGATCAAGGCGAGCGGATGTCAGCGTTAAAGAAAGCGCTTATCTGCACTGTACTCGCCTCTGCCGGACAGCAGCGTTCCAGGATGCTGGCTATTCTGTATAAGGATGAACGCTGTCAGCATTTGCCCGTTTATGGTATACTGGAGAATATGTATTTGGAGCGTATTATACGTGGCTCGGAATTGCGGGAGTTCGAGGCATTGTTGCAGGACCACCAAAAGGCAGCCACACCAGATGGTTCATCTATATTGGATCGTGTAGTCTTTGAGCACAATTTGTTGTCCGCCAGCAAATTGTATAATAATATTACATTTATTGAACTCGGCACCTTGTTAGACATACCCACCGCAAAGGCTGAGAAAATTGTCTCACAAATGATTGCGGAGGGGCGCATAAACGGCCATATTGATCAAATATCTGGCATTGTCTGTTTTGAGAATCGGGAACTGTTGCCCCAATTGGATCAAATACAATCGATCTGTTATCAAGTGAATTCCATTATAGAAAAGATAGGAGCTGCCGAACCCGAGTGGTTGGATAATCAGAACTGAGAGACGCCCGCAGAGGGAAGGAGTCGTCATCAATAATAATCTACTTGCCACTAAATTCTCATCATGATACGCTACTTAAGTCCGGTCTGAGAGAGAATTGTATTTTACATTTAACTGAGATCCATATGTAAATTTCATTTTGAATTTAAGACATAAATGAATAATTAATCCGATTATCAAATGTATCGAAAAACAACCAAGCAAGCTAAGAAACTGCACTTCAAATACTCGTAAATTCAATATTATGAAACATAACATAATAAAATTCACACTATATATCGTATCATTCACAAAAATTCTCTGTATTCTATAATATATATTCTATAACATATAGTCTTAGACAGCTAGCGGAAAGTTTTGCTTCTACATTTGAATATAAATTCTTGAAATCTTGAAATCCGATTCACGCGACGATACAGCCGATGTGCTGATGCAGCTGGCGAAAATAAAGATTAAAGAAAGAAAATTAAGAGCAATGTTAGGATGTGCTATTTAAGAGAAATTAAACGACTTGCGTTAAGCGTTTAGTTTACAAGTCCTTCCTCCCGTATTCCTCGGATGTATGTCAATCGTTCAGCCTCAATTTTGACATACATGTCAAATGCATATTGATGAGAAAGGCGTTGACACATCAAAATATGATTTACTTCACCTTAATGGATCATGAATCTGTATGAATTTTTTGTTTGTTTTAACACCTGCAATCAAAAATGATAATTGTTTAATGTGTCACTTAGATGAATTTGAATTTAGAAATATTATTTAATCTTTTTCAATTTGTTTACCTATTACTTGATTTCCCTCTGCCAGAAGATCAAAGGATATTGTAATGCATTATAGCTCTTGTGTAATTTAGATACACATTTTAAATCACTATTTTGACGATGAAACATAATATCTCTAGATTGTAAATTTTCGCCCATATTGACAACAGCCACATCGTCAATGTTAGGTGAATTAAACCTCATTGTGTGGTCATGCCGGTGATGTTTTTTCAGCGCGTTTGATAATATTATGGCTATCAGATGGTATCCGATCCAATGCTATTATGAACATGTATTCTAAATTATTATCCTGATGGAGAAACATTTGTAATTCTTGGACAATGGTTCTCTTCACTGTTCGATTGTGACCTTAAGGATTGAATCTGTAATTTTTAACATTTTTCCATTAATTATTTCCGATTATATATATTTCAATACAAACTTTAATAATATAAAAAAATATTCTGCTATAATGCCTTGAAAATAGGCATGAAATTGTCCTGAATAATATGTCTAGCGAATGATGTCATCTGGAAACAGCTGTCATATTTCTGAATGTTGGCCAAGAAGTGATTAGAATGATTTCCAATCCCAGAAACTAAAGAGCGTAAAGGACGTGGAGGTGGAACCAATTGTGGTAATTTTACTTTACCTCCACCACAACATAATCCAGTAGTAGATCAGAGACAATTCTATCAAAGTGAACAGTTGTTGCTTTTGGTGCTCCGTGTTAAAATTCGTCTTTGTTATATTATGATTGATTTTCTTGTAAATTTAACTTGAAAATAAACCATATTGTTAAGCAAGTACTATTGTTGCATATACAGTTAATCAGCTGTGCAATTATTCTCAAAAGCTTTAATTATTCTAATAACTGAAAAGGTCTTGGCCAAGGTGCAAAGACTTACAATTGAAATTCTCCAAAATGTATAATTCTGTGAGTGGTCAATTTCTTAAGTTGCATAAAATGTCCGATGTTTTGTCAGGCGATTTTGACTCGAGCATTAAGTTGCTCAGTGAGTTTAAATTCGAATCCCTACCTATCAGTCGGTTAAGGAATCAATTTCTAAATTTTCCTTTTCCATCTTTCTCTGCATTGCGATGCCGCAACAGTTCTGGTGGGGATTCCCCCGAAACCAGCCAGAAACAGTATTCCGTGGAATGCAAATTGGGCACATACCTCAAAATAGCTCGACTCTATCTAGAGGATAATGATTCCGTACAAGCCGAGCTATTCATCAATCGTGCCTCACTACTGCAGGCTGAGACAAACTCCGAGGAATTGCAAGTAAGTGAAAAGGCTCAGTTTGAGTCAAAGAACTGACTGAATTTCCTCTCTTCTTTCTTTCAGGTTCTGTACAAAGTGTGCTATGCCCGTCTGCTGGATTATCGCCGTGAATTCATAGAAGCTGCCCAACGTTACAACGAACTGTCCTACCGCAAAATAATTGTTCAAGGCGAGGGGATGTCAGCGTTAAAGAAAGCGCCTATCTGCACTGTACTCGCCTCTGCCGGACAGCAGCGTTCCAGGATGCTGGCTATTCTGTATAAGGATGAACGCTGTCAGCATTTGCCCGTTTATGGCATACTGGAGAATATGTATTTGGAGCGTATTATACATCGCTCGGAACTGCAGGAGTTCGATGCATTGTTGCAGGACCACTAAGAGGTAGTCACACCACATGGTTCATCGATATTGGATCGTGTAGTTTTTGAGCACAATTTGTTGTCCGCCAGCAAATTGTATAATAATATTACATTTATTGAACTTGGCGCCTTGTTAGATTTTCCCGCCTCAAAGGCTGAGAAAATTGCCTCACAAATGATTACGAAGGGGCGCATAAACGGCCATTTTGATCAAATCTCTGGCATTGTCTGTTTTGAGAATCGGGAAGGGTTGCCCCAATTGGATCAAATACAATCGATCTGTTATCAAGTGAATTTCATTATAGAAAATATAGGAGCCGCCGAACCAGAGTGGTTGGATAATCAGAACTGTGAGAAGCGCAGCAGAGGGAAGAAGGCGAGTCGTCGTCGTCATCAATAATAATCTTACTTGCCACTAAATTCTCATCATGATATGCTACTTGAGTCAGGTCTGTGAGAGAATTGTATTTTACATTTAACTGAGCTCCATATGTAAATTTCATTTTGAATTTAAGAAAAAAATCCGACTATCCAATGGATTGGAAAACAACCAAGCAAGCAAAGAAACTGCATCTCAAATACTCGTATATGTAAATTCAATTTTATGAAACATTACATAAGAAAATTCACAATATATCGTATCATTTACAAAAATTCTCTGTATATATATATATATATCAGTTTGTTCTTGGTCTTAGACAGCTAGCGGAAAGTTTTGCTTCTATATTTGAATATAAATCCTTGAAATTTAGTTTTGAGTTGATAAGCTTTTTTATTAACTATTATTTAATTTAATTTAATTAGAAAAATGATTCCAGTTTTGTTTTACATGTATTTAGTTAACAATTTATTTCAATCTATTTAAATGTACATATGAATGTTTCAATATTACAGTTTATTAGTTTTCCATTAAAATTTGTATATTAAATTACAATTTTGAATTGTTATGCCGAATTATTGTTCTAATGAGAAAGGAGCCGATACATCGATGGACGAATTGTCACTCAAACCAAGCAGCAGTACCCGATGTGCTAGTAGCCACATAAGTGGAAGTAGACTCTCATTTTTAACAAGCACAAGATCGCCCATGCAGAATCTCTCAGAGTATAGGCGCATGGAAGAAACTGGTGGCGTGGCCATGACTGGGGAACACATGCAGAAACTTTTGAGCGTCGATGTCGCTCACCTGCATGACCTGCTCGAGTCGTTGAGCATCCACCATAGAGTAGCTAGAAGTTTAGACTTCCTAGGAACTGCGTTAAAAGTAGTGGCGGGAACGCCAGACGCAGAGGTTTTCAACTTCTGAGGTCGGCCAATGGAGCCCAAATTGACTCGGGGCACCTGTACGAGATGTTATTATCTCGAAATAGGATGATTACAATGGAGCTGCTAAATTTATTACTAGCAATAGCTCTTGCTAAAGTCGATATCGTTAGCCCTAGCATACTAGATCATGCAGACCTGGAAGGTATGTGCATGGAAGAGCCTACACATATTGTCCGTTGCGTCCGTGAAAATCTTACAGTCCATTAACATATTGAATTCTATTATTAAATTTCCTAAAATCAAGTCAGTATGTATTAAAATCACCATTTTTCCCGTGTCACATCATGACACGATGCTCAGGCTGGAAGACAAAATAATAGATCATTGTAATGGAGAAATTCACACGGTCAATAATTGCTCCGTAACACCTGGAGCTACATTTTTCCAGCTGGCGCTAAGAAGGCCGTGCGCCCAGGACGTCCACGCTGGAGGCATAGCGAATTGTGACATCCAACACACATCCCATTACTTACGTAGATGAAGGCATCATAATTGTAAACGATCGTCCGGCATGTGTGAATGTGGATAATGGCACTTACATCCATATACGAGGCACGCACCTCATCACCTTTACTGAGAATGCCACGGTTAATGAAACCCGTTATGTCAACCATGCCACGGCCCAGAAAAGGGACCCAGGAGTAGCCAGCTCGCCCTCCCCGAAAATTACTATGGAGAACAACATACTTAGTCTTCCATACCTTCACCGCTTGATTGAGCGTAATTTGGAACACATTAAAAGATTCGGGGAGGATATCAACGACTATCATTCAAATCAGATAGTACTAGTTGCAGGAGCAATATGCTGTGCGTTGGTCTGCGTCGGGTTAACTTATCGGCGAGTCATCCAGGCCAGGAGATCTGCGGCCCAGATAGTAGAAGTGATTGCCCAAATAGGGTCGGCCGAGGGCGGCCTTATTTCTGAGGGGGAGTAGTTAAGTAAGTCAACCAGGCGATGGCAATGACCTATCGTCCGAAAGCCCGCTCCGGCCAAACTGCTGACACAGCGTCTGGCCGGATGCTCATGCATAGCCGGCAAGCACCGCCTATTAGAGTGGCCGCTACGAAATTCATTTATGTTAGCTTTAAGTTTCAGTTCTGTTTTGCATTTAATAAAGAGCACATCGCTCATAACGGAAACTCCGGCTACGCCGTCAATTTGTTAATTTGGGTTATCGCGCCTCAAGGGCCTTTAACAGCGGAGTTCCTCCCAACATACTCTCCTACAGAAGGAAGAAACCCGGCAGCAACCTGCAGCGAGGGACTAGCCGCTGCGCCCCACATCTTCTAATTGAGTTCGTGGGCAAGATCAACCTTCATACGGACCACTGACGGACTGCAGCGAGGGACTAGCTGCTGTTCCCTATACTTACTAATTTATATGCATATCTTCCATCTTCTATATAGAAGAATGACTGAGCGCATTTATCGTATCTTGGCTGTAAAAGGTTCGTGGGGGTCTAGGGAACGTCTAAAAGATGAGAAAAATTCGAATAATTGCCGGGAAAACAATAAAAACAGCGCTTTTCTATTTCCCTTACAAACGTTTTTTTTTGCTATTCAATAAAGTTTAGTCTTCCCGTCCGCGTTGGAGGGTCTAAAGTCGCGTTCCGTAACTCAGCAAAAGAAAATCGCGAAAGTCACAATTTTTAAATTAATTGTTTTTGGCGTACTAATTGTTCTGACGCTAAGTGCAACCGTGCCTACGCCCTTCTGGGAGTGAGGACTACCATTAGATGCGCGAGAACTTCCTTTGCTTTGGTGATCCTTTCTAAAAGTGACATTCCAAGAAATGTGTTCTTTTTTTGTTGATATTTACCCTTTACTGTTAGCAAGCTATTTTCTCATTTTTATTGCCGAGGAGAAGTTGACCTGACTTAGGTCGTCACAGTCAATCAAATGTGCGAAGAGCTACACGTCCTAACCGCGATTATGTTGTGCTGGAGGCAAAGTAAAATTTCCACAATTGGTCCCACCACCAAATTCTTTACGCTTATTAGTTTCTGGGATCGGAAATTATTCTAATCAGTTCTTGGCCAACATTCACAAATATAACAGCTGTCTCCAGACGACTTCATTTGGCGCTACTCATATTATAAAGGACAATTTCAAGCCCATTTTTAAGGCAATATAGCAGATTACTTTTTTTAATATTCAAGTTTTTATTGATATATATATAATATAATAGAATATAATCGGAAATAATTAATGAAAAATTTTTACAATTACATGGACAAAGGACAAACTTATCACTTACTGGGGGCACTGTAATCCGCACCAGATTCAGATCATCAATTTTTACAATTAATGTATCGTTTTTGATTGCAGATGCTAAAATAAAAAGACGTTAGTGCTTTGAATTTCTATTCATATAGACTCATGATCGATCAATAGGAAGTTAATCGTATTTTGTCCTTTTGCCATTACAAAAGTATTGGCACACTTAACTTATGAAGTAATTATTAACTATTCTAGTAATTAGCGAGTACAACTTTTTTCTTTACTATGGTTTTCAATTATTTCGACATAAAATGGACCCATTTTATTTTAGTTTTGGAATACATTTTGTTCCATTCTACTGTCAAACCCATTTTTAACTCAGATTTTTTGGAAATTGCATAGCCGGATGCGGTGACTCAGGAGGAAGTGGCAAGTCGTGTTTCCTATTATAACTGTACGGCTAAGCGCCTACCGCACAACATATACATAAACAACATAAATATATACAAACATTGACATAAATTTTTAAACATATATATTTGAATTACAACTGAATTTATTATATAAATTACATTAAAATTTAGTAAATTAAATCAATTAAAATTTATAAGTAAGATTAAAATTGAATTACATTTAAGCCTTCTGGGGTATTAAATACGAATTAATTTTTTTTTTTATGGTCCAACATTTATTTCACAGGATTGCGGAAAACCCAGGCAAAAAACCCAATCAGACCAGGAAAGACGGCGAAAAAGAAATATAAAGATTGTTGAAAATAGAATGAAAATAGACAAGAAAAAAGGATAGAAAGAAAGAGAGTAATAAAGTAAGATAAAGACAATTCAGGAAAACGCCAACCAAAAAAGAAGCAGTGTTGCCAAGGCAGCAACTACGAAGATAGAGCAGAAGAGCAGATTTTAGGAGTAAGCGAGAGAGTTCTAAAGTGATAACGTGATAAAATTCGTTGTAATTGGAGCACAGTACACGGAATCGATTGTGCAACGCATAGTCAGTTGTGCAATTAGATAAAAATACGGAATAATAATTTCTTGTTAGTCGACGAGGAACATGAAAGTTAAGACGAGATAATAGAAAAGGAGAGCTAATGTCACCGATAATTAATTTATGAAGAAAAATAATACCAAGGATAGTTCTACGGTTAGTTAATGAAGGGAGATCAATTAGCTTTGTTAGTTATAGATGAGATATGCAGAATGAAACTAAGGTTGGCATCAAAAAGTACACCAAGGTCTTCCTCAGTCATTATACGTTGGAAGGGTACATTATCAAGCGTATACGTGACTAAGTGTGGAGTAATTTGATTAATAGTCATAAACTAGCATTTAGAACTATTTAAATTCAACTTATTAGCCTGACACCAAAGATGCATGGAGTTACAGTCATCTTGCAGACAAATATATTTAGAAGGTTCGTTGTAAGCAACAATAAGTTTCACATCATCAGCATACATTAGGATGCGTGAGTGGGACAAAATAGATGGCAAGTCATTAATAAATAATGTGAAAAATAATGGATAATGTGGGGTGGAATCCAATTCGATCTAGCTTGAAGATTAAAACATCATAATTTACAGAGTCAAATGCTTTACTGAAAACAGTATAAATGACATCTGTTTGCATTCTACTTAGAAAGGCATCATTCACCAATGATGTGAATTCAAGCAGATTAGTCGTGGTAGACCGACTCTTAGTAAAGCCATGTTGAAAAGGGGAAATTATCGACTTACAGAGGTGCTGCAAAGTTGATGTTACAAATTTTTCGATTAATTTTGGTATTGCAGATAACTTTGCAATTCCTCTGTAATTATATATATCGGATTTAGCTCCCTTTTTGTGAATTGGGATAATATATGATTCCTTCCAAAGACATGGAAATACAGCGGAATCAAGAGATAAGTTAAAAAGTTTGAGTAGGGGAAGATGTAAAGAGCTCCAGCATTCTCTGAGTACGCAACTTGGGATATTATCGGGCCCAGGAGAATATGAAGATTTTAAAGTTTTCATCGCTGTAACTAGATCGTTATCAGTAATGATAGGAGCAAATAAAGAGTTAGAGGAAGAAATAGGATAAGGGTAAGCGATATTGTTAATGGAAGAAGTGTAAGTAGATTGGTGAAATTTGCAGTAGATTGGTGAAGGTTAGCACTAGTTAAGTCGTCAATAGATCGCTCATTATGTAGGAAGCATAGACGAGCTGTTGCGCTTAGAATTTACAAATTTTTAAAACTGTTTAGGATCCCACTCAAACTGATTCCTGCAGCGCATAAGATACTCATTATAGCATTGAGAGTTAAGGAGATGAAAGTTAGATTTAGCAATAGAATATTTAGAAAAATCAATATTAGATCCAGAGAGTTTAAATTTTTTAAATAGTTTAGTTTTAATATTTTATAAATTTGAAAGTCGACGTGTATACCAGGGAGGCTTGGATGAAACAGGCAATACAACACTACTTGGAATGCAGATATCAAGAAGTGAGTTAATAGTGTCATAGAAGTGGGTTAGATCAAAATTTATATCAACCGAATTGTATAGTGTAGACTAATCAGCTGATGAAAGAAGTTGATTAAGCAAGGAAAAATTTGCCTTGCGGAAACAACGGCGGGTTTTACTAACAGGTTTGGATAGTGGTTTAGTCGACGTGGCAATTGATAGAGAAATTTCTACGGTAGGGTGAAAGGAGTCTTCAGGAAATACTAATGGACAAGATCTTGACACACTGGTAGAAGTGCAATCGTTAACAAAAAATAAGATCAAGCATTCTGTCAAGATTATTAGGAATCGAGTTTACTTGGAAAATTCCTTGGTCATACAAGGAATCTAAAAATTCATGTTGTACAGAAGAAACAAGATAATTAGATTTCCTAAAGAGAGACCACTGGATATTAGGCAAATTGAAATCGCCTAAAACGACAAACATGGCTTTATCACGAACGAGTGTTGATATATATTTAATACGGCTTAAATGCTGCATATAAATAGAAATATCACAACACTGAGAGATATAAGAGCACGTTATGAAAATAGAACGTGATGGAAATGATACCTTAACGGAAACTATTTCCACATCAGGAGGTGAAACGGATAAAGTAATTGACTCGGACCGAAGGGAAGAATTAACTGTAATGAGTACCCCACCACCACGACGAGTTATTCTATCTTTTGTGTAGGATGTAAACGCTGAAGAAAAAATTTCAGAATTTGAAATTGAGGAATTAAGCCATGTCTCAGAAAAAGAAATAATTTGAGACTCGAAGGAAGAACTTTGTAAAAATAAACAATTATTTATGGAGTTAATTTTGAAGGAGGCTATTTCCCTAGGTTCCGCGAAATTAAATTTAGTGCAACAACAGTAAGCAAAGGAGTCGAGTCAATGTCAGAACCCTGAACAGTGGCAGAAGCTGGAAGCACAGTTATGGGTGCTGTACCAGGATGGGCTGTAATTGAGGCTGTTGTCGGAGATGAAGTCGCAGAGTCAGCTGGTGTGGAGCTGCAATGGCAGCCGGAGCTGGAGGGTCAGCTGCACTTGTAACTCGTGTTGTAGTTGGAGCACAAGCCTGACCTTGATTAGGAGAAGTTGGTTGGACATGAACAGCAAATAGATTGGTATTTGAAGAATTATCGCGGTGTTCAAAGGAAGAGTGGTCGACTGACCGTGAATCGAAACGAAAATAATTCTAAACGGCGAGGAGTTGATAAATTTTCTGAAGGGGGAATAGCCATTGCAGAGAAAGATGGAAGAGGAACATTTAAAAATTGATCTTCTAACCGACGGATAGGTGGGGATTCGAAATTAAACTCACTAAGCATCTCAATGATCGAGTCAAAATCACTCGACAAAAGCTTGGACATTTTATGCAACTTAAGAAATTTACCTCTCACAGAATTATACATTTTGGAGAAATTCAATTTCAAGTCATTGCACCTCGGACAAGACCATTTCAGGCCTCTACAGCCTTTTTTGGAATTGTCTTTTTCCAGCTTGTCAGTTTCCCAGTTAGAACTGCACATTTACCATGCATCATGTTGTCACACAACCAGCAGTTAACAAACCTTGGTTGGTCACCATCACGCTGGGCCATACGTGCAATTCAACTTGCAGCAAGACATTTTATTTGTATACAATATACAAAAGTAAGTATACAAAAGTAAGAAAAAAAGATGCTAAAAGTTTCCTAATAGGTATTATTATGATTAGTATGAAGAGCGCGCAAATTGAGAGCGCAAAGAAATAGCTGTTAGTTGCGAGAAATAACACGAACAATGCTTGGGCATTCCGAAAAGCATCAACAAAAATTTGAGCGGGAAAGCGGCGCACAAGCGAATGACCGCACAAAAGGAAGATAGGTAAAGGTATTATTAATAGAATAATTAAAGCTTTTGATAAAAATTGCACAGCTGATGACTATGTGTGCAACAATGTGATTACCAATAAGGTTTATTTCCAAGTTAAATTTAAAAGAAAAATAGCTCAATATTACACAAAACGAATTTTATTACGGAGCACTAAAAAACTCGACTGTTCACTTTGATACCCACTTGGGAGTGCAATATACAAAACTACTTTAAACTTTAATTTTAGTAGTGAACGGGCGATTATAAGGTAATTAAGATTCATAGCTTTTAAATTTCAGTTGAAATTTCTCTTTCGTTTTTAAATTTAAATGCTGAAAAAGGCGTCTGTGGACAATAAGGTAAGTTACTTTGATTATTTGTAGAATGTTGATGTTGTTCAGAGAAAATGGAGGACTAGCTTGTCTATTTTAGTTAAAGGTGACACTTTCGTTCATTTACATATATTCGCCAGAAGTATCCATTTATCCAACGCCACCAGAACTGTTCTTGTTGCATTTGTTGCACTTGTTGGGCACTTGCTGCCTTGAGACTTGAGATCGCCATACGAGCATCAAATGTCAAACCTGCTGTAAGACTGTGTGGTTGGCACTTACATGTAATTGAGCAAAAGTGCAATCATTTCACTTTTATACTAAATATTCAAACTTTCCGTCCACTGTCTCTGAGCAACATAAACATTCTACAAGTCACTGAATTAACATACAAATGTGTCCGTCCACCTGGATATAACGCTTTCTTGACACAAATACAAAGACGAAGCAGAGCGAAATCAACTGAAACTAAAAAGCTACTAATACATTAGCTCATAAACGTTCGTTTATCAATAAAACAGGTGTACAAAGAATTTTTGAATAATGCAGTCCTTACACCAATTTGGACATTTGGCGTCGAGCTATGCAACAACGCTTGTATTAGCAATTTACAAATAATCCAGAGATAATCCAATTGAAGATATACTACCTCTAGGGCACCATGGTATATATAAAATCATGTTAGATCTGTTAACGCAACAGATGAAGCTTCAAGCTGATCTAAATAGACTTGCACAGTCTTCAACATGGCACTCCATCCAAACACGAATCCGGCGAAGACACTTCTCAACCCAGCAGCAGTAGTTAGGGAAGTATTTCAGAAATTAGTTGTAATTAATTAAATAAATATTTAAGATTTAGATTTGATTACTTATTGTTAGTCTACAAGAGAAAAGATCCAATAAATTAATATATAAATCTCGCCATAACAATATCTTGGATTGATAAGTATGAATCAATGGTTCCACTAATTGAAAGTTGGGCACACGAATACACATTATTATGTATGTCCATGTCTTCACATGTTATCTTTCTTTATTACTTGCTTACTTTCTATCCTTCTTTTCATTTTATTTTTCCATCTCTTTACACTTTTTAATTTTTCTTTTTCCTTGGTCTGATCGGGTTTTTGTCTGGGTTTTTCAAATCCCTATAAATCAATTCCCCACAAGGTATAAATGAAATGTTTAATTTATTTTGCTTAGTATTTTAAATTTATTTCATATTATTATATTGCGAATAGTCCATTAAATAAATTATGGAATGCAATAGTCGTAAGCCGTCATTTTATTTCGATTTACACTTACTCCAATTTATCAAAATTAATGATTAAGAACTTGTACAACTGTTGTTTAAGATAGAAATACTCCTAAACAAAATTCAATATGGTTAGAATTCTATAAACATTAAAACGATAATTCTATCCCATCGCACCCATCAGAGGTTGTCGGAATGACTTCAGATCCTCATTGTGCACACCGAAAAGAATCTCTCTGATGTCTAACTAGTTTATGCATTAGTTGCGACAAAATGAAATCACACTAGGAACTAACTACTACAGGACTATTCTGAAGATCTCAATCAAACGACAAAGAAGAAATCCGCTTTATTGTGTACAGGACTCTTCAGAAGTTATCATCCAGCCGACAGAAAATACCATTTCCATATACACATTGGTGAGACGGCAACAATCAACGGCAACACTTGGCTTTACTTCACATTTCTGACAACAATCGATCAAAGTTCTTGCCGGGAAAACAATAAAAACAGCGCTTTTCTATTTCCCTTACAAACGTTTTTTTTTGCTATTCAATAAAGTTTAGTCTTCCCGTCCGCGTTGGAGGGTCTAAAGTCGCGTTCCGTAACTCAGCAAAAGAAAATCGCGAAAGTCACAATTTTTAAATTAATTGTTTTTGGCGTACTAATTGTTCTGACGCTAAGTGCAACCGTGCCTACGCCCTTCTGGGAGTGAGGACTACCATTAGATGCGCGAGAACTTCCTTTGCTTTGGTGATCCTTTCTAAAAGTGACATTCCAAGAAATGTGTTCTTTTTTTGTTGATATTTACCCTTTACTGTTAGCAAGCTATTTTCTCATTTTTATTGCCGAGGAGAAGTTGACCTGACTTAGGTCGTCACAGTCAATCAAATGTGCGAAGAGCTACACGTCCTAACCGCGATTATGTTGTGCTGGAGGCAAAGTAAAATTTCCACAATTGGTCCCACCACCAAATTCTTTACGCTTATTAGTTTCTGGGATCGGAAATTATTCTAATCAGTTCTTGGCCAACATTCACAAATATAACAGCTGACTCCAGACGACTTCATTTGGCGCTACTCATATTATAAAGGACAATTTCAAGCCCATTTTAAGGCAATATAGCAGATTACTTTTTTTTAATATTCAAGTTTTTATTGATATATATATAATATAATAGAATATAATCGGAAATAATTAATGAAAAAAATTTTTACAATTACATGGACAAAGGACAAACTTATCACTTACTGGGGGCACTGTAATCCGCACCAGATTCAGATCATCAATTTTTACAATTAATGTATCGTTTTTGATTGCAGATGCTAAAATAAAAAGACGTTAGTGCTTTGAATTTCTATTCATATAGACTCATGATCGATCAATAGGAAGTTAATCGTATTTTGTCCTTTTGCCATTACAAAAGTATTGGCACACTTAACTTATGAAGTAATTATTAACTATTCTAGTAATTAGCGAGTACAACTTTTTCTTTACTATGGTTTTCAATTATTTCGACATAAAATGGACCCATTTTATTTTAGTTTTGGAATACATTTTGTTCCATTCTACTGTCAAACCCATTTTTAACTCAGATTTTTTGGAAATTGCATAGCCGGATGCGGTGACTCAGGAGGAAGTGGCAAGTCGTGTTTCCTATTATAACTGTACGGCTAAGCGCCTACCGCACAACATATACATAAACAACATAAATATATACAAACATTGACATAAATTTTTAAACATATATATTTGAATTACAACTGAATTTATTATATAAATTACATTAAAATTTAGTAAATTAAATCAATTAAAATTTATAAGTAAGATTAAAATTGAATTACATTTAAGCCTTCTGGGGTATTAAATACGAATTAATTTTTTTTTTATGGTCCAACATTTGTTTCACAGGATTGCGGAAAACCCAGGCAAAAAAACCCAATCAGACCAGGAAAGACGGCGAAAAAGAAATATAAAGATTGTTGAAAATAGAATGAAAATAGACAAGAAAAAAAGGATAGAAAGAAAGAGAGTAATAAAGTAAGATAAAGACAATTCAGGAAAACGCCAACCAAAAAAGAAGCAGTGTTGCCAAGGCAGCAACTACGAAGATAGAGCAGAAGAGCAGATTTTAGGAGTAAGCGAGAGAGTTCTAAAGTGATAACGTGATAAAATTCGTTGTAATTGGAGCACAGTACACGGAATCGATTGTGCAACGCATAGTCAGTTGTGCAATTAGATAAAAATACGGAATAATAATTTCTTGTTAGTCGACGAGGAACATGAAAGTTAAGACGAGATAATAGAAAAGGAGAGCTAATGTCACCGATAATTAATTTATGAAGAAAAATAATACCAAGGATAGTTCTACGGTTAGTTAATGAAGGGAGATCAATTAGCTTTGTTAGTTATAGATGAGATATGCAGAATGAAACTAAGGTTGGCATCAAAAAGTACACCAAGGTCTTCCTCAGTCATTATACGTTGGAAGGGTACATTATCAAGCGTATACGTGACTAAGTGTGGAGTAATTTGATTAATAGTCATAAACTAGCATTTAGAACTATTTAAATTCAACTTATTAGCCTGACACCAAAGATGCATGGAGTTACAGTCATCTTGCAGACAAATATATTTAGAAGGTTCGTTGTAAGCAACAATAAGTTTCACATCATCAGCATACATTAGGATGCGTGAGTGGGACAAAATAGATGGCAAGTCATTAATAAATAATGTGAAAAATAATGGATAATGTGGGGTGGAATCCAATTCGATCTAGCTTGAAGATTAAAACATCATAATTTACAGAGTCAAATGCTTTACTGAAAACAGTATAAATGACATCTGTTTGCATTCTACTTAGAAAGGCATCATTCACCAATGATGTGAATTCAAGCAGATTAGTCGTGGTAGACCGACTCTTAGTAAAGCCATGTTGAAAAGGGGAAATTATCGACTTACAGAGGTGCTGCAAAGTTGATGTTACAAATTTTTTCGATTAATTTTGGTATTGCAGATAACTTTGCAATTCCTCTGTAATTATATATATCGGATTTAGCTCCCTTTTTGTGAATTGGGATAATATATGATTCCTTCCAAAGACATGGAAATACAGCGGAATCAAGAGATAAGTTAAAAAGTTTGAGTAGGGGAAGATGTAAAGAGCTCCAGCATTCTCTGAGTACGCAACTTGGGATATTATCGGGCCCAGGAGAATATGAAGATTTTAAAGTTTTCATCGCTGTAACTAGATCGTTATCAGTAATGATAGGAGCAAATAAAGAGTTAGAGGAAGAAATAGGATAAGGGTAAGCGATATTGTTAATGGAAGAAGTGTAAGTAGATTGGTGAAATTTGCAGTAGATTGGTGAAGGTTAGCACTAGTTAAGTCGTCAATAGATCGCTCATTATGTAGGAAGCATAGACGAGCTGTTGCGCTTAGAATTTACAAATTTTTAAAACTGTTTAGGATCCCACTCAAACTGATTCCTGCAGCGCATAAGATACTCATTATAGCATTGAGAGTTAAGGAGATGAAAGTTAGATTTAGCAATAGAATATTTAGAAAAATCAATATTAGATCCAGAGAGTTTAAATTTTTTAAATAGTTTAGTTTTAATATTTTATAAATTTGAAAGTCGACGTGTATACCAGGGAGGCTTGGATGAAACAGGCAATACAACACTACTTGGAATGCAGATATCAAGAAGTGAGTTAATAGTGTCATAGAAGTGGGTTAGATCAAAATTTATATCAACCGAATTGTATAGTGTAGACTAATCAGCTGATGAAAGAAGTTGATTAAGCAAGGAAAAAATTTGCCTTGCGGAAACAACGGCGGGTTTTACTAACAGGTTTGGATAGTGGTTTAGTCGACGTGGCAATTGATAGAGAAATTTCTACGGTAGGGTGAAAGGAGTCTTCAGGAAATACTAATGGACAAGATCTTGACACACTGGTAGAAGTGCAATCGTTAACAAAAATAAGATCAAGCATTCTGTCAAGATTATTAGGAATCGAGTTTACTTGGAAAATTCCTTGGTCATACAAGGAATCTAAAAATTCATGTTGTACAGAAGAAACAAGATAATTAGATTTCCTAAAGAGAGACCACTGGATATTAGGCAAATTGAAATCGCCTAAAACGACAAACATGGCTTTATCACGAACGAGTGTTGATATATATTTAATACGGCTTAAATGCTGCATATAAATAGAAATATCACAACACTGAGAGATATAAGAGCACGTTATGAAAATAGAACGTGATGGAAATGATACCTTAACGGAAACTATTTCCACATCAGGAGGTGAAACGGATAAAGTAATTGACTCGGACCGAAGGGAAGAATTAACTGTAATGAGTACCCCACCACCACGACGAGTTATTCTATCTTTTGTGTAGGATGTAAAGGCTGAAGAAAAAAATTTCAGAATTTGAAATTGAGGAATTAAGCCATGTCTCAGAAAAAGAAATAATTTGAGACTCGAAGGAAGAACTTTGTAAAAATAAACAATTATTTATGGAGTTAATTTTGAAGGAGGCTATTTCCCTAGGTTCCGCGAAATTAAATTTAGTGCAACAACAGTAAGCAAAGGAGTCGAGTCAATGTCAGAACCCTGAACAGTGGCAGAAGCTGGAAGCACAGTTATGGGTGCTGTACCAGGATGGGCTGTAATTGAGGCTGTTGTCGGAGATGAAGTCGCAGAGTCAGCTGGTGTGGAGCTGCAATGGCAGCCGGAGCTGGAGGGTCAGCTGCACTTGTAACTCGTGTTGTAGTTGGAGCACAAGCCTGACCTTGATTAGGAGAAGTTGGTTGGACATGAACAGCAAATAGATTGGTATTTGAAGAATTATCGCGGTGTTCAAAGGAAGAGTGGTCGACTGACCGTGAATCGAAACGAAAATAATTCTAAACGGCGAGGAGTTGATAAATTTTCTGAAGGGGGAATAGCCATTGCAGAGAAAGATGGAAGAGGAACATTTAAAAATTGATCTTCTAACCGACGGATAGGTGGGGATTCGAAATTAAACTCACTAAGCATCTCAATGATCGAGTCAAAATCACTCGACAAAAGCTTGGACATTTTATGCAACTTAAGAAATTTACCTCTCACAGAATTATACATTTTGGAGAAATTCAATTTCAAGTCATTGCACCTCGGACAAGACCATTTCAGGCCTCTACAGCCTTTTTTGGAATTGTCTTTTTCCAGCTTGTCAGTTTCCCAGTTAGAACTGCACATTTACCATGCATCATGTTGTCACACAACCAGCAGTTAACAAACCTTGGTTGGTCACCATCACGCGCTGGGCCATACGTGCAATTCAACTTGCAGCAAGACATTTTATTTGTATACAATATACAAAAGTAAGTATACAAAAGTAAGAAAAAAAGATGCTAAAAGTTTCCTAATAGGTATTATTATGATTAGTATGAAGAGCGCGCAAATTGAGAGCGCAAAGAAATAGCTGTTAGTTGCGAGAAATAACACGAACAATGCTTGGGCATTCCGAAAAGCATCAACAAAAATTTGAGCGGGAAAGCGGCGCACAAGCGAATGACCGCACATAAAAGGAAGATAGGTAAAGGTATTATTAATAGAATAATTAAAGCTTTTGATAAAAATTGCACAGCTGATGACTATGTGTGCAACAATGTGATTACCAATAAGGTTTATTTCCAAGTTAAATTTAAAAGAAAAATAGCTCAATATTACACAAAACGAATTTTATTACGGAGCACTAAAAAACTCGACTGTTCACTTTGATACCCACTTGGGAGTGCAATATACAAAACTACTTTAAACTTTAATTTTAGTAGTGAACGGGCGATTATAAGGTAATTAAGATTCATAGCTTTTAAATTTCAGTTGAAATTTCTCTTTCGTTTTTAAATTTAAATGCTGAAAAAGGCGTCTGTGGACAATAAGGTAAGTTACTTTGATTATTTGTAGAATGTTGATGTTGTTCAGAGAAAATGGAGGACTAGCTTGTCTATTTTAGTTAAAGGTGACACTTTCGTTCATTTACATATATTCGCCAGAAGTATCCATTTATCCAACGCCACCAGAACTGTTCTTGTTGCATTTGTTGCACTTGTTGGGCACTTGCTGCCTTGAGACTTGAGATCGCCATACGAGCATCAAATGTCAAACCTGCTGTAAGACTGTGTGGTTGGCACTTACATGTAATTGAGCAAAAGTGCAATCATTTCACTTTTATACTAAATATTCAAACTTTCCGTCCACTGTCTCTGAGCAACATAAACATTCTACAAGTCACTGAATTAACATACAAATGTGTCCGTCCACCTGGATATAACGCTTTCTTGACACAAATACAAAGACGAAGCAGAGCGAAATCAACTGAAACTAAAAAGCTACTAATACATTAGCTCATAAACGTTCGTTTATCAATAAAACAGGTGTACAAAGAATTTTTGAATAATGCAGTCCTTACACCAATTTGGACATTTGGCGTCGAGCTATGCAACAACGCTTGTATTAGCAATTTACAAATAATCCAGAGATAATCCAATTGAAGATATACTACCTCTAGGGCACCATGGTATATATAAAATCATGTTAGATCTGTTAACGCAACAGATGAAGCTTCAAGCTGATCTAAATAGACTTGCACAGTCTTCAACATGGCACTCCATCCAAACACGAATCCGGCGAAGACACTTCTCAACCCAGCAGCAGTAGTTAGGGAAGTATTTCAGAAATTAGTTGTAATTAATTAAATAAATATTTAAGATTTAGATTTGATTACTTATTGTTAGTCTACAAGAGAAAAGATCCAATAAATTAATATATAAATCTCGCCATAACAATATCTTGGATTGATAAGTATGAATCAATGGTTCCACTAATTGAAAGTTGGGCACACGAATACACATTATTATGTATGTCCATGTCTTCACATGTTATCTTTCTTTATTACTTGCTTACTTTCTATCCTTCTTTTTCATTTTATTTTTCCATCTCTTTACACTTTTTTAATTTTTCTTTTTCCTTGGTCTGATCGGGTTTTTGTCTGGGTTTTTCAAATCCCTATAAATCAATTCCCCACAAGGTATAAATGAAATGTTTAATTTATTTTGCTTAGTATTTTAAATTTATTTCATATTATTATATTGCGAATAGTCCATTAAATAAATTATGGAATGCAATAGTCGTAAGCCGTCATTTTATTTCGATTTACACTTACTCCAATTTATCAAAATTAATGATTAAGAACTTGTACAACTGTTGTTTAAGATAGAAATACTCCTAAACAAAATTCAATATGGTTAGAATTCTATAAACATTAAAACGATAATTCTATCCCATCGCACCCATCAGAGGTTGTCGGAATGACTTCAGATCCTCATTGTGCACACCGAAAAGAATCTCTCTGATGTCTAACTAGTTTATGCATTAGTTGCGACAAAATGAAATCACACTAGGAACTAACTACTACAGGACTATTCTGAAGATCTCAATCAAACGACAAAGAAGAAATCCGCTTTATTGTGTACAGGACTCTTCAGAAGTTATCATCCAGCAGACAGAAAATACCATTTCCATATACACATTGGTGAGACGGCAACAATCAACGGCAACACTTGGCTTTACTTCACATTTCTGACAACAATCGATCAAAGTTCTTGAGCATACTCTAACCACAAAGAATGAAATTGGTCAAGAAATTCTCCGAATTGTGCCAAAATACAAAAAAGGTTCACTCTCTGGACTCTTATAAAATGGACTTGCTCATTATGCCATTTATAAACATCAACACTCCCTAGACTTTTGTGGAATTGCAGTCCAATACCAATTTAACCAATTTAAAAATCTTCTGCATATCATAGACTTTTATATTCATTAAATTCACTTAAGTGGCTAACACCTTTGAATACATGCATTGTAGTATGCATGTTGTGGTACCCTTGTCACTCTTATATGGTGTATATCCATCCCAAAATCATCCCAATCAAAATCTCAGTACGAATCTGGATAAGAGAAATAATTGGAAATTTTTCCTCACTTTTTTTAATATTTTAGGAATCTTACGGGCAATGAACAGTAGAAAGCGGCTCTGATGTTCTTAGTTTTCGAAACTGGTTGCTATTTTAATCCGTTGAAATATACTGCTAATCATGAAACGACTTCTATCTATAATTTCTCCAATCTCAGGGAACGGTCGTGCAGATATAAAATAATTTTACACTGACTCTCAGTCGTTTCATTAAGCAATTTCCAACAAATCCAAGTTAAAAATGGGTTTGATAGTAAAACGGAACAAACTGTACATAAAAAAAAAAAAAATTTTGCTTTTATGCCGAAACAATCGGATACAATAAAAAAGTTTTTCCTTCTATGAATAGTTATTAATCAATTCTTAAGTTAAGTGTGCCAATACTTTTGTGATGGAAAAATGGAATCTTATTTATATTTTTAAAATTAAATAATATCAATATAAGATTTTGTTAAAAAAAGGTTATTGGATTTAATAGTATATTTATTAGTTAATATCAGAAAAATGTTTTAGTTAAATTACATTTACTTTAACTGTCGCAAAAATAGTGGCAAACTTGAATCACTCTGCTGTGCCAATACTTTTTGTGCATCTCTGTATGGGCTTCACAAGAGAAGTATTACTATTAAGAAAAATTGTATTTGAAATATAATATAAATAAATTGTGAATATAATTGAATCCACGGAATAATAGGATGAATTATTCATTTATTTTTTAAATTCAAACTTAAATTTACTTATTAAACTCAAGTTGCATATCATGATGAGAATTTAGTGGCAAGTAAGATTATTATTGACGACGACGACTCGCCTCCTTCCCTCTGCTGCGCTTCTGTCAGTTCTGATTATCCAACCACTCGGGTTCGGCAGCTCCTATCTTTTCTATAATGGAATTCACTTGATAACAGAGCGATTGTATTTGATCCAATTAGGACAACAGTTCCCGATTCTCAAAAAAATAATTCCACAGATTTGATAAATATGGCCGTTTATTCGACCCTCCTTAATCATTTGTGAGGCAATATTCTCAGCCTTTGCGGCGGGTAAGTCTAACAAGGAACCAAGTTCAATAAATGTAATATTATACAATTTGCTGGCGGATAACAAATTGTGCTCAAAGACTACACGATCCAATATCGATAAACCTGCAACAATGCCTCGAACTCCCGCAGTTCCGAGCGACATATAATACGCACCAAATACATATTCTCCAGTATGCCATAAACGGGCAAATGCTGACAGCGTTCATCCTTATACAGAATAGCCAGCATCCTGGAACGCTGCTGTCCGGCTGAGGCGAGTACAGTGCAGATAAGCGCTTTCTTTAACACTGTCATCCGCTCGCCATGATCAACTATTTTGCAGTAGTACAGTTCGCTGTAACGCTGGGCTGCTTCTATGAATTCACGGCGATAATCCAGAAGACGGGCATAGCATACTTTGTACAGAACCTGAAAGAAAGGATTAAAAGAAATTTAGACAGATCTTTGACTCAAAGTGAGTACACCCTTTTCACACACTTGCAATTCCTCAGAGTTTGTCTCAGCCTGCAGTAGTGAGGCACGAATGTTGAATAGGTCGGCTTGTACGGAATCAATGTCCTCTAGATAGATTCGAGTAATTTTGAGGTATGTGCCCAATTTGAATTCCACGGAATACTGCTTCTGGCTGGTTTCGAGGGGTTTCGGCCTCAAGAAAGAGTTTCAATGTACCGACCAATTCGGGGCCGGTGTTAGAGAGGATGCCCTTCAGTAGTTGGCGGTATCTGTCCGCTTGATCCTCGTGTGTCCCACTAAAGTTGGTCAGGAGGCCCATAAGCCGAGTGCGCAACACCGCCTTGGTTATTCACATCTTTGATATAAAATACAAATAAACGTTCACTACAGTATAAAAATCAGGTAAACTGGTAAATATTATCGATAAAGCTGCGGCAGTGTTGAACAGCGCTGAAGGTATTATTGACATTCTATTAAGCAGTGCTGCGAGCTAAGTTTCTTTGGGCTAGAAGCGGTAAACGCATAAAATAAAAATAAAGTCTACTTCCCTTAAGCGGCCCTAGCGCGAGTAACCAAAGTGATTCCGGGAGCAGACAACGTCTCCAGGGTAGCAGAGCTGAAGACTGCTACAGGATTCACCTCAAGAGTAGTAGCCAAGCTGTGTTTGCTGCCCAACACAGAGGTTGAAAGCCCGTTCCTTCCAACGGGGGGAGTATGTTCGGCTAAGAGCTTAGCGCAAGTCATTTAATTTCTCTTAAATAGCACATCCCAATATTCCTCTTAATTAGCTTTTCTTTCTTCTTCACCAGCTGCATCAGCACTTCGGCTACTGCTGCTGGGTCTGAGTTAGAATTCGTCCATTCTGTGTATCGGATTGTTTCTCATTAGCGCAATAATTCGTCATAACAATTCAAAATTGTAATTTAATATAACATTCATATGTATATTTAAATAGTTTGAAATAAATTGTTAACTAAATACATGTAAAACAAAACTGGACTAATTTTTCTAATAAAATTTAATAGTTGATAAGAAAGCTTATCAACTCAACAGTGAATTTAAAGGATTTATATTCAAATATAGAAGGCAAAACTTTCCGCTAGCTATCTAAGACTAAGAACAAAATTTTGTAGAATTCAGTGTATTTGAAATGCAGTTTCTTTGCTTGCTTGGTTGTTTTTCGATTCATGGAATAATCGCATTATTCATTTATTTCTTAAAATCAAAATGACTACTCGCCTCGTTTTCTCTGCTGCGCTTCTCTCAGTTCTGATTATCCAACCACTCGGGCTCGGCAGCTCCTATCTTTTCTATAATGGAATTCACTGATATCAGAGCGATTGTAGTTTATCCAATTTGGACAACAGTTCTCGATTCTCAAAACAGACAATGCCAGATAAATATGGCCGTTTATGCGCCCCCTGTAATCATTTGTGAGACAATTTTCTCAGCCTTTGCGGCGGGTATGTCTATCAAAGTGACAAATTCAATAAATGTAATATTATTATTCAGTTTGCTGGCGGACAACAAATTGTGCTGAAAGACTACACGATCCAATATCGATGAACCATTTGGTGTTTTCTGCCTTTTGGTGGTCCTGCAACAATGCCTCGAACTCCCGCAGTTCCGAGCGACATATAATACGCTCCAAATACATATTCTCCAGAATGCCATAAACGGGCAAATGCTGACGTTCATCCTTATACAGGATAGCCAGCATCGTGGAACGCTGCTGTCCGGCAGAGGCGAGTACAGTGCAGATAAGCGATTTCTTTGGCGCTGATCAACTTTTTTGCGGTAGGACAGTTCGTTGTAACGTTGGGCAGCTTCTATAAATTCACGGCGATAATCCAGCAGACGGGCATAGCACACTTTGTACAGAACCTCAAATAGAAGAATAGAGGAAATTTAGTCAGATCTTTGACTCAAACTGAGTATACCCTTTTTTGCACTTGCAATTCCTCTAAGTTTGTCTCAGCCTGCAGTAGTGAGGCTTGTACGGAATTATTACCGTCTAGATAGTATTTTGCTATTATTTAGCTATTATTTGCATTCCACGGAATTCTGTTTCTGGCCGGTTTCGAGGGGAATCCCCACCAGAACTGTTGCTGTTGCTTTTCCTATGTAAAATGCGACAATTGCTTGTGTGACCTATTAAAGTTGGTCACGAGGCCCATAAGCTGAGTGCGGAACACCGCCTTGGTTATCCCCATCTTTAATATAAAATGCAAATAAACTTTCACTACACTAAAAATAAAGCCGCGCGTTGCAAAAGCATAATTCACATACATATGTATACAGAGACATATGAAGTAGTATCTCTTTCTGATGTTAAAAGTTTTTGGTGCAGAATAGATGAGAAATATATGAAAATATTAATCAGTATTATTATGATTAGTATGAAGAGCGCGCAAATTGAGAACGAAAAGAAATAGCTGTTAGTTGCAATAAATAACACAAACAATGCTTGAGCAATGCGAAAAGCAACAACAAAAAATTTGAGCGGGCGAGCGGCGCACAATTGAGGATAATAATTGAGGCTTATTGTCTGCAGAAGTCACTTTGCATTGCGGAATAAAAGTGACTCATTACAGGTAATTGAGTAGAATTATGATATAAATTTCAAAAAAGTAGAGAAAATTGCGAAAAAATAATTGAATATTTGAGTGATACTTACCATGGCTTTGGTAGTAATAATAGTTCTGTAAAAGCGATTTTTCAAAAGCTAAATGCCACATACGATTTGTATTTGCAGAGCCATATATCACGAAGTTAATCTATAACCGGCTGGATCGCTGGCAGAGGGTCTGCAATTTGCTACAGACGTTCTGAACCCGTTGGCGAGAAGAATACCTAACGCTTTTTGCAACAGCGGGCAAAGTAGAGAACTGCTCTACCTGGCATCTGCGTGGGTGATCTTGTGCTTGTTAAAAATGAGAGTCTACCTCCCCTTAAGTGGCTACTAGCGTGAGTAACCATAGTGAGCATATAACGTCTCCAGGGTAGCAGAGTTGAAGACTGGTACAGGATTCACCACAAGAGCAGTAGCCAAGCTTTGTTTGCTGCCCAACACAGAGGTTGAAAGCCCGTGCCTTCCAACGCGGGGAGTATGTTCGGCTAAGCGCTTACCGTAAGTCGTTTAATTTCTCTTAAATAGCAAATCCCAACATTGCTATTCATTTTCTCTTCTTTCTTTTTCGCCAGCTGCATCGACCACTGCTGCTGCGTCTGAGTTAGAATTCATCCATCGCGTGTATCGGCTCGTTTCTCATTAGCGCAATAATTCGGCATAACAATTCAAAATTGTAATTTAATATAGAAATTTTAATGCAAAACTAATAAACTGTAATATTGAAACATTCAAATGTATATTTAAATAGATTGAAATAAATTGTTAACTAAACACATGTGAAAGAAAACTGGATTATTTATTTATTTTTTTTATTTATTATTAAATCGACTAATTGCAGATAAAAATAAATTATTATATAAATTAAATTCCAAATTTATAGAATTAATTCAATTAAAAATTATAAGTAAGATTAAAATTTAATTACATTTAGGCCTTCTGGGGTATTAAATACAACTAAATTTTTTTTTTTTTTATGGTCCAACATTCTTTACACAGGGTTGGGGAAAACCCAGACAAAAAAACCCAATCAGAACAGGAAAGAAGGCAAAAAAAGAAATAAAAAGATTGTTGAAAATAGAATGAAAAGAGACTAGAATAGAAAAAAGGATAGAAAGAAAGAGAGTAATAAAGTAAGATAAGGACAATTCAGGAAAACACCAACCAAAAAGAAACTGTGTTGCCAAGGCAGCAACCACGTCAACCATCAATGATTGGGGTTTTCCCGAAGATAGAACAGAAGAACAGATTTTAGGTGTATGAGAGAGTTCTCAAGAGATAACGTAATAAAATTCGTTGTAATTCGAGCACAGTACACGGAATCGATTGTTCAAAGCACAGTCAGTTGTGCAATTAGATAGAAATAAGGGTTAATAATTTCTTGTTAGTGTACGAGGAACATGAAATTTAAGACGAGATAATTGAAAAGGAGAGCTAATGTCACCGATAATTAATTTATGAATAAAAATAATACCAAGGATAGTTAATGAAGGGAGATCAATTAGTAAGAGCCTATCAGAGTACGGTGGAAGACGGCGATCAGGATCCCAGTTTAAGCCACGAAGGGCAAAGAGGAGGAATTGCTTCTGAATGGATTCAATACGAATTTGATGGATCCCATATTGAGGACTCCAAACACATGAACAATATTCTAGTATGGGGCGAACTAGAGAAGTATAAAGGATTTTGGTAACAAAGGGGTCATTAAACTCCTTAGACCAACTTTTAATGAATCCAAGAACATCCTTGGCTTTGTTAGTTATAGATGAGATATGCAGAATGAAACTAAGTTTGACATCAAAAAGTGCACCAAGGTCTTCCACAGTCGTTAATCGAATAAAAGTCATAAATAAGCATTTAGAAATATTTAAATGCAACTTATTAGCCTGAAACCAGAGATGCAAGGAGTTACACTCATCTTGTAGACAAATATAGTTAGAAAGATCGTTGTAAGCAACAATAAGTTTCACATCATCAGCATACATAAGGATGCGTGAGTGGGACAAAATAGATGGCAGAACATTAATAAATAATGTGAAAAATAATGGACCAAGATGACTAACTTGCTGTACAACCGATGTAACAAATATGGGTTTAGAAATTTCGGATCTCAACAGAACTCTTTGGGTCCAGTTTTTTAAATAAGAGGAAATCCAAGTCAGAAGTTGGGGGGAATCCAATTTGATCTAGCTTGAAGATTAAAAGATCATGATTTACAGAATCAAATGCTTTACTGAAATCAGTATAAATGTCATCTGTTTGCATTCTACTTAGGAATGCATCATTCACCAATGATGTGAATTCAAGCAGATTAGTCGTGGTAGACCGACTCTTAATAAAGCCATGTTGAAAATGGGAAAAAGGGCCAGAAAAGAAGGTAAGAAAAAAAATTTAATTAAAGACATTAAATTATATTTTAAAAGCATGCTTTGCCCTAAAAATCAAAAATGTTACTATTTTCAAAAGACAGACAAGAAAGTAATCAACACAATCGACATTCCGTAATCGTAATATTTGTATTTTTAAATAAAAATTTTATATATTTTAAGTCTTCACAATAACTTTTAACACTTTTAGCAAGATAAAAAATATAGACGTTGATAATTCTGATAAGCCGCATGATGATTCGATTCCAAGCATCAATCATAAGTAGCTCTACAACTAGGAGTTTACTATATAACGACATACGACATAAGTATTAGCCGCACCCACAATTATGCATGTCAAATTAATTGTAACTACAGTTTGTAATAGTAGAAGCAGGAGCAGAAGGAGTCGCAGGATGGACTGGAGGAGGGCGTAAGGGGGCAGAGGCACTGTTCATAAATCTTCGAGGAGCCAGCAAGGAATCAGCGAGCAGTAACTAATGATGTTGATAATCAGAGGCGAGTGTAAAAGGATAATTGCAAAATGCTGATTAACAACAAGCAAGCCGAGTCAGGAAAGAGGAAAGCTTGGGAAACAGTACTCGCAACAGCTGCCCATACACGTAGTGCGAGTGCGAGTTCAGTGGTGCAGAGTAACCACAACTTCATTAAACGCAGCCACTTGCCACAGTTGGGAGTTGAGTGTGTGTGTGAGTAGCGGAAGTGTCAGCATTGGAAGCCATTAATTTAGAGGAAATAAAGAAACAAAATCAACAAAGTAACAGTAAGCCGCAAACGAAAGGGGTTTGAAGCTATCCGTTAGAGTTGTGAACTCCCATCTGTAAGCCTCTTGGCCAAGAATTGCATGTACTCGGGTTCTTGTTTGAACAGGTTACGCTTGAGCGCTGTCTGGTTATAATTGGAGTATAAAGCGAGGCTGTAAGAAATGCTCAGGTCGTAAAAGAGCAAAAACAAAGGCAGGCATGAAACTGAAGCGAGCCAAGTCAAAAGCCGGAAGTGGATGTGGAACTGAATGTGGCAGTGGCAGTGTCAGCAACAAAGATACATTTATAAGTTGTTGGCTACGTGGCCTCGTTTATTACACTCACATTCCACACACACACACAGACAGAGAGAGAGAGAGAGAGAGAGAGAGAGACACACCCATACGGCAATCCAAAGGCTCTTTTCCATATAAATAAAAGGCCGAGGTTTCTTGCAAAAAGCCTTTGCAAAAGCCTATGGCCAAAATACAAGATACTCGCACAATGTGCGTACACTTAAGTGTTAGGCCTTCCGACTTGAGTTAACCGCCATGCCATGAATTTTAAGTGATTTTGTTTCATTCAACCTGCGAAAGTTTCTTTTATGTACTAATATTTCTGTTTTCTTTTTTTCCCATTATTTTATTTCGTGCATTTTTTCAGATTTGCTTTTAATTAAAAGTTAAATTTTATTTCAATGTATTTCTATTCGCTTTAAACTTGTTTCAGAAACAAGATTCTTCTCACTATTCATCTTTGTTCTAATGATCCATAATAATTCTACTACAGGTTCTGTGTTAACGAAGGATCCTTGTTCAGAGACCGGTCCTAAAATTCACTCACTATAAACAATACTAGTCTGATTTTTTAAAAACTCTAATGCCATCTACATATGAAAGTATCTTCAAAGCTATCTCAGAACTCCGTCTGTCTGTCTGTTTATAAACCAACTAGCGTCTCAGTTATTAGCTATGTGAATGAATTTGCTATGGAGCCTCTTCTTTCATTGCATTCAGTATATAGGTGAGATTGAACCGGACAACGATATATCTTATAGCTGACATAAAAAGGAACATTCGGCTTAAAAAGTTGTTGCATAGAAAAGACTCTGTATCTTATAGCTGCCATAGAAAGGAAAAAGTATAAAATTGTATTGAAAACCTTAGAAGTTAGATGTAAAAGTGTGATTTCCAAATGGAAGCCTAATATTATTAAGATTGAACTACAATACAACATAATATGGTTGTCATTCAAAATATAGGGTAAATAAATGAATTTAAAAAAGAATACATAATCAAGCCACAAAGATAGTCTTACCTTATAAGTTTTAGTTCATTTGATCCCCACTGGGACTATAAATAACTTTTTCTGTAAATAGAAAATAATTTTAAAAATACTTCATATTGTAACACGAAAACCACCAATAATATTTGACCAAATATTTCCGATTGTTCCGAATCCTGTTCACGGATTTGCGATCCGAGTACGGCATTGAAATGCCAGGATCTTTTACTAACTTAATTAGTTTAAGCGATTCACAAAAAAAAATAGAATGGTCAAGATTATCGGGTGCTGAACGTTGGTGCCCCAGCCCCACTTTCAGGAGGGTTTTCAGAATTTTTCTAACGTTCTGACCCCGATTGTTCCGAATCCTGTTTACGGATTTTCGATCCGAATACGAAGTGAAAATAACAAGATGTCCTAGTAGCTCGATAAATTGAAGCAATTCTCCAAAATAAATAGATAAATAAGCAATCTACTTTTCTACACTTACTTTAACTTACACCAGCCAGATGATGAGAAGACTTCTGTTGATTGTTGGTTCATTGATAATCCGATGTCCGGTAATCGCAGCCCATTGAGATGTACATGCATGCAAATTTGACATCGTTTTATAAGTAAAAGATAGTTTTATTAGTAAAATATTAGAGTAAACTTATAAGGGTGTTGTAAAAGTAACTATCAGATAAAAAAGTGTCTGAGATACAAAAGTATATATACTTTCCAACGTTGTTGATGCCTACATCAAATTTAAGTTAAGCAATTTTTAATTCTACAAAGTTGAGATTCAATTTAAATCAAGTAAACATAAGTAATAGAAATTTACATACCCACAGGCTTATTAATTTTATTTCCCACTTTACATTTTTTTAAATATATAATTCAAATTATTACTACATTATTATTTACAAGGGCTATCGGCTAGCTAAAGGACTTTTGTATTAAGTTTACAGCTTTAAATTTTTTAAGTCGATGATTCTTAGATAGAAATGGTCCTTATGACTACAACGAGGGTAATTGCTTTAAAATCTGGCAATTAAAGTTGATTTCCAAAGTCCTGAAAAAGTATGAAATCGAAACTCCCACTCGGGTCCAATAATCAATTTTATTTTAGTCACAAATATTGTGCAGTTTATAATAATATCGATTTTTCTTTCCAAAAGATACATTAAATAAAAAGCTTCTCTTTAAAATTAAATCCCCAATATTTATTTTAAATATTGGAATATTTTTTTATTTTGTAAATTTTTTTTTTTTTGCTTGGCTCTAAAAGACATTGGACATTGACATTCATTTGCCATTATCATTCCAGAAATGCCAGAACCCAAAGTGACCGCAAATTGCGCTTTTATTGTGCGCTGTAATCAGAAATGAAAACTATTAAAAACTAAAAAAAATTAAACTGAAAACCAACTGGCAACGAGCGCTGTGAGCTCGAGATGTTCCATTCATTATGCAGGCCATGTGCAGAGTGCAAAGTCTTCAAGTGCTAGGAGCCGGAGAAGCAGGAAGCTGTAGGCAGGAGGCAGAACGCATGACAAACAAAATGAACCACGACCTGCTCTACTACTACAAGTACTACGAGTACAACTACTTCCACAGACATTAGCATCGAAACGATTCAGCCGGACGGATAGACGTACAGACAGACAGTCGGATGGGAGGGGGCAATAGAAAGAGGAATAAAGGAGATCTCTATTTTCTCCAAAAAGTTGTTGTATATGCTTGAAAATGAAAGCAAAGCAAAGGCAAGGCAAGGCAAATCAAGACATGGCAACGTCTGCATGTCGAGTGCTGGAAACAATTTATAATGTTTTTCGCTGGTCGCCAACTCTGTTAGTATTTTGATAATACTTTCAAATGGAATTTACAGAAATTTCAAACAAGTTGAACATGGCGTAAACTGCATTTAATTATTAACAGCAATAACAACAGGGCCTAAATAATGCTCGGGTCAAATTCAACAGCAATCGCTGGGCATACTGCTGCTATTTTTATTTTGTTTTTTTTTTTTTGCTAAAGTTTCTGTTTTTCCCAAATATAAAAAATAAAGGGGTTAAGTGCGTCCACAAAACAGAAATGAAGGAGGTTCGGTTCAGTTACGGAGCAGCAGTTACTGCATCAGTCAGCAGCTAAACGGTAGTTTTTATATTTACCACTTGTTCTGACAATTTGGCCGAGTTGGACAACATCAGCTTAGGCTGTGCTTTTATCCAATGGATTTCAATTTACATGAATCAAGTAATGGACGAACTGACGAACTAACAAACTGACCGTCTGATTGACAGAGCCCCATTGGATAATCGAACATTTCATTTGTAACTTTACTTATTACAACATAAATATAATTGCTAAGATGCCATTTGCTGTGTGTGCCTTTTGCTCTGAGTATATGTGTGGTGGCCAAGACCCAGTCTCAAAAGGCCACTCCCCATAATTTCACATTCAATCTGGCCATCACACAGCACTTTCCGCCAACTCTCTGGCCAACTTGTCTGTTTATTTTGGGGCGTTCTCTGTTCCTTTGATGCGTATATATTTAAGCGATTCTGTTTACACGCGTATTAAATGATATTGGGTCGACCTCCTCCTCTACTCTCCACTCCTTGTCTCCACCGGAGAACACTGCGTTGGCCACATGATACTCGGTCGAATGAGAGCTAGGGTAGATGTTAGGTCATTGGAGCTTGTTCTTGTTCTTGTTGACCGATTCTGCGAAAATAGGGAACATGTTATGATTAAGACAAAGTCTGGAAATAGTTATAAGCATCGAACGATACGATATATGAAACACGTTAATGTCGAGTACTCGAGTATTTCAAGTACTTCATATTTAAACAGTATTGAATAGTTGAAAAGCCCAAAATAACTTCTAATGCATTTATTTAACCAGTAACGAGAGGTTACCTTTGGAGTGCCGAAGATTTTATGCCCTCGCACTCTGCATTTGACATACAGACAGATTGGTGGGCATGGGTATATCGATTCACCTTATTTACTGATCAATAAAATTTATAGTTTGTTTGGTCTTCTAGTGTAATCCTGCTCCAGAAAGTGTGACAAACAAATTTCAGTGGAATTAGCTCGAAAGTACAAACTAGCATAAAATAAATACTTTTATCAAACATTGTTCTTTCAGCTAATAACGTAAAATTCAAAATCCCTAAATATTTAAGTGTATACTTTCAGGACACAGAAATCATGAAGATATGTTTGATTGCATGGGAGGAAAGGTGGCATTTATGCAACTGCAACGTGTATATTGGCTGGCGTATAAATAATCTCAAAAGCAATTAAAGTTTTGGCTAACAAACGTGTCTATTAATAATAATAAGATTGTTATGAAGCCAGAAGAACTTGGAAACAAGAAAAGCCGAAACTTCAACAAAATCCACAAGGATGACGAAGCCCGACTATATGGAAAGCGTACAGTAAATATGTATATGGAAAATCGGAGAACAGAACAAAGTTAGAGAAGCCCCAATGTCTACAGTAAACCAGAATGTCTAGCAATTAGCTAAACAAGAAAATAATTGACTTGCCACAATGTGAGGCATGCGATGCACACAAAACAGCCTTAAACCTAACCTAAACCTTAAAGGTACAACACTAAATTGAATTTTAGGACGTATGCAACATTTTTTTTTGCTTGCGTTGCCCTGCTGTGTTGGCCAGTAACTGCCGTCTACTTGAGCGGCTAATGGGGTAGAAAAACGTGTCGCGGGAAAAGTGCATGGCATAATGATGATTATGATGATTCTGGTGCTGATTCTGACTCTGTTGCCGATACTGTGCTGATGCTGATGTTGATCCTGATGAGATGATGATGATGTTGATAGCCAGACATTGGCATTGAGCTGCCTTCCGTTGCGCTGTTGATGTTGATAAGTGGAACTTGAACGTCAACAACGCATGAGGCCCCCAACGCTGCCGACGTCGATAAGATAAATTAATTCAAGTAGCTTAGCTCTTGCGGGGTGGGGTGGATTTGCTGTAGAACTCTAAGCACATAAAGTTTTATTTTTTATGGAGTCCCTACTGAAACTAAAATGGATGCTAAACTTCCTAACAACGGAAATCTCGAACGATCCAAAAATTGGAACAAACGCAAAATTAATAAAATTTCGGTAAACAAATTGAGGGCTGCTTTATATACCCATACTGTGAAAAATGAATTTGGAGGATCTTAGCTAGTATTCGATCCTCGCGATCTTTACCCACCCAATCAACCATGAATCTCATATGCGATTATTTTTATAGAGATTCCCTATACCTTTATATTATTATGTACCCATGCCAACTAGAAAGAAAACTTTTATTTCATCATCTCAAACTAATAACAATATTTATTTAATAATAAATGACCCTAATATATACTTCATTGAGTTATTTAATATGATCTTCGTAACTTTAAATTTAATGGATTTTTGTTTTTGTGTTTGTTTTTTCTAGTTACAGAAATTATTAATTAATAATTAACATTTTAATTATTTGTATTTTTTTTCGAATTTTGTATATATCGAAATCTAACTATTACAAACAAAGATATCCATATTTCCTTATAATTAATTTTAATTTAACAAATTCAATTAACTTTTTTCTCTCCATAAAAAAATGTTTGATTGAATTTAAGAAATAAAATTCCTATATAATTAATAACATAATAATGGGGATATATTTTTTATGGCAGAGGGTGTAAACAAAATGTGCATAGAAAAAACTAGCCTATCATATTTTTTACTCTATATATGTTTTTTTTTGTTTGGTTTTTTGTTTTATATTTTTTTTTTTGTATTTATTTTTAATATAAGTTTTCTTTTTCTTTTTAGATACTCAATATTTCAATAAAGAATTTTTTTAAGTGTACAGGAATAAGGAGTTAATAAAAATTTAATACATTTTTTTTATTGTTAAAAGAATAAAGAGAAATAAAATCGTGTGACTTACATTTATCCGAAGAGCAATGAAAGGCTTTCCAACGGTGTACCGGATCATGCTGTTTGTTTTGTTTCTTGTTGAGATATATATATTTTTCTTGTTGTGTTGTTTTTGTGTTTTTTTTTTTTTGTTTTTAATATTAAATTTTTATCATGTGGGATATGGGAAAGGTTTGGGGTTATGCATTTTTATATATTTTTTTTCTATATATATATGTGTATTTTTGTTGTTAAATTTAATTTAATTTATTCTAATTATAACTCAGAAAAATTTGAAAAATATAATTATTGAAACAGATACATATCTTAACAGCTGAGATAACTCTCAGATCAGCCAGGCGCCCCATATCAAATAGTTTTAGTTTGTTTAGCCGTACATTATTTTAAGCAAGCAAAGATTGTTATTTGCCTTGTTAACCAGCTGTGTCTCTCAGACACAGGAACAGCTACCGCTTCAGCTCCAGCTCCAATTCCAGCATCTGCGACAGGACCTGGTCCTCTGCATTTATGGCATCCTGAACGTAATTTTTCAAGTGCAACGTCCAAAGGACACCCTCACACACACACACACATACTATGTGAAGAGTGGGGAGCTGAGGAGCTGCGCCCAGTTGAAAGGTGTGAGCAACACCAGTACCAGCAACAAGACTACTCCACTCTATCCTCCTCACACCTCTCGCAGCATAAGAGCTGTAATGCAAATATGCCATAAGCTCAAAATGTCAGAGCAAAGTGCAACGGAGCAACGATGGGGTTAAGACGAGCCAACAGAACGGGCAACAGAATGAGGACAGCGAGGAAGAGGAGCACTACGATGACAACGAAGAGCAACATATCTACATGATGTGCCATTGTTTTTGTTGCCAGCCGAGGAGCGTGAATGCGATTGATAGATAGCAAATAGGCGAAGAACGGCAACGGGAAGGGGAACGGGAACGGGACCGGGAAAGGGAATGAAAACGGGCAAGGAAACTTCCCGCTCCCGACAGCACATAAAATGGGACTACATAGAAAAAAATGTACAATTAAGTTTTCTGGCTTAAATATTTTGGTATTTAAGTGAAATAAGAAATCTGTTTAATGAATTAATCGACATTTTCATAAATTGCTTTGCTGAGGCAACAAACAGCACGACGGTCGGACGACCGACAACAAGGATAACTGGCTCCTGGCTCCCCAAAGATGTCCATGAAAGTTGTACTTGTGGGGTCTGTCTGCAGCTTGTAGAGAGCTCTCTGTGGAAACTATGTAAATTCGCTTAATTAATGCAAAATACTTTCGTAATTTGCACATGCAAATGGGATAAAGTTAAATTTAATAAGCTTTTATTTTCATCTAATAAATTTCGTCAAAAGTTCATAAAAATATGACGTATTCTTTATCTATAAATGCAAAAGCTTACTCAACAAATGTAAGCAGCTTACAAAACTGGATTAATTTTTGATGATTGTCAAAGAGCTCACCTGGTGCTTCCATGTGGTTTTCAGTTGCAATCAGTCTAATATTATTTACCCTACAATGTTGGTTTGGAAACTTAATTAGAAAAAAAAAATATATTTTTTATATCATTTATGAGTTTGTTTACAACCAGAATGATGTCTGAAGTAAGTTTATTTCGAAGTATCAGTGAATAGCGAATTATATTTATTAAAAAGTAGTAAGAAAATAAATCTCTCGCTCACCGAAGATCCACATTCCCTTGCCTAGCAGATCATTTATATATAAGTAAGTTGTATCTGCAGTTCTATAATTTTTGAATGATATTTACTTTACTTCTAAAATTACATTGCCCTCTAAAAGGGTATTAAAAGCAATGTTGTTTTTATCCATCGTAATCTTTTATGTGCTGAAACTAAAATAAAACGAATATTAATATGATAATCGGAGCTATGATTATTATCTAGCAGCAAGTGTTTTTATATTTCCGGTGCTACGAGCAAAACGGAAGAGATTGAAAGCCCTGCTCATCCTTCTAAACTCATTTCCTACGAGGCGAGAATAAAACACAATAAGTAATGTTCATAATGAAACACAATAATATGTTGTACGGCATCTATATACATCCGTATCCCGGCTTTGGCTTTGGCCTTAGCATCTGGGCCGAGGCACACGAGGCATTACATACATACAGTTAAATGCGAAACATTTAGCCAAGTTGGCAGCACACAAAACCGGCACATTAGTTATGAAAAATTAGTTATTGATGTGGCTCCTCCTTCGTGGATGTTGCTAAATCACGTGGCGAACAATGGGCCAACACGTTGAGTTGCATTTCGTTGCTTTATGTTACGTTATAACTTTGTGGCTGCCACATAATTACAATTATTAGGCGTCAATTTGATAGAGCAACTTCTTCTACAGCAAAGCAAATATATTTCAGATCTCAACAAATAAAGTTAACTAATTACGCTTCTTCAAGATACAATTTATGGCAGCTGAAAATTATGAATTCTGTAATAAAGCTCCGAACCAATTACAGAATTCTAAATAAAACTCATCTCCGGTTTAAATTCAATGAGATAATCCACACAAGGAAAGTTAAAACAGCAGAGAAATACAAAACAAAACCAGAAAATTAAAACTTTTATTATAGAAGAACATACTTCTGCCTACCTGGAACACATTTCACAAATCCAATTTGAAGTAATAAAAAAATAACATACAGAAAGCAACGAAATGAAATATAAACATAAACAAAGAGCAAATGTTAATAAAAATCAAATACAGCTCAACAATTTATGAAGAATATAGAAATTGCTAAAAACTTTCAACAAATTTACAACTAAATAGAAAATTACACATAGCCCAGCATAGAATAAAAAGAAGCCAAGTACAGCTATCAAAATAAAACCGCTAACAAAATGTGCGTATTTCGAGTTGTACTTACGAAATTGCGGCTGCAGAACAAACCTAAGTTCGAGTTGTATTTAGAAAATATAATTTATATTGTTTTTTATTTTAAATTCAGCATGAATAAAAGCTTAGTCTAGTTGGGATTAAACAGACCTAGAAATCTCTTCAATAATATCATTTGGATTATTTTTATTGATTATTGAATTGATTGAAGCACGAATTCGAGAAATTTTCAAGCCGTCAGGATGAAATTCAGAATTCTGAGATTAAATAAAGCAGACTGAAATTAAGAACTCCGTACCTGGCTTAGAAAAGCCGGGATTCAATGAAAAGATTCAAGTATGAAACATTTTAGCCTATTCATTTTTTCAATTTACAAAAAATAGAATGCCTAAAAATCATAATTGAACAATTAGTGGGAAATATTAATTTGAATAGCCACTGAATGGGAGATGAAGGCGAGATTCAAACGGTGATAAGGAAATAGTTTAAGCAGTCTATCCTTCTATAACAAATGCACACATTTCATTTGTTATCTCCAAGCCATTTTCTAACCAACCCTCTGGCCAAATCAAATATATAGTCTTAGCTCGAGTAAAGCAGATTTATAGAACAGGACAGTACTCGATACTCTACATTTCTTCGTTAACTCTTCTCAGTTCACATGTGCCGCAAATACAAAGTTGTTGTAGAAGGCGCAGAAAGCACAACCGAAGGAAACTCAGGACAGTTGCACACTGGTTAGAAGACGGAAATGCAGGCGGAAAGAAATGTTTCAAAAGCACTTTGCAGCTTGCCTCTGCAGTGGAGATCCTAGTACAGACGGGAAAGTAAACATCTCAACGCTACGGATAATGGCATAAACTATATCTGCAATTACGATATGGGAAGGCTGGCAATCAGCCCGAAATGTAGCAGACAATCTCTACACTCTCTTGCCATTCCACACAGCTAAGTAAATATTTATAATTCTACTTTTAAAATGCACTTTAATGCATTGAAGTTGACGTTAAAATTTACGTTAACATTGAAGGCGCGACGTCGAGAATGAAAACGTTGCTTCTGACGTTGATCCTGATATGGCCATGGCCATGGACATTGATTGACATTATGCGCAGCTCGGAGCAGTTCTCTTTACTCCAAGACTTGATTTCAATTTGCAATTAAGATGGGTATTATGTGAAACAGTCTTAAAACTGATTATTTAGCTGGCAAGCTGCAGATGATAATTGATTATCAACAATTACTTAGCTCTCAATTTCTCAAATGAAGCATGCATTAAAAAAAGAAAGATATTACAAAAATTTTATAAAACCAAGTACGAAACAACAAATTCAAGTTTCAATTTAAGCTTCCTGAACAATTTTCGGACTATCTGGTGGCCAAATGAACAGTAACACTTAATATTTGCATTGTTAAATAACATCAATCATTTTGAAAAATTTCAGCCGAAATGCGCAAGAAAATCAGATAGAACACACAAAATCGGCAATAACTCAACAACTACAAGGACGATTTATATAACTTTTATACGATTTATATAAACTTTTGTATCTTACAGATATATTTATATCTGACAGGCGCTTACCACACATCCTTTTACTCCTAATAATTAGTTTGACGGCAGTTTTGTTTGAATAAAAATGATGAGCTGCAAGTGCTAATTAAATTTCAAATCCTGCTGCTCCTCCTTACACTGTAAATATGATATTTAAAAGGACATAACGGCCGTAAATCCTTATTGATTTTATAGCGATAACCCGCATTCTACTCACAACCACCAATTCTTTTAATTGGCATCCAAGTATGTAGGGGTCAGCCATGTAGGGTGCTACCAAGGATATAACCTGTTCTCAAAAAGTAATAGAAGTGAAATTGATTTACTTATATAATATACTAGTTCTTCTTATATTTTCTTATAATGCGCTCATCCTACCTTTATATTCTTATAAGTGTTGGTCCTAGTCCTTTCATTATATTCATGTAAGTTTTTGTCCTTGTCCTTCCTGAAAAGAAAAAATATTAATGATTGTTAAGAAATATAAAAAGGCGGAAATATTTCGTCCCTAAAGTTTCACTTACCCCAGTTTGATCCATATCCTGCGATAAGCAAGGAGTTATTTTATACTACACTTTCTAGCCTACACTTTGTAGCCTTGTGCTACAGTGATAACTGGTCTAGCTGATAGCGACAAATGCCAGCGACACTGCAGTATTGATGGAAGTCCTTCTACAATTTACGTCGTGATTTAAAAGCTGCGGCTCAAAAAAAGGAATATTAGCATAAACGGCTCGAAAACTACAAGGACGATTTGAATGTCCTTTAAATTACTTACCTTTTTGACAGGAGTCGTCAATATACGCCTTTGCGTATGTCATGTATGGCCATTCTTATCTAGCAGAAAAAGGACTATCTGGTGGACAAAGGACTTTTTGATAGTCCTTGAAATGGCTGAGTTGCAAGCGATTTGCTATTTTCAGGACAGTATGTAAAAATTAAAAAATTTGCAACTGGCTGTAACTAGGTCAAATCCTTGAAGATTTAGTTAGCAGCTGTTACTTCAGGATCGCGCTGAATTTAAGAAATAAAATTCCTATATAATTAATAACATAATAATGGGGATATATTTTTATGGCAGAGGGTGTAAACAAAATGTGCATAGAAAAAAACTAGCCTATCATATTTTTTACTCTATATATGTTTTTTTTTGTTTGGTTTTTTGTTTTATATTTTTTTTTTGTATTTATTTTTAATATAAGTTTTCTTTTTCTTTTTAGATACTCAATATTTCAATAAAGAATTTTTTTAAGTGTACAGGAATAAGGAGTTAATAAAAATTTAATACATTTTTTTATTGTTAAAAGAATAAAGAGAAATAAAATCGTGTGACTTACATTTATCCGAAGAGCAATGAAAGGCTTTCCAACGGTGTACCGGATCATGCTGTTTGTTTTGTTTCTTGTTGAGATATATATATTTTTCTTGTTGTGTTGTTTTGTGTTTTTTTTTTTTTGTTTTTAATATTAAATTTTTATCATGTGGGATATGGGAAAGGTTTGGGGTTATGCATTTTTATATATTTTTTTTCTATATATATATGTGTATTTTTGTTGTTAAATTTAATTTAATTTATTCTAATTATAACTCAGAAAAATTTGAAAAATATAATTATTGAAACAGATACATATCTTAACAGCTGAGATAACTCTCAGATCAGCCAGGCGCCCCATATCAAATAGTTTTAGTTTGTTTAGCCGTACATTATTTTTAAGCAAGCAAAGATTGTTATTTGCCTTGTTAACCAGCTGTGTCTCTCAGACACAGGAACAGCTACCGCTTCAGCTCCAGCTCCAATTCCAGCATCTGCGACAGGACCTGGTCCTCTGCATTTATGGCATCCTGAACGTAATTTTTCAAGTGCAACGTCCAAAGGACACCCTCACACACACACACACATACTATGTGAAGAGTGGGGGAGCTGAGGAGCTGCGCCCAGTTGAAAGGTTTGAGCAACACCAGTACCAGCAACAAGACTACTACACTCTCTATTCACTCCTCACACCTCTCGCAGCATAAGAGCTGTAATGCAAATATGCCATAAGCTCAAAATGTCAGAGCAAAGTGCAACGGAGCAACGATGGGGTTAAGACGAGCCAACAGAACGGGCAACAGAATGAGGACAGCGAGGAAGAGGAGCACTACGATGACAACGAAGAGCAACATATCTACATGATGTGCCATTGTTTTTGTTGCCAGCCGAGGAGCGTGAATGCGATTGATAGATAGCAAATAGGCGAAGAACGGCAACGGGAAGGGGAACGGGAACGGGACCGGGAAAGGGAATGAAAACGGGCAAGGAAACTTCCCGCTCCCGACAGCACATAAAATGGGACTACATAGAAAAAAATGTACAATTAAGTTTTCTGGCTTAAATATTTTGGTATTTAAGTGAAATAAGAAATCTGTTTAATGAATTAATCGACATTTTCATAAATTGTTGGTTTGGAAACTTAATTAGAAAAAAAAAATATTTTTTATCATTTATGAGTTTGTTTACAACCAGAATGATGTCTGAAGTAAGTTTATTTCGAAGTATCAGTGAATAGCGAATTATATTTATTAAAAAGTAGTAAGAAAATAAATCTCTCGCTCACCGAAGATCCACATTCCCTTGCCTAGCAGATCATTTATATATAAGTAAGTTGTATCTGCGTTCTATAATTTTTGAATGATATTTACTTTACTTCTAAAATTACATTGCCCTCTAAAAGGGTATTAAAAGCAATGTTGTTTTTATCCATCGTAATCTTTTATGTGCTGAAACTAAAATAAAACGAATATTAATATGATAATCGGAGCTATGATTATTATCTAGCAGCAAGTGTTTTTATATTTCCGGTGCTACGAGCAAACCGGAAGAGATTGAAAGCCCTGCTCATCCTTCCAAACTCATTTCCTACGAGGCGAGAATAAAACACAATAAGTAATGTTCATAATGAAACACAATAATATGTTGTACGGCATCTATATACATCCGTATCCCGGCTTTGGCTTTGGCCTTAGCATCTGGGCCGAGGCACACGAGGCATTACATACATACAGTTAAATGCGAAACATTTAGCCAAGTTGGCAGCACACAAAACCGGCACATTAGTTATGAAAAATTAGTTATTGATGTGGCTCCTCCTTCGTGGATGTTGCTAAATCACGTGGCGAACAATGGGCCAACACGTTGAGTTGCATTTCGTTGCTTTATGTTACGTTATAACTTTGTGGCTGCCACATAATTACAATTATTAGGCGTCAATTTGATAGAGCAACTTCTTCTACAGCAAAGCAAATATATTTCAGATCTCAACAAATAAAGTTAACTAATTACGCTTCTTCAAGATACAATTTATGGCAGCTGAAAATTATGAATTCTGTAATAAAGCTCCGAACCAATTACAGAATTCTAAATAAAACTCATCTCCGGTTTAAATTCAATGAGATAATCCACACAAGGAAAGTTAAAACAGCAGAGAAATACAAAACAAAACCAGAAAATTAAAACTTTTATTATAGAAGAACATACTTCTGCCTACCTGGAACACATTTCACAAATCCAATTTGAAGTAATAAAAAAATAACATACAGAAAGCAACGAAATGAAATATAAACATAAACAAAGAGCAAATGTTAATAAAATCAAATACAGCTCAACAATTTATGAAGAATATAGAAATTGCTAAAAACTTTCAACAAATTTACAACTAAATAGAAAATTACACATAGCCCAGCATAGAATAAAAGAAGCCAAGTACAGCTATCAAAATAAAACCGCTAACAAAATGTGCGTATTTCGAGTTGTACTTACGAAATTGCGGCTGCAGAACAAACCTAAGTTCGAGTTGTATTTAGAAAATATAATTTATATTGTTTTTTATTTTAAATTCAGCATGAATAAAAAGCTTAGTCTAGTTGGGATTAAACAGACCTAGAAATCTCTTCAATAATATCATTTGGATTATTTTTATTGATTATTGAATTGATTGAAGCACGAATTCGAGAAATTTTCAAGCCGTCAGGATGAAATTCAGAATTCTGAGATTAAATAAAGCAGACTGAAATTAAGAACTCCGTACCTGGCTTAGAAAAGCCGGGATTCAATGAAAAGATTCAAGTATGAAACATTTTAGCCTATTCATTTTTTCAATTTACAAAAAATAGAATGCCTAAAAATCATAATTGAACAATTAGTGGGAAATATTAATTTGAATAGCCACTGAATGGGAGATGAAGGCGAGATTCAAACGGTGATAAGGAAATAGTTTAAGCAGTCTATCCTTCTATAACAAATGCACACATTTCATTTGTTATCTCCAAGCCATTTTCTAACCAACCCTCTGGCCAAATCAAATATATAGTCTTAGCTCGAGTAAAGAAGATTTATAGAACAGGACAGTACTCGATACTCTACATTTCTTCGTTAACTCTTCTCAGTTCACATGTGCCGCAAATACAAAGTTGTTGTAGAAGGCGCAGAAAGCACAACCGAAGGAAACTCAGGACAGTTGCACACTGGTTAGAAGACGGAAATGCAGGCGGAAAGAAATGTTTCAAAGCACTTTGCAGCTTGCCTCTGCAGTGGAGATCCTAGTACAGACGGGAAAGTAAACATCTCAACGCTACGGATAATGGCATAAACTATATCTGCAATTACGATATGGGAAGGCTGGCAATCAGCCCGAAATGTAGCAGACAATCTCTACACTCTCTTGCCATTCCACACAGCTAAGTAAATATTTATAATTCTACTTTTAAAATGCACTTTAATGCATTGAAGTTGACGTTAAAATTTACGTTAACATTGAAGGCGCGACGTCGAGAATGAAAACGTTGCTTCTGACGTTGATCCTGATATGGCCATGGCCATGGACATTGATTGACATTATGCGCAGCTCGGAGCAGTTCTCTTTACTCCAAGACTTGATTTCAATTTGCAATTAAGATGGGTATTATGTGAAACAGTCTTAAAACTGATTATTTAGCTGGCAAGCTGCAGATGATAATTGATTATCAACAATTACTTAGCTCTCAATTTCTCAAATGAAGCATGCATTAAAAAAGAAAGATATTACAAAAATTTTATAAAACCAAGTACGAAACAACAAATTCAAGTTTCAATTTAAGCTTCCTGAACAATTTTCGGACTATCTGGTGGCCAAATGAACAGTAACACTTAATATTTGCATTGTTAAATAACATCAATCATTTTGAAAAATTTCAGCCGAAATGCGCAAGAAAATCAGATAGAACACACAAAATCGGCAATAACTCAACAACTACAAGGACGATTTATATAACTTTTATACGATTTATATAAACTTTTGTATCTTACAGATATATTTATATCTGACAGGCGCTTACCACACATCCTTTTATTCCTAATAATTAGTTTGACGGCAGTTTTGTTTGAATAAAAATGATGAGCTGCAAGTGCTAATTAAATTTCAAATCCTGCTGCTCCTCCTTACACTGTAAATATGATATTTAAAAGGACATAACGGCCGTAAATCCTTATTGATTTTATAGCGATAACCCGCATTCTACTCACAACCACCAATTCTTTTAATTGGCATCCAAGTATGTAGGGGTCAGCCATGTAGGGTGCTACCAAGGATATAACCTGTTCTCAAAAAGTAATAGAAGTGAAATTGATTTACTTATATAATATACTAGTTCTTCTTATATTTTCTTATAATGCGCTCATCCTACCTTTATATTCTTATAAGTGTTGGTCCTAGTCCTTTCATTATATTCATGTAAGTTTTTGTCCTTGTCCTTCCTGAAAAGAAAAAATATTAATGATTGTTAAGAAATATAAAAAGGCGGAAATATTTCGTCCCTAAAGTTTCACTTACCCCAGTTTGATCCATATCCTGCGATAAGCAAGGAGTTATTTTATACTACACTTTCTAGCCTACACTTTGTAGCCTTGTGCTACAGTGATAACTGGTCTAGCTGATAGCGACAAATGCCAGCGACACTGCAGTATTGATGGAAGTCCTTCTACAATTTACGTCGTGATTTAAAAGCTGCGGCTCAAAAAAGGAATATTAGCATAAACGGCTCGAAAACTACAAGGACGATTTGAATGTCCTTTAAATTACTTACCTTTTTGACAGGAGTCGTCAATATACGCCTTTGCGTATGTCATGTATGGCCATTCTTATCTAGCAGAAAAAGGACTATCTGGTGGACAAAGGACTTTTTGATAGTCCTTGAAATGGCTGAGTTGCAAGCGATTTGCTATTTTCAGGACAGTATGTAAAAATTAAAAAATTTGCAACTGGCTGTAACTAGGTCAAATCCTTGAAGATTTAGTTAGCAGCTGTTACTTCAGGATCGCGCTGTTTGTATATGGAAGACGAATTATTTTTTAACGAAAAATAAACTCTATACCATTTGCTACACTACACTTCAGCATGTTCAGAAATTTGCATATTCCAGCTGCTTTAGAGCTTTAGTCAGGATTAGACTTATGTTTATGCGGCATAGTTTTTAGAATAGTTACCTTTGATTCATTAGTATTTAATGATATTTTTATTGTCAAATTGGAGGAATTTTTTAGAGAAATAGTTGCAAATGCTTTTCTAGTCTGTATTTATGTCTACATTTTGATATACTAAGCTGTATAAAAGTTAACTCAAAGTCGGCGGAAAGTGCAGCACTCCAGCTAAGGAATGTGCAGCAATCAGCGGATTCTGGGAGTTGGACGTGCGACGTTACCCGATACCATCGCACAGGCGTAGTCAATGACCGTTGCCGGTCACGAGGCGCTGACGCGGCGTTCAGTCCGGATCTTGCTGATCACGCGAAGCTTCGAGGGATAGTTTTAGTTCCCACACAAATATTGAATGAACCTGCAAACCAAGCTCATACCATTATATTTATACTTTTCTCTACTACCAACTCGTTCAGATAATGGTGGGTTATTTGTACGACAGAAAAATGTGTTTTAACATGAAAACGCTACTCAAACAAAAGTATAAATATGAAGCGTTTGTGTTAGCAATTTGTCATTTGTGAAGTGAATTTTGAAGTCTATAATTGAGTAGCAATCGGCCCTCACGGGTGACTTGTAATATTGTAAAATTTTATTCTCGCAAACATATTCAACAAACAAACACTAATTATAATAACAAAATACGATTTGTTTAATTTATATATTTGAATAATAAACTTACACTGCAACAATGGCTCGTCACACAGATGCCATGAAAAAACTAAATCCTCCTAGGGATTGGTGTGATATTCTCGAACTAGCCCTGGAGAGTATTATTATTTATATGAATACGGAAAAGTCGATTCAGATGGCAATGTCACATACGACTTTACTTAAAATGTCTTTAGCGAAATTACTGATACAGATGTAACGGAAGATGGGGAGCAGCGATGAGATTATTAAGAATGATATAAATCTTATGGAATCGAGTTATCGCTAATGCTTCGAAACGACCACAGCTGCCAAAAATTTTACCAAAAAGTGTCCGTGAAAATTGTGCGATTAATTAAATTAGTGACAAATATTAAAATAATAATTACGTACAATTCTTTAAAATAGGTAAGACTATTAAAATTGTTTTATAAAGAGTGTGGATTTTTCAAAAGTAGATGTTGCCTACCGGCAACATTGGTCATAAGAGGTTTGCAAGTAATAATTTGTTTGTGCTCATTTAGGCATCCGTTCGAAGGGATTAACTGAAGTGGAAATTCAAAAAATTTGCGAATTCGATTGGGAAGATTCAAAAGACGAAGATGAAAATGAAGAGCCGGAGGATAAAATGGATGTTTTGGAGGACATAATACAGCAAGGTAGAAATATTGAAGATGAGCTTAGTAAAAGCACCGTGCTTACTTCGATGCAAAGCGACTTTGATGAAACGGTCCAACAAATTTATGAAAAAAACGATTTAAATAGTTTGAGATGGAGACATCCCTCAAAAGGAAATGAGATAGACCCAGAATGGAAAAGCCATGTGCTGCTGGCATCATAAAAAGTCCCGTTGAATATTTCAATTCATTTTTTGATGATGACATTTTTGAAAAGATATGCTTGGGGTGTCTGGCATTATATATGATTTTTGCCTTTACGTTGGTGACGGAACCTGTAAGTCGAATGGACTTGGATTGTCTTCAGATATTGTTTTGCATTTAGCTTCAAACATTCCTGACAATCAAAATTTTAAACTATTTTTAAGCAACTTATAACTTGATCTAGTGTCGCTGGTATGATAATAAATGTGTTCAGCTTATTTCAAATTATATTGCTGATACACCAGTTTCTGAGTGCATGCGTTTGTGCCGCAAAGAGAAAATCATGGTTAAAATACCTCGTCCAGCTATTGTAGATAGCTATAATAGAAACATGGGTGGAGTTGATCTATCAGATATGCTATTAGAATTATACAAAGTAAAACATCGCTCAAAAAAATGGTACATGCGAATCGTTTATTGGTGTATAAATGTGACAGTGGTGAATAGCTGGCTATTCTACCGCCAAGATCATAAGTAATCATTTGAAAGAACAAAACATATGCCATTTATAAGTTTTCAACTTGATATTGCCAAAGAGCTTCTTAATGCTAATGTGGTTCAATCCCGAAAAAGAGGTCGGCCTGCATTTGCTTTATTAAATTTTAACTCTCCAAGCTCATCAACCGGTCTTGTAGAGCGAAGTTCTCCAGCTTCTTCCAAAGGGATTGAATCACCAAAATCTTCATTTCCAAAGAGGTCTTATATTATGGCTCCAGCAAAGGCAATAAGATACGACCAAATTGGTCACTGGGTTCAGTGGGGATCAAAAGGTAGATGTAGAATGTGTACTATAGGCTTTCTCAGGTCAAAATGTTCAAAATGTAATGTCCATTTGAGCTCAAACCCAAATAAAAATTGTTTTTTACTGTATCATACTAATACTAACACAGAAAAATAAAGATTGTTAACAAAAATCTCATAATTGTATTTTCTTTTAAAGGTAATATTACTCATACATACGTACGTACTTATTTATATATATGGATGGACAAATGTTGCCTATAGGCCACATTGCAGTAAGGACATACGAAAGGACTTAGAGTATCGAGAATCGGAATGAACGTTACTTGGCGCTCCTATTAATCATTTATGGCGTTAAATATTTTCTATGTGTCCGCAGTTTAATTTGGGCATGAAAGGGTTAATAAGCAATCCTAAAAACGAAATGATTGAAAAACCTTTAAATTACATATATGCTAATCAAATAATTAAAACAGTCAGCGCCTATTTAAAAATGAAATTATTTTTTTCGCGACAAAATATTTGTTTTTACCATAGTGATAATTTAGTCAAAATAATAAAAAAAACACTGTTTGTAGGAAATCAAGAATTAAACAGAAAACAAAAATAAACGAAATCTGTAAAGCTAAGTCTATGTGCCATTTCGATAGAATATATAAATGAAGCATTTAAAATTAAATCCTTCCGGAGCCCTTTAAGTGCAGTCTTTGATTGGGCTGCAGCTTATGTCTTTAGTTAGTCTTCATTAGCTGTTAGTAGCACTTCTCTCTATACGATTAAGACGTATCCACGAGGACATCACCAAGTATCGAAAAATGAATTAAACAAACCTCTGTTGCATATTTAAAATGGAGCAGGTGTCGCAGATATTAAAAACTACGCCACGAAAGGACATTGAAACAACATTCAGTTCTCAAGCTACCAGGGGTCAACGATGTAAAGAAGCCGACCAGATATCACAACAATTAGATGACTCCGTAGAACACGTCCGCTCGACCTCTCGAGTTAATAATAAAACTAAAATAAATTTTCCTTGATATAGGGATGACGACAAAAACGGCAAGAATGACAGGGAGTTCAGCAGTATGAAAAAAATCAAATATTTTTTTGGGTATTCATCGTAAAAATATAAATAATTGTCAACGATCGAAAGATAAACCTGAATGAAAAGACTCTCCTTTTGGACTCGGTACCAAGAGTGAAAAAAATGTCTTGTAAAATTATTATAATTATTCATATTTGTTATGGCCCAACTTGCCTGCTGAAGGAGCTATGCAGCCTCAGTATTGGTGTCAGCGTTGCATTTTTAAGGAGTAGCTTGCTGAAGAAGATAAAGTTTGGATGAAGCCAACCAGACAGTGAAGATGTGAACTAACACTAATGACTTGTGTAAGAATGCTACAAGTGATGCCCCTAATCGCTGCGCCATGTCGATTATATCAAACAGCAGCGGTGACAGCGGCACAACCAACATAAGTCTAAGTTTTGTCTTGATTTTGACAATTTATAAACGATTCATTTGAATATTAAGCAACATTCGTAAAATTCTCAACCTACACAATTGAAAATACTCACCTTTTGGACTCGCTACCAAAAGTGAAGAAATCTCTTGTAAAATTATTATAATTATTCATATTTGTTACCCAACATGCAAGAGACGCAAGAAATTTGACAATCTTACAATTGCCAAGCATTGTCTCTTCAAAAAGGAGAGGATTTTAGGCAGAAGAACCTCTAAATTATATCGAGAAGAATACGAACTCTTAGTCCAGATTTAAAACATTATATTGTCTTAGGTTAAATTATTATTCTGAATAGCATCCCCTATTACTTCGCGAACTGCGTGAAAATAAGCCGAAGGCCTCGCGATCTCCAAAAGATTATGAACAACAAGATGAACTAAAACTGAGAAGCAAAACCAAGTTTTGAGTTTTAGAACTGTTTTAGAATTATAAGGCCTAAGCATTTTAAAATGCTAAAATCAAAGTGTACTATGTTATTTAGATGCCATTGGAACAAACTAGTTTACAAGTATGTAAATATGGAAACTTATTGGAAATCTATAATCTTAATAAGGAAACTCTAGCTTCATAAGTCACTAGTCATTTTTACCTGCACAGACAGACTGATATGGTAATTCAGTGCATATATCAAGTGAATTTTCTAAAAATTTAGTCTGTTTTTTTTGTTTTTACTTCAGAGATTCTTCCTATAGCTAAAATCTTGTTAATAAATTTGCTTGAATTAATCTCCAGAATTTTAGGTTATTGTGCACTCAAAAGAAAACAGTTAATAATTTTATTTATTTTATTAGTATTTGTTTATTTTATGAATTTTCTTTTATTTTCATTGTTATGACTTAAATTTATTTATAATTTTAGTATTTTTAACTGGACAATTATAAATTTTGCCATAAAAACATTATACATTTAGTTTTTACGATTTAACGTTTAATTAATTTAGTGAAGATGTGAAGATGTTTTTAATACTTTTAGTTTTACATTATCAGTCAAAATATTCCTACAGTTTTCTATTTTCTGTAGAATTAAGCTGTACATAAAATTGATTTAGGTGGAGACAATTTGTTGTTAAAATCAGCTTTATTGAATTAATGGAAGCAAACTGCAAAAAACCATAAATCAATTAAGATCTGAAAAATAAACATAAATTTGTTATAAACAATTTCTCTTTCAGTACACAGAAAAACACACGGGTTTAAAAATCAAGCATTGTGTCCTTGAATCGTCTTCCATTGCCTAAAAACAAGACGGAGTGATTGATTCGTTCTGTATTCAATATTTCAATGAATTATAATAACTATTATTAGATTAATATAAAAATTCTCATACTTGATTTATTCCCAAGTTGACTTATAGGCCCATTATTTAGTATATATATACTTGATTTAACATTAAAAAGTACGAATCGCACATAAATTTAGAATTATTAATCAAAATTTTGCATTTCACAAATGTAAACCTATGCTGGAACTCTATTCTCAATACAAGCACTTTGATTTACAAGACTAAAGCTTGGGAGGTTTAACTTATCCGATACCGTATAAGTTAAACTAGGCTCATTTAATATCATAAATAGTTTTGTTTATTCATTAAGGTGCTGCCGGTGTTGCTTCACCCCGCATAGCGGATGGAGGATACTCAACCAAAGCAAAATTCATAGATTTATCTTTAGAGAAATGGCTTGTATAGAGTATATTAGGGTTTGAATTAAAAAAATATATTGTACAAATACATCATATCAAAACATCTAAATTAAATTAAACTCACATTTGCTTGGTAATAATTCAATTTTGAAAATATTCTTACACAAAACTGTCACAACAAACGGTTGTCTGTCTGCAGGCCAAAACAAAATGAAGCTTTCTATTTGTCTCAAAGTGAAATTCAATTAATAAAAAAATGGGAAGAGAAAAGACCAGTGACAGAGGCAGAGGCAGAGAGAAGGGGGATAGAGAGAAAGGGGGATAGAAAATAGAAAGAGAGATAGGGAGTCCGAGCAGGCCAAGATGACAAGGACATCATATTCCATCAAAAAGTAAGCAAACCATAAATTATCATTTTCATAGAGGCCAGGAAATACAATTGCCACTCACCCCCGCACAGCTCGGGTACAATTTTAAAATTAAAGACGAAGCGGAAGAGGCTTACTGGGTAGAATTCTGGTAGAAATACATGCAAAGTGCAACAACCTGACAGAACCACGTCTGCAAGGAATGGCCAAAAGGCAAACTTTGCCACTGACCGGAGGAGAGCCCAACTCTCCGACTCTCTGGCTGGGAGAGGGAGACTTACTTTTATACATGCATATATACATATATATATATATATATATACGACTCTCTGGCTGGGAGAGGGAGACTTACTTTTATACATGCATATATATATATATACATATACCTATGTGTATGTACATACGTGCCGGGCAAAAGATTACAAAATCATCATTTATCACATTATGTCACACTCCCTTTCAGACGCCCTGGCGACATTCTGATGAGCCGTTCTGTGACTGAACCTGTTACCTCGACCGGCTCCAACTTGCCATGTTAGTCTCCGGGTCTGTTACTCTCGTGACTCTCCTGACTTTCCTGCTCGCCTCTGATATATGCATGAAAATGAAATAATGACATCTTGTGATATATGACACGTACCTAGGTACATTTCCAGCAGTTTTATGAAGCAATTATACAAGCTAGATAATCATATTAGAGCGCCTCAATGATCAGTGTATTACTTGCTTTCAGTTTAAAGAAAATTGAAATAAAATCTTGCAGGCTGTTACCTTTTTGCCAGTTTTTACTGTTTACTTATAGCTACAAAAGGCTAGAAACAACAGCCAAGTAGAGAATAAATATATGTTTAGTTAGAGCCATTTTCTAAACTCTAAGACAGCTAAATTGAATGACTTTGAAAAATAGAAGCTAGAATAAAATTTAAAATTTTATTTAAATAAATTAATAATTTTGATATGTTTAGTTTTGGTTATTAATATATTTGCTTTTTAAATTAATTAAATTCTATTGATTTTGGTGCAGAGATCTGTTGATACTCAATTGAATGCAACAGCTGTTGTTTTTTTTTTGGTTTTTTTTTTCTTAATTATCAACAAATTGCTAAAAATATATTTTAAAATTTTTTGATAATTCATATACTGGCCGTGTAATCTAATTAAGGCTTATTTTATTAAAGACGCTTCAGGAGCAACAAGTTAGCTCTTTTTCTTTGAACTTTAAGGCACATTTGTCATATCAATCTTCACTTCTCCATTCCACAGCTACAATAAAGAGTTCTATAAATATTCGAGTACTCATTCGCTTCCATTGAGCTCGATATATGCATGGATATATTTATTGAGAAAACAAAAACTTTTGTACTAATGCGCATTTAGCCAAATATGTTTTGGGAATGTCATTTTTTATAGATTGCCGTGACCCGAATAATATCCACATACATGTGCACAACTATTGTGTATATGTAAGTAGCACACACACACATACATATGCAGCAGCAGGTGGTCCTTAAACTCCTTCTGCGGCGAAACAAAAGCCAAACTAAGCGACACATTTGAGACAAGCTACGAACTATGCGTTACATTCAAAAGTCAGAAATATCCTGAAGGGAATCCTCTTCCCTCGCATGCTCTTTTATTTTTCGTGTGACATTCATCTTTTCATTTCCTTTTTGTTTTTACCTTTTTCTGCACCTTTGCTGAGTGTTTGCCAGTGTTTTCTCAAGTGGAAAACTCGAAAGCTCAAAATGTGTCCCGCTGGCACTCTCTTTAAGCTGTAAGAGTCCCGCTGGCACTCTCTTTTATGCAATATGCTACCGACGAACTCAAAAGCGGCTGTTTCAAACAGATCGCTCTCCAGGATATTGCTAAACACTCGTGTCCCAAAGCAGATACGCAGACAGCTGCTAACGAGCGTCACCAAGGCAATCATGTTGTATGCAGCGCCAATATGGAGCAGAGCGATGGCAGTTCCCAGCTACCGCCGTGGCATCTGCGCCACATACAGACTGAGTGCAATCCGAGTCTGTTGCGCATTTAAAACAATCTCGGATGACGCGGCCTTGGTGCTAGCAGAATTGATCCCGATCTCCGAGCTGGTATTTGAGGCTGATCTGCTGAAGCGAGCTTCAATGGAGAATACCGATGCTTCACAAATATCGCGGTCCGATGCAAGGAGGCGCAGTATCGAACAGTGGCAGACGCAGTGGGATCGCTCAACAAAGGGGCGTTGGACGCACTAGCTGATTCCCAACTTGGAGAAGTGGCTCGGAAGGAGGCATGGACAGATAAATTTTTATCTGACCCAGATGCTGTCAGGTCACGGATGCTTTCGAAGCTACCTTAAACGCTTCGGACATGACACCTCCGATGAAAGACCTTCATGTGGACACCAAGTGGTAGAGGATGCGTACCATGTGATATTCCGCTGCAGGCGCTTCGACCTACACAGGCTGACACTGGAGCGGATGTTGGGTGGTTCTATTACTGCCGATAGCCTGGTGCCGAGCATGTTGAACTCGGCAAAAAAGTGGGACGCGGTCAGCAACTTCACAGCAGTCATGATGACAGATCTGAGAAGAGAGGAGCGCAGCCGGAGAAGACTGACAGACTAGGATAGGTAAAGCAATATGTCCGCGAAGCATTGCCTCGCAGTCGTACCGCGGACGCTAAGCTTTACTTTACTTATCCTGTCTTAGAATTACAATTAGGTATAGTAAATTTGTAAATTGTAAATTTAAATTTAAACTTAAGAGAAATAAAGAAGAATATAAAAAAACACAGACACAGGAATCTTTAAGACATTTTGCTACGTACAGTAAAACGCCCAAGGCGACTCACAGTCGGTTAAAATACTTTAAACAATACTCCAATTAATTGCAATAAAATTTTATCAAAATTTTGGCAATTATTTTACTTTTTTGTAAAGAATTGCCTGAATTTGATCAAAATTGGTTAATTATTTTATATTTAAACCAATAATTATACAGAAAACCCCAAGAAAATTGTTAACTTAATATTCAGATTTTCTCAAAAATGTAATTATAATCATTGTTATATGATACTCGTATTCAATATATAATTCATATATTTAATACATAATTAATTATAAAACCAGAATTGTCAGCTCGAGCATTCACGACTAGGCCTTGAGCAACAATAAATAAATGTAATTTATAAGGCATTCGGTGTTTATTAATTCTATGGTTTCATAAAAATTAAAGAAATAAAATCGCCTGATAAACATTATTGAGGTATCCTTTGCTTTCTTTTTACCAAACTCAATAATACTTATTAAAGAAAAACACTAAGTGATGCTGAAATTTATCTACTTTAAGAACGTATCAACAGAGTGTTATAATTTTAATGATTCTTTTGGTGCCTATCGTCCCACTGTGCGTCTGTCAAGACCTGATTTCACAAAATATTTCCTTGTTGTAGAAACCCGCAAATCAAGCCCGCTCTTTGGGCCTTTCTCTGCTTGCGTAAGAGTCACTCTTTTTTAAGCCGATTTCCGTCACAATTCAAGGCCAACAATTGTAACAAAATAACAATTTTTATATTATACTGGATAAAAGCTTTGATCAAAAAGGATGTAACAGGCAGCAAGAGAACTGTTTATATAAAACTCTATTTCTCCATAAACCTGGTTTGTTCATCAATTCTACAGATATAGAGATTATCTAAGGAAAGAAACAGAAAATCTAAGAAAGGTCGGAAAATACAAAGACAATTTGAATATCCTAATATCGGATGTCCTTCGTATTATTGATTTAAACGAGTTATGGACTAGTCACTCTAGATACAAAAGGACTGAAGGACTTTCATAATTTTTATTACATATTCAAATCTGGCACAATGATTAAATTTATAACACATTTTTATTACCTCCTCTCACTCAAGGAAATGAATAAATTAATAACCAGCACAATTGTTAAAAGCCTTGGAATTGAATAAAAATAATTCATTTTAAATATCTAAAATAAAATCGGAAATATATTTTCCAAGAAAAGGAGAAAAGCTGAATATATAAGGATATGTTTAAGGTAATCTAAATACAGATAACTTTCCTGTTATTGGATGGGAAATTTATATCAAGAAGTGATAATTTAAGCCAGTTTGTTTGAAGTTAGAGACGCTGAATTTCTTTGGAAAAGAAAGATTCAAACTAAAAGCGATCATATTGAGCAGGTTACAGAGAAATCTACATGGGGCCACTTACTGCCTTTTTGAATAAAATAAAAAGATTACTTTTTTCAATATAGATATTTGATACGTATTTATTTTATTGAATAGTTATTGTGTAAAAAGCGCATATATTCAATCTCATACGAAAACAGTTGAAGTTCTTAAATCTCAAACTGAAATTTTGTCTGAGAACTGTTGTGAAATGTTGATAAATATCTGTCATATGAGTTGCACCGGCCTTCCTAGTTTGTAGTTTACAACACTCACCAAGTGTAGAGTATCATGTCAAGTACCCTATAACTTTGTGAGGGAACCACACAAAAACATACTCTTCCAGCATCTCGGCGAGTCATCCAAGAACTGGTTATACTCAAGTTACCGATGCCAAAATGCCTTAGCTTAAGAGCAACAACAACAAGTTTAATAGAGCACCTAATGCACAATATATTGTAACCGTGCCTCACGTTGATCGCCAAAAACTTATGCAACCAGCGCTAGTATTAACAAAAATTGATGCAGAAAAATGTAATTAAATGTAGATGCCCTCGTTTAGAGTCAGACACTTAGTTAACATTCACGAGATTATTGCTCAAAGATTATCCATTTTTGAGTGTGAATACCGGGAGTCGACGGGGTCGGGACCTTTTAATTCCCTTGCTCTTTCGGGATGGGGTGGATTTGCTGTGTCCTGTAGAACTCTTAGCACATAAAGTAAAATACTGAAATACTGAAACCAAAATGGAAGCTAAACTTCCTAACAACGGAAATCTCGAACGATCCAAAAATTGGAACAAACGCAAACTTATTAAAAATTCGGTATACCCAGACTTTGTATACCCAGACTGTCAAAAATGAATTTGGAGGATCTAAGCTAGTATTCGATCCTCGCGGTCTTTACCCACCCAACCATGAATCTCATATGCGATTATTTTTATAGAGATTCCCTATACCTTTAAATTATTATGTACCCAAGAAAACTTTTATTTCATCATCTGAAACTAATAACAATATTTATTTAATAATAAATGACCCTAATATATACTCCATTGAGTTATTTAATGTGATCTTCCTATCTGTAAATTTAATGGATTTTTGTTTTTGTGTTGTTTTTTCTAGTTACAGAAAATTTTTATTATATGTATATTTTTTCGTTTAATCTACCACCATTATTATTTATAATATATCGAAATCTAACAATTACAAACAAAGATATCCATATTTCCTTATAATTAATTTTAACTCAACAAATTCAATTAACTTTTTTCTTTCCTTAAAAAAAACGTTGATTTATTTAAATTAATTTGTTTTCTTACTTAAATAATTTGAAATAATTTAAGAAATTCAATTCCTATATAACTAATAACTATAATAATGGCGATATATTTTTATGGCAGGGGGTGTAAACAAAATGTGCATAGAAAAAAACTAGTCTATCATATTCTATACTCCATATTTTTTCATTTTGTTTCGTTTTTTGTTTTTTTGTATTATATTTTTTTTGTATTTGTTTTTAATATAAATTTTTTTTTTTTTGTAGATACGCAATATTTTAAGGAAGAATTTTTTCAGTGTACATGAATAAGGGGATAATAAAAATTAATACACATTTTTTTCATTTTAAAAGAATAAAGAGAAATAAAAACGTGTGACTTACATTCATTTATCCAAAGAGCAATCGATGAAAGGCCTACCGGATTATGCTGTTAGTTTTGTTTCATGTTGAGATTTATATTTTTCTTATTGTGTTGTTTTGTGTGTTTTTTGTTTTGTTTTTAATATTAAATTTTTATCATGTGGGATATGGGGAAGGTTTGGGGTTAGGCATTTTTATCTATTTTTTTGTATATGTTGTTCAATTTAATTGAATTCATACTAATTTTAACTCAGAAAAATTCAAAAATAGAATTATCTAAACAGATACATATCTGTTAAATATATATATAATTTTTTTTTCTAACAATGTTCCTTTTCTTTTTTTTTATTTTTTTTAAATTTTCATCTATTTTTTCTCACAAATATTATCTATATTGTCCCACTATGCAAACCTGTTTCTGTTTATTTTTTATTAATATTTTTTTCCACTTTTCTTGTACATGTTACCACTGCACACACAGGTTTTTTTAATTTTTCTTTTACCTAATTTTCTTCTCTATTTTAAGATGTACTGTACAACTGTACACACATTATTATTAACATTAACTCATTATTGTTTTTGTATGTAATTATTGTTACATTTTTTTTTTAACACTGTACCACTGTACACACATGTTCCTAATTTTGTTTGTTGTTTTTTAGTTTTTTTTTTTTTGTATTAGGAATTTCTCTACTAAAATCAGCCTTGAGCTGGATGCATCTAGATTAGATATGGGTTCCACATTGCACGTGGGCGCAAAATAATATTTATTTTTATATTATTTTAAAATAATTAAAATAATTTGAATTGTATATTTTTTTATAATTTTGCACTAATATTAATAATATTATTAATATTTTAACACACTTTTAATTAATTTTATTATTTAACGTGGTGACAGACCGTCAGCCGACGGTGCAGCAGCTCCACTGTCTTTTGCAATGTGTAATGGAAAATAACTTTTCAGTAGCTTTACAAGCTTATATACCACAAAAAACATTTTTTAGCACATGCTCAATTATAGCGACGATTTGTCGCATGCATATGCATCGCTTTGGTTGATATTCAGCTAAACTGCAGCTTGCTCAATCTCGCTCATATGATCACTTTTCTGCATTATGCTTAGAATAAAGCTCTCAACAATTACAGCGCAAGCGACAAGTTTGTCGCAAACGGCTTGAGCTGTAAATACCTATGTATTTTTATTTATGATTCTGCAACAATCACACCACCCGACAATTCTGATTCGATAGAAGGAAGATTACCGAGAAATTAAACTCGAATAACTTTCGCTTGGTAACTTTCAAGTTCTCGGCCCTGTAAGTTCTCTAAAATATAAAAACAGTTGTCAAGTTTTCTTGCTACCCGACATTTCAAAAACTGTGGTGCTAAGTTTGCATTAAAGTTCTGCGAGAATTTGCTCAGAGTAAAGTTTCGTCTAAAAACTTCCTGACCTACTTTGTACGTAATGGGCTTGGAACGCAAATTGTATTTTGTCGCATTTCTTGTGTACGCTTTCCTAATATTTTTTTGTACATCTTTACGAAGTAATGCTAATTGATCAGTTCTATCCAATGGAATTATAGGCTCTTCTATAAGTGATACTTCTTTTATTAACTGATAATCAGAACCATGTGTGATCATATCTAATCCAAATAATGCTTTATATGGAGAACAGCCTAATGATTGATGCTAAGATGATCGCAAGAAACATGAAATGGCCAAGTAAGCGCGAACAGCCGCTAACAATGAACGATTGACTCGCTCTGCAGCGTTACTTTGAGCTGTATATACATGTCTTATGCCTAATTCGGTCAGAAAACTATTAAAATCATTCGCTTTGAACTGAGAATCACTAACAAAAGTTTCAGGTACTCCAAAACAGTGAAATATATTCTTTAATAGGAAATCCTGAATTGCTGACGAAGTAAATTTTTTTAAAGGATGAAGCCAATGATATTTACTGAAATAATCTAGGACAATGAGCAATCCGACATGACCACGTTTACTTCTTGGGTACGATCCTAACAAATCAATATATAACCTCTGGAAAGGTCTACAAGTTGGAGTTTGTAAGCCCATTGGCGGTCGAAGAACATAATTGGGAGCCTTTGTTTCCTTACAGGTGTCACAATTTCGAATGTAATCACGCACATCTTTGGCTAAACCAGGCCAGAAAAGATTTCTACGTAATTTCTCGAAGGTTTTTTGAATTCCACAATGCGAAGAAATTACACTATCATGAGCTTGTTTTAGAACATCTGTTCTAAGACGTTCAGAGACCCATAATTTCCATGAGTTGTGTTCCTGTGTTTCATCTCCAGTGGAATGTTCTGTTCTCATGTAAATAAAGTGCTGAGAAATTTTAATATCAGGAAATTTTTACTGATTCTGCGTAAATTTGTCGATATGTGATTTATATTCTGAATCAAAGAAAGCTTTAGAATCCAAATCAATAATTGGGTTCATTTCCAATTCTGCGAGCTCATCCTCACACATTCTCAACAATATGGTCTTTTCCTTTCCTATAAGAAATTGAAAATTTATTCGGCTGTAATCGGAAAATCCATCTAGCGAGCCGACCAGAAGCATTTTGTTGGCGCATAAGCCATAGCAGACTGGAGTGATCAGTAACTACTTCCAATTCCCCCAGCTCTAAATATGACTATAGTTTTGCTGTTTTTTGACATGAATGCAATTGGCATTTCATTATTATCAGGCGACAGTTGAACCAAGACGGCTCCTATTCCAAAATTAACTAGCATCACAATGTAGATAAATTTTTTCTGTAATTCTGGACTCTGTAAGACCGGAGCAGAAGTAAGTATATTCTTTAACTTTTGCGTCGCTTCTTGCGCTTTATCTGTCCAGACGAATTTCTTTTTAACAGACAACACATCTGTTATGGGGTATGTCAACTCCGCATAGTTGTTGATGAAACGGCGATACCAACCGCATACTCCTAAAACCCCACGAACCAGTTTAAGTTTCCTTGGTGTTGGCCAATTTAGAATACACTCAATTTTTGCAGGATCTGTGCAGATACCTCCACTACCGATTACGTATCCTAAATAGTATACACTATTTACACAAAAATGGCTTTTCTCAATGTTCAGAGTTAGATTGGCTTTTCGAAATTGCTCTGCCAGACGTACAAGAACTGAAAGGTGTGAGGAAAAAGTTTCTGAGACGATGCATACATCATCTAAATATCCAAACACACAGTGACGAAGATCAGGGGGAATTATATCATCCATAAGACGACACATGGTGGACGGTGCATTGCAAAGGCCGAAAGGCATAACTTTGAATTGATACAAAGGCCTGCCAGACACTGTAAATGTAGTTAATGGCCTTGATTCTTTCGATAGCTCAATTTGCCAATATGCATCACTGAGATCCAATTTTGATATAATGTTAGCCTTTGGCATTCGTGAGAAAATACGATCTATTTCTTTGCTGCCTCATTTAACTTGCGTGCATCTAAACAAAGACGCATCTTGTTGGGTTTCATAACCAGACGCATTGGCGAACTCCAGGCACTGGACGAAGGCTCAATAATATCTAATTCTAACATACGATCTATCTCGTCGTACAACAGTTTCTCAACTGCTGGACTGACGGGATAAAAGCGTTGCTTTACTGGGGGAGCGACTCCGATATCAATGTGATGTTGAATCATGGATTTTCTACCTAATCCGTCAAGACAGTTAGGGAATACATTTTTAACCACTTCTAGTTGATGTTGTTGAACAGGAGTTAAAGGGTACAAATTGGTTGCTTGAATTGCAGGACTGTTTTCTATTTCTCACGTAGGCGATTCTAACGAACTTATCACATTAGGAGCTAAAGCGAAAATCTTCTAGAAACCTACACCTAGAATCAGTCTCTGTCTAATAGATGGGATAATAAACAGCTGAATGGATTTTTCCATTTCTTTGTAAATCATACTAACTGTAAGTATACCTTTAACCTCATGAGCTTTTCCATCCGCAGTGCTCACATGAGATTTAATTGATTTAAATTCTGCTATATTTATTAGTTCTCTAATGCTAATGTAGACACAATGCACCTCACGCTTGCAAAAGGACACTTCTGCATAACAACGAAGATCATTGTTATTTTTAAATATTGTTGAAATTTATGCCTTACTGCATTGTTTCATTCTCTTAAAATAATTCTTACAACGTATTGAATTTCTTGAGCATAGGGGACTAATTTCAGTAAAAATTCTAGTTCTAATATCTAAATAATTTTTAAGTCGTTCATGATAGGGGAGAAATGTTTTTGTTGTTCATTCCGTTTTCCGACTTACGACGAATGCATTTCGAACATTGTGGCTTATAAACATTAATAGCGCCACATCCGTAACAAAATATACGCCGCTGGGCTAAACAATTTTCCCATACGTGTCCCTGGACATCGCAGTTCCAGCAAGTTACATTAGTATTACAAATGGCAGCTACATCAGTTTCGATACTAACCTTTATTGTTTGATCTATATCATCTTCTTTCCCTTCTAAAGCGTATACTTGATATCTAGTTGCCTGTGATTTTGGTCTAACAAATTCTTCTGCTCAATTGCTAAGTTCTCTAACCAAATTTTCATGCATCTGTACATACCTTCGTAGTTGTCCTACTGTGTGTACAGGCTGATACAGCAATTTGTGTCGCGCTTCTGGAAGCAGATTATTTTTTAGAATCTCAATCAATTCTTCCTGATCTATACGCATATAAATCCGAGAAAGATTCAACAACTTTCAGTTTACGAGAACGTATTTGTTCTTTGAGAGAGAAAAATCCTCCCAATAGATGCGACACTCTTGCTTATGATAACGCCAAAATCAATCTCGAGCTCTTCCGACAAACAAAATATGTTAATGTTTACATAGTGCATCGAAATCTCCTTTTAAAGTTTCATCAGTAAGTACCTTAACTCGCTACATAAATTCGTCTACACCTAAACCTTCAGCTGAACCATCAAAGTGCAAGTTCCATTTCTGCATTACTTCTACAATTTTACTCGACTGTAAGGATGTACGACATGCAGTGGAAATTGGAGCAGACATACCTTGACAGCCATTAACTGGATCTAGGGCTTACATGTAAAGCCGATATCAAGCGTGAAACAGTTTGTTCAATTATATCCTGTATACTTCAATAATCTACCGATACCGATTGTACCGGACGAGGATTATTATTAGGGCGGTAAGAACGACCTGTTCTTCTTGGGTTTAAATCCCGCGAAGGAACATCATATGGGTTAGTACCAATGTTGGCTTCTAACTCATTTAACTGAATATCACTCGCTTCTACTGAACGTGTGTCATGATCTTCTCCTTGAGCAGAAACTCCTTCTAATGTCTTAGCTAAATTTCTAGTACCTGGAACATTGGCATCAACCTGTTTTGCTCTGGGTGAACAAATACATATTACTAATTTAAAATTTTTTGTTTCTATTAGACTGACATATTCGGCACAATTAATATGTGCTTGAATTTTTATGGATAATATACTTACAGGCTGTTATATAGCACGACTGAGAATTGGTCATTATCTGACAACAAATACTACTGAGGCGGATATATTTTGGGGCTATGTTCAATAGGCATTATTAACATATAAAGTTTCCTGTTTAATTGACATTTGTTTTGGGTAACATGATAATACAAAAATCGTTATTTGTTTTGTATCTTTGACAGGACTCAAATAAATAAAAAGTAGGAAAAGAATTTTGGGTTATTGCTACTACAAATAGAAAAGCTGACAATTGCCATATATACTCATTTAAACACATTCCTGTTGCTCGATAGCGATACACTAAAACAGTAAGATACATCTATTCCAGAGTCAACCAGATTGCAATTGCATCGAATACATCTAACATTCATCCATTAATTATACATAAAAAGGATAAGAAATCAATTCAAAATTTACCAAAAATTTAATCAATAATCAAAACAAAAGGCTTCAGTCTCAGCTAAATACGCAAGATTCCAAATTATTAAGCAATAGTATTGTAAAGTTTCACGATCAAAATTCTAATAAATAATAAAATAGATATCGAAAAACAGTGAGCACTAACTTTGGAGAGTAGTGGAGTAAATTGAGTGTCTAGATTGAACTATTATTTAACATATGTATATATCGGCGAGGTAATCAATCTTAGCCAAATACCAAGTTCCCAGACAGATACATTAAATTAAATAATATCACACAGCCAAAGTATAACTATAATAGCATACATTTTCAATGTAAGTAAAACAATGCTTCTCCTAAGTTGGGGATGTGCGAAGACTAATTCAGACAGGTAACTTACTCACATTATCAATAGTTTTTCCAAATGTAGCTGTGCCCCACAGTTTGGGCACCAAAAAACTTGGGAGTCAAAAACTTAAGAAACCAGCGCTAGTATTAAAAAAAATTGATGCAGCAAAATGTAATTAAATGTAGATACCCTCGTTTAGGAGTCAGACACTTAGTTAACATTCACGCAAACAAGATTATTGCTCAAAGATTATCCATCTTTGAGGAGTCGACGGTGTCACAGCGGGGGTCGGGACCCTTTAATTCCCTTGCTCTTTCGTGGTGGAGTGGGTTTGCTGTGTCCTGTAGAACTCTTAGCACATAAAGTTTTATTTTTTATAGAGTCCCTACTGAAACTAAAATGGAAGCTAAACTTCCTAACAACGGAAATCTCAAACGATCCAAAAATTAGCACAAATGCAAAATTATTAAAAATTCGGTAAACAAATTGAGGGCTGCTTTGTATACCCAGACTGTCAAAAATGAATTTGGAGGATCTTAGCTAGTATTCGATCCTCGCGGTCTTTACCCACCCAAGCATATAATCTCATATACGATTATTTTTAAAGAGATTTCCTAAACCTTTATATTATTATGTACCCATGTCAACAGGAAAGAATACTTTTACTTCATCATCTCAAACTAATAACAATATTTATTTAATAATAAATGACCCTAATATATACTCCATTGAGCTATTTAATATGATCTTCGTAAGTTTAAATTTAATGGATTTTTGTTTTTGTTTTGTTTTTTCTAGTTACAGAAAATTTTCAATTTATAATTAACATTTTAATTATTTGTATATTTTTTCGTTTAATCTACCACTATTATTATTTATAAAATTTCGAAATCTAACTATTACAAACAAAGATATCCATATTTCCTTGTAATTAATTTTAATTTAACAAATTCATGTTCCTATCTTTTAACTCATTTTTTTTGTATTGATTTTAATTTTTTAATTTTAATTTAATTAATGGGGCTCCATGTGAAACTGCAGTACAATTCAATATGTAGAGGGGGCGACGAATTATGTGGGCGGCACTGTACGCATATGTGCGGCGAGCAGCACAATTGGTCCATGTGGGGATCTACGGTGGTGGCCGTAAAAATGTACCTGCCTCCAAAATTAGATTTAAGGAAAACTTTTGCCGCATCTAACTGGAGGGGGTTAGGTTAAGATACTCTTTATAAAAATTGTATAAGTATAAAAAATTAAAAATTTTTGTTTTTCGGGAAATGTATTCCGCACATACCATTTTGTCGAATCTAGGTCGAATTTAGGCTGTATTAGGAATTTCTCTACTAAAATCAGTCTTGAGCTGGATGCATCCAGATTAGATATGGGATCCACGTTGCACGTGGGCGCAAAATAATATTTATTTTTATATTATTTTAAAATAATTAAAATAAATTGTATGTTTTTTTTAATATTTTTGCACTAATATTAATAATATTATTAATATTTTAACACACTTTTAATTAATTTTATTATTTAACGTGGTGGCAGACCGTCAGCCCACGGTGCAGCAGCTCCACCGTCTTTTGCAATGTGTAATGGAAAATAACTTTTCAGTAGCTTTACAAGCTTATATACCACAAAAAACATTTTTCTAGCACATGCTCAATTATAGCGACGATTTGTCGCATGCATATGCATCGCTTTGGTTGATATACAGCTAAGCTGCAGCTTGCACAAGCTCGCTCATAAGCTTTATGCGTGAACGCAGCTTTATTGCATTGCGTTGTCGATCTCTTTTGTGCATTAAGCTTAGAAGAAAGCTCTCAACAATTACAGCGCAGGCGACAGGTTTGTCGCAAACGGCTTGCGCTGTACATACCTATTTATTTTTTATTTATTATTCTGCAACCATTACGATATGAACATAAAAGTTGCGCAGCTCCAATTTAATTGCGTTCAAATTGTATAAAATAAATTTTTTAATGCTCAGTTGAGCAGCAGGCGGAGAGGTGCAGGAGGAAAGGCCACCCCACAGACATCCATAGTTAGACGCATGTGAACAGGGTCCAGACTTGTCCAGGGCGGGATAACCGGAAATTAAGTTATTTCACGCGCAGTCCGCCAGCCCGGCGGATTGTTCTCCATCTTATTATGTGTCGTGTTATGCGCCATGTTTTATTTGGGGCCGTGCAAACATTTCACTATCTTGGGCGTTATCGTATTCACCCAAATAAATAAAGTAAGCACGTTCAAGTTGACTGTGCGCGTCTAGGATATACTCCGTATCCTGTTCACGGCCTCAAATCCAAAGGCTTAAAGTAATATACTAGTTTAAAGCAATAAGTATGCCCAATATTAGTTTGTGGCATTTGCGGGGGAAGCATCAAAGAACTGAAGCTACATATCAAGATTAATGCTTCTACCTCTTATAATCTCCGGTATCGATGCGTTCGTATGGCTGCAAGGGCGAAAAGATATACTTACATACATACAGCTAGTGATCCTCAACAAACATATCATATTCTTTATACATATTTTGTACAAACTTAGCATACCTTTTTTGAGCAACTATATACAGGGTATAAAAAGAATTTCAGGGTTCCGCCCCTATCTTCTGCCCAGATTTTTATGCATTATGCAGACAAATGGCTTTTTAAATTGCTTGCTTTTGACCAAATGTCTGGCAATCTGTCTCGTCGTCTTTCCTCTGTCTGTCTGTCTGTCTGGCGGCGACGTCGACGTCAACACCGATGGCGTTGCATTTACGCCACGATGACTGCCGCTTTCGTGGACGATATTCTTGCCACATAGTTCTCAAATTCGCGCCACGTTACTCTTTTATTTGCCAGCTCCACTCGCGGCTTGTTCCAGATGTAATGACACAGCATTTCTTTTCGCATTACAACATGAAAGAATATTCTCTTACTTGGCCAGGAGACTGGGTCCGTCTGACACTCGGTTTGGATGAGGAATATGTTAGCGATCTATGTATAAAATATTTAAAGAAAAATGTCGGATATCCGGTTTCAGTTCTAGGCTGTTTAAATATAGTTTAAGGTCTTGCTTTTCTATAAGAAATTACGTACAATATTCAGATACAGTTTATCTCTAAACATAAAGCTCTTTGTCCTGACTGACTGATTTATCATTAGCAATTCAGAGTTCTCAAAAAGTGGGTATAGGAGTTTTCCATTTTTTGGAAAGTCCTCTAAAGGTCGGTCAATCTTTGTTCGAATTTTGTATCCGGAAACTTCTAATATCCTAAGGTTTACATTATGTATTTATCCGTTCCGTCAGGCTTCGGCATATAAGCTGAGTGCTGAGATAAATTGAATGTTCCAGACCAAGTTTCATTCAGCTAGCTTAAAAATTAATTTTGGCATGGAAACAGACAGACGGATATGAATAGATAGATTTGATTGGATGGGAGATGCCTCCAGTAATAAATAACAGAGTTATAACACCCTCTGAAAGGGTGCAAAAATAAGGAAGGGTACATAAATAATGAAGAATTGTGTATTAAAAACTAAAGAAATAATGTAAAATCAACTTTAATTTTATATTGATATTTGTATATTCGGATGAGAAAATCATTACTTACAGAGTGGACATTCGGCTTATCGAGAGTTATGAGCATTCTCAACTTGTCTGTGCATGAATTGAAATTTGATGGCTTTCAGAGAGTCGTTAAAATGACTCTTACGTCTAATTACTCAATTACATTTCAAGCATAATGATACTGCTATCTATATAGATGCACACAGCAATGTAAATGCAATAAACACACAATTATAATAAACGCAGTGTAATCAAGGCTTTTCCGCTGATTTCCTTCGTTTCAATGGTACGCTGAAGCTCATCACCAAGTTGACAATTACCGTCATCAAAGTGACGATAGAGGTGAAAGCTCTGTCATAGAAATTTCAGAGGAGAACCCACTCCCGAAATTGACTAACTAACAAGGAATACTCGTAGCATGCAATCCGCTTAATTGATGGCCTTTAATAATGCGGATAAATGGTGTGATAAGCGATTTATCGGCGCACTCTATGATCTCAGCTGGAAAGCTTTAGATACGAGTATTTAAATATAATTGTGATCAGATTTTGCCATTATACATTTACCGAGGGTAGCTCATCATCTGCAGCTTGTTTTCGCTCGAAATATAGAAAAGAAAAAACATCAAGGCAGCACCTGGCCTCATAAAAAATATTCTTAATTTGCTATTGTCGTTTTTCAAGCTTGTACAACATCTAAGGAATCTCGAAGCTCCCTAATGACCTCTAAACTTGTTTAAGGACCACCAAACAGTGGGCAACCGAAGTAAACAATGCTGACCCTTAAAGTTTTCAACATTTCTTTTACGAGGATACGTTTACATATGCAGAACCCTTTATTACACCCCTTCATAAGATTTCTTGAGGAGACAAAAAGAAAGTTCGGGAAGATCAAGTGTGATAGAAATTTTCTGTTTATATAGAAAAACTTTGTACAGGAGCCTTAGTGGTGAACGGGCGTTTATAAGCCAATGTAGATTACTAGCTTTTAATTCCAGTTGGTTTCTCTTCGCTTCAATGTGTTTGCGCCAAGTAAGCCGTCTATCCAGGTGGACACCAAAGTATGTTACTTCATCGGTTTGTGGAATGTTGATATTGTTTAAAGATAACGGAGGGCAAGTTTGTCTATTTAAGGTAAAGGTGAAATGTTTGCACTTTTGCTCATTTACATCTACAGATAAGATGCTAGCTGTTTCGTTGCTCTTGTTTTGCACTTAGAGCGACTTATAATAGCAGTGTCATCAGCAGATGTTGATGTTGCTGTACTATTTGTCGGTATATCTGCTGTGTAGATAATGTACAGTGTTGGTCCAAGTACGCTACCCTGAGCTACACCAGCCTCAATTGGATGATATTCAGAGATGAAATCTTTGCACCTAACTACGAAACTTCTCTGCAAAAGGTATGACTCCAAAATTTATGGATGTTTTGTGGAAGTAATATATCGATTTTATGGATTAAGCCATTTAGCCAAACGCGGTCGAAAGCTTGGACGACATCCAGGAAATCAGCATAGCAATACTCTCGGCATTCAAATGCATTGCGTATCTCAGAAGTTATCCGGTTTACTTATTCAATAGTTCCATGCTTTTCGCGGAATCCAAATTGGTGCAGAAAGACAGCACTGTTTATGTGTAAATGTTGCTTAATGCGATTCAGGAGCAGTTTTTCAAATATCTTTGATAGGCACGGGAGGAGACTGATAGGTCTGTATGATGAAGGCTGGGACCTGTCCTTTCCTGCTTTATGGATCATTGTGATGATTGACTTTCTCCATTGTTGGGGATAATAACCCCATTTCAACATTTGGTTGAATATTATGGTGAGAAAATATACTGCACAGCTCGGCAATTATTGATCATTTTAGGGGAGATGAGATCGTGACCCGGTGCTTTTTTTTTTTGATTTGTGACTTGATCCTTTATGACCTCTGTAACGTCTTCTGCTCGGAATGGGATGGGCATAGTGGCTTCAAGATTGTTGATAGTTGGGAGCACAAAGCCGTTTGTTGCTGGATGTGGTTGGAAGACATTTTCTATATATAAATATATGCCTTCTCTCCGTTGCTCCGAGTCCACTCTCCTCTCCTGTTGGGGTACGCAATGGTGAATCAGTCTCGATTGGTGGGCATACGCCTGACTTGGCTATCCACAATGGAAATCGATTGTTGTTTGGGGCGAGTTGCTCCAGGTAGTGTTTTTGCTGTGAGTTTTATTCATCTTCTAGGGCTTCGCGTAGTAAATGGTTGGCCATTTTTAACCGCTCCTTTTTGCTTCTTGAAATTGTTATATTCGACAATTGCTACATGACCCGTGGTCAGGAGAAATAAAAATAAAAATAAAAAATAATCGACAAAGGATGAGAAGCAATAAAACAAAGCCTACAAAATAAATGAGGTCAGAACGGATTAAACCAATAATTTAATTTGTCACATGACTAAATTATATATATATTTTTAAAGCTTCAATAAAAATTAAACAACAATTGAAGCACTATAAATATATAAATTACTAATACTATGCTAGGAATTAAAACAACAATACTTTATTAATTTTCAATTGGTATTATAACTTTGTTTAATGCGTTGAGATGAGAATCTGCGATCCCACAAATTATATATAATATTGATCTGAACGTCGAGTTGATATAGCCCTGTCAGTCTGCCTGCCTGTCTATTTCAATCTCAGTTGGTGAAACTTGGCATATACCCTTATTTTTGTTGTCGCCGGATCGAAAGACTATAATAGAGTATCAATTTGTCCAAAAGATCTTCTGTATTTATTATTCCAATTATTTATTTATTTATTTTGTAGCTCATCATTATAAGTAGTTAACTGACGAGGAGAGTGGAGTCGGCGAAAAGGATAAGATTGGATAACTATATCATATAGGTAATACTTACCAATCTGCAAATTTTCCTATCTAGACTTTCAGCTGATATTATCAATATCTAAATTTCATTTCTCTGAACCTAGGGAAATAGCCTCCTTCAAAATTAGTGTTCCATCAGACAGATTTTTCCTTAATTGGGATCCAAATTTCTGGCCTCCACAAATATCTGTTCATGAGTTCATTATAAAAAAGCGCACTCGTCCGGTGCCTGTCAGTCTTCAAGCTAGTGGTTCTCTTTCGCAAGCAACCATTAGTAATAATCCTCCAAAAAACTAGATCGATCTTCAGATTTACTACATATCAGTTATCAGAATGTTAGAGGTCTAGTGTCTAAGCTTAAAAATGTATTTTTACAAAGTTTTTCCTACGAGTTTCAAATTATTGCTTTTTCTGAGACATGGCTTAATTTCTGAATTTCAAATTATAAAATTTTTTCTATATCCTTTACATCCTACAGAAAAGATAGAATAACTCGTCGTGGTGGGGTACTCATTGCAGTTAATTCTTCCCTTCGGTCCTAGTCAATTACTTTATCCGTTTCACCTCCTGATGTGGAAATAGTTGCCATTAAGGTATGGTTTCCATCAAGTTCCATTTTCATAACGTGCTCTTATATCCGTGTTCTAATATTTCTATTTATATGCAGCATTTTAGCATTCTTAAATATACATCAACACTCGTTCGTGATAAAGACATATTTGTCGTTTTAGGCGATTTCATTTGCCTAATATCTCTCTTTAGCAAATCTAATTATCTTGTGCCTTCTGCACAACATGACTTTCTTGTATGACCTTTCGTTTTTTCAAATAAACTCGATTGCTAATAATCTTGATAGAATGCTTGATCTTATTTTTGTCAACGATTGCACTTCTACCAGTGTGTCAAGATCTTGTCCATTAGTATTTCCTGAAGACTCCTTTCATCCTACTGTAGAAATTTCTCTATCAATTGTCGACTAAACCACTATACCTGTTAGTAAAACCCGCCGTTGGTTTCGCAAGGAAATATTTCCTTGCTTAATCAACTTCTTTCCTCAGCTGATTGATCTGTTCTATACAATTCGGTTGATAACCTTTTTGCAAATTTCTTTCAATCTACTTACACTTCTTCTATTAACAATACCACTTGCCCTTATCCTTATCCTATTTCTTCCTCTAACTCTTTATTTGCTCCTATCATTAATGATAACGATCTAGTTACAGCAATGAAAACTTTAAAATCTTCATATTCTTCTGGGCCCGAGAATATTCCAATTTGTGTACTCAGACTTTTTAACTTATCTCTTGATTCCGCTGTTTTTCCATGTGGAGCTAAATCCGATATATCGAATTACAGAGGAATTGCAAAGTTGTCTGCAATCCCAAAATTATTCGAAAAAATTGTAACATCAACTTTGCAGCAGCTCTGTAAGTCGATAATTTCCCCTTTTCAACATGGCTTTATTAAGAGTCGGTCTACCACGACTAATCTGCTTGAATTCACATCAATGGTGAATGATGCATTCCTAAGTAGAATGCAAACAGATGTCATTTATACTGATTTCAGTAAAGCATTTGACTCTGTAAATCATTATCTTTTAATCTTCAAGCTAGATCGAATTGGATTCCCCCCCACACTTCTGACTTGGATTTCCTCTTATTTAAAAAACAGGACCAAAGAGTTCTGTAGAAATCCCAAATTTCTAAACCCGTATTTGTTACATCGGGTGTACAGCAAGGTAGTCATCTTGGTCCATTATTTTATTTATTAATGCCCTACCATCTATTTTGTCCCACTCACGCATCCTTATGTATACTGATGATGCGAAAATTATTCTTTCTTACAACGATCCTTCTAACTATATTTGTCTGCAAGATGACTGTAACTCCATGCATCTTTGGTGTCAGGCTAATAAGTTTATAATAAGTTGTTTATGACTTTTAGTTGAATTACTCCACACTTAGTCACGTATACGCTTGATAATGTACCCTTGCAACGTATAACGACTGTGGAAGACCTTGGTGTACTTTTTGATACCAAACTTAGTTTCATTCTACATATCTCCTCTATAACTAACAAAGCCAAGGATGTTCTTGGATTCATTAAACGTTGGTCCAGGGAGATTAATGACCCCTTTGTTGCCAAATTCCTTTATACTTCTCTAGTGGGCCCCATACTAGAATATTGTTCATGTGTTTGGGGTCCTCAAGATGGAATCCACCAAGTTCGTATTGAATCCATTCAGAAGCAATTCCGCCTCTTTGCGCTTCGTGGCTTAAACTGGGATTCCGATCGCCGTCTTCCACTGTACTCTGATAGGCTCTTACTAATTGATCTCCTTTCACTAACTAACCGTAGAACTATCCTCGGTATTATTTTTCTTTATAAATTAATTATCGGTGGCATTAGCTCTCCTTTTCTATTATCTCGTCTTAACTTTCGTGTTCCTCGTAGACTAAAAAGAAATTATTATCCCTTATTTTTATCTAATTGCACAACTGACTATGCGTTGCACAATCGATTCCGTGTACTGTGCTCCAATTACAATGAATTTTATCACGTTATATCTTGAGAACTCTCTCTCATACACCTAAAATCTGCTCTTCTGTTTTATCTTCGGGAAAACCCCAATCATTGATGGTTGACGTGGTTGCTGACTTGGCAACACTGCTTCTTTTTGGTTGGTGTTTTCCTGAATTGTCCTTATCTTACTTTATTACTCTCTTTCTTTCTTTTTTTTTTTTGTCTTTTCTGGTATATTTTCATTCTATTTTCAACAATCATTATATTTCTTTTTTGCCTTTTTTCCGCCTGGTTGTCCCCAATCCTGTGCAACAAATGTTGGACCATAAAAATTAATTTGTATTTTATACAAATAAATGTAATTCAATTTTAATCTTATTTATAATTTTTAATTTAAATATTTTTCTTTATGTTAATTTAATTTATATAATAATTATTTTCATCTTTTGTAATTCTTTAATCGATTGCAATTAGTCGATTTAATAATAAATAAATAAATAAAATAAAATAAATCACAACTATTTTTTTCTCACACAAATTTTAGATATATGCGAATGGTGTGAAAGTATAATTTAAAGCCAGGTTATGAGCTTTTTAAAGTTTTTTTTTCAGACATTTCATAAATTTAATTTGGAATTCATGCGTAGCTAGACAACCATAATAAAAACCAAATGCGAAATTGTTAATGGGCAGTCAACATTTTTGCTTTGTTTGCTGTTCGATTTTACAGTCATGTGTGAAAGCCGGGTGTGGACAAACACTGAAAAAAAGATCATACAAATAAAATTTTATTTTTAATTTTAATTCTTCCATATTAATTATCGCTTTAAATAGATTACGACTTGCAAGGGCAAATGAACCGAGGGAAAACATCAATTTGATTAGAAAAGCGAACCATAAAAATTATCCTTGCTTTGCTTCTCTAAATAGCGAGTAATATTTATTTATATATAGTATATATTTATGATTTCTTGGATTTCATAGTGAAAAACTTTAAATAAGTAAATATTTCAAATACGCAACAAATATTTAAATTTATCTATCAATGTGTCCGCAATATATTGTATAAAATAATTCCGAAGAGAGTATTTATTTAATCAACATAATTTTTTTTTTTTAATTTTTTTTATTAAATAAAATCTTTGTTTTTATGTACCTAATCAATATTTAATCTATCCATCTATTTAAATCCATATATTTGCATTTGATTAAGCTCTGTTAGGCTGATACTAAGATATTTCCTAATAATCTCGTTATTGATTTTGTTTTGATACTAATTGATACCGAAATTATTAATTTTTTTCTTTTTGTGTATGTTTTCGTGTATGTATTTCCACATTTTGTATTTTTGTTAACAGTTTATGCCTTTGTCATCACGCTTTTATGGATCTATGCTGATCCTGTGCTTTGTATTCTCACGCACACCCTTACAAACTCATCCACATTTCGAATAACACTTTTCATAGTCATTGGGAACGCGACGCGCTTGTAATAAAAACGAAAAGTGCAGTATAAGATTCATGAGAAGTGTTAATACCTCTCACATGGAGTATTCGTAATGTGCAGCTATTATTTTTATATTGGCGTAAGAGAGCATTGGTTGGGGGCTGGATTGAAAGTATTAAGAGCTAGCATTAATTGGGTTATCATTTGGTCATCACTCACATTTAAAGTATTGTAATAATTGATGCTGTCATTATATTAATTTAAATTTATGTTCAAGCCTATTTCATTTATAACTTAATAAATCAATGGATAATCAGTCAGAGGATTTAGACATAAAGATCTCAAAAGCTTTCCTTCAGTTATTAGGATTATATTAGCACCGAGCCATGTAAGGCACTGAATCATTTGCAATATAAGAGAACTTCCTCCACTAGGCTGAAGATAATTTCTTATGAGCTTTTCGGCCATTTTCCTCATCAATTTGATAGCAGAAAAATAACTATTTTTTGAAAGGTCAGCCACCAAACCTAGACTCTGTAGTGTAAGACTGGTCAACAGTTAGGCGTTCAGATCCAAAGAGTGCTGTACAGTTGCATATCCCATTGACGATGCTCACAGACTTCTTACTTATTAGTTTATAAAGCAATTTAGGCTCTTCTTACACCGTCCAACGTATTGAGGCTTCAAACTAACTCTCTACCCAGTGTCAGTTCCAGATATTTTCCAAATATCTTATTATCAATTATATCAATACTCAAAGCAGAAAGTTTAACCACTTTTAAATTCTCAGTCGGATTTGACATATGCCCTGCAAAAAACAGAATATTTATTAAAATTTTTACATCATCGCTGATCAGATAAATGTACAAACAAAAGTGAAAAATTAATAAGTAAAAAATAATTGAGCAGCAAAACAAATTGATTGTCAGTCAATATATGGTTTTTTTCGTATCAAAATTTATTTTACTATGCATTTTAAATACAAATATTAATAAAAAGCAATAAAACGAAAACTTTATCCGTACTTTGTGGCTTGCCCAAAATTGGCTGTGCCTAAATGGCAGAGAAAAAAAGGTTTTTATACACAAAGTACTTTTCCACTTGAACAAGGTAATCAATACAATATAACTGAACTCCATGCCATTATAAATTATTAAAACGCAAGTTAAAATACAATATTGGAGAGCAGAGGAATAAAAAAGAAATCAAAAAACATATTACAAAAAGCCCAGCAGCGGTCGGACCAACCGACCAAACGACCAACACATATATCAAAAACGCTTTTTGGAAATTTACGCTTGACCAAACTAATTAAAATCATAAATTTTCAGCGCCTGAGGTAAAATATCCTTCAAATACATCAACAAGTCTTCACTTTGGTACTATTATCATGCATATGGGTTTGTATGTAGATTTGTTTTATATTTTTCAGTTTTAAGCGAAATAATTTTTTTGAATATTCATAAAAGAGCACTCAACGACTGGAAAATATGACAATTTAGAGCCATTTAAATAAACAGGCATTCATAGTATAAACTATACTAAGTTTGAATTTGTATACCTTATTATTAAATGAATACGGTATATTCAAATTATTACAGCCACCATGCAAAATATCGAACAGGCGAACAACAGTCGCTATAAAGTGAAACAAAAAGATTTCTGTGCAAATTTTGTTTCATATTTCCATTAGTCAATGCTTACGCTTTATCTCAAAATACTTACAAATAATATTATATTTATTTATTTAAAATTTAAATTAGTCAATTATATTTCATATTAATTTATCCTTCAAGTCTTTCTATTGACTGACGGGCATTTTTTATTATATTTAGTCTTCTCTTTGCCATAGAAAGTTTCCATGCCACAGACTCAAGTTTACTAGGAGTCTGTGTTGGGGTAAATGAGGACATTCAAGTGTGTTTGTATTTATTGAAGCAATAACTAAAGGGAAAATGTTTGAAACTGAAAACTGTGGCAATCAAATGTTAGCTGTTTGGCCTTGACTACTCTCCTTCAATTGAAGATGTGGGCCACACAAGAAACCATACAAAGGATATAAACAGAACAAGGGCCAATTGGCCGAAGCGAAGCATTAGCCCTACAAATTGTAATAATTGAAATGCAAAAATGTTGCTCTTAAAAATCCATCCGTACATTCTCCTGGGAGACATAACCACCTCTCGCTCTCTCCTTGTCTCTCCCAGGGCTCTTTGCGCCTTCGTGTTTGCTTATTGTTTTGGACATGTTCATGTTTTCAATGTCAAGTGGCCGATCTACTTGAAAAAATTTTTTTGCTGGTTTTCGTTGTTTTTTGTTTGCTTTTACTGCAGCTGTTGTTGTCGTTCTTTTGATTGTCCGTCCGGGTGCTCTTCCTGTCCGAGCCTTTCTTGTTGGTGTAATACTCTGTACTTATTGAAAGTGAGTGAAAAGAGTGTACTAAGTTGTGAAAATGAATGCAAAGGGCAGCAGGAAGCATCTCCGAACCCAGTTGAGCCCTGTGCGCGAATTTATCGTATTTACTTTGGGAAAAAGCTGAAATTGTACATAAATAAATGGATTTAGTTGAAAATTTCGATTATGTTTTCATATATAAAATTTTGTGTCGATGCTACCAGCGAAAGGATTAAGGACAGAGTTGTCAGGAACTCTAGGATTTGTGAAGGTTCCTATATACATCCAAAATATATCTTTAACACTTTTATTACTATACAAAATCCAAAATTCACTGAGTAACTTGATTCAATGAGGTAGTTGCAATAGGCAGACTATTTTACAGAGTATTCCCTAGTCGGGCACACTCAACTAGTTGTTGTTGCTCGGTCGAATTGCGTCCATGGCGTCAATTTTGTTGACGTCGTTATCAATTAAGCGACACGTTACGTAGCCAGGTCAATACAGGCCAGACCCGGCACGGTTGGCGTCAATTGACTGAACGGAATTGGCAAAAAGAGTTCAAAAAGGGAGAGACGGGGAGGGGAATTGGGAGTGTCCTGGCTGGAATGGGGTCAACTGAACTTTGGGCACAATAACAAGAACCGGTCCAATCATCTATAGAAGAGGCCTCGAGGAAATAAAACGATAAAAATCTATTGCTCTACAAATTGCTGGCAGTTAAGCTGTTGCTCTTGGATATTAACATTAGCCAAAATCTACGCACACACATACTTATAAACAAAAAAAAAGGAACAAGGACTTCTACCAATAAGAGGTTATCAAATAGAGACTACTAAGTATAAAGTATGTATTTGTCCTTTTATTTTATAATTGATCTTCAACCTTAAATAAAAAATAAATTTAAATGAAATTGAATAATTTTCCAATAAAAAAGTTAGGAAATTCGAAAAGATATTGCTATAAATATTAGTTGGATTGGATTATTGAATTTTATTTTAGCAGAATTAGAAAGACTTCAAATAGTTATGAAATTGATAAGGATTTGGATTATTAAATATTTTCGATAATATCAACGAAAGAAACTAGAAAAAGTTGACATGCAAGAGTTTTCCGTTAATATGAAAAATAGAATAATTTTAAGAACAGCTTTTTCCTCCATACATACTGTACAATTTATCTTATACATATTAAATTCTGAAAACGTGAATAAAAGTATATTCAAGCTGTAATTGGTATCCGTAGCTGCCTTCAGTTTCATTCGCAATTTCAGCTTTGGCAGTATAAGAAAATATCCCAGTTTCTGAACGATATCAGGCAATATCTGATACAATCCTTGGAAATATGTGCATTGTGGCTATATAATTAAAGTGAATTTTTGCTATTTCACTTGTGCCTAAAGTGTGCCATTCTAACGAGTTGATATTTTCTCTTCAAGAGAATCTTGGTCAGAAGAGGTCCAGCCCGAAGCGTTATTAAAAGCCAATAAGAGCTCGACAAAGAATAAAGAATAAAACTGGGAATTCGAACAATATCTCTCATTCCTTTAGAGTAAATGGTAAAATTTTTAATAATATAATATATAATATCCAATTTATTTTATATGAACTCTCCTACTGATACATTAGAAGAATGAAATTCTGTGAATGACAACCATTACTTTTTTTTTTTTAAGGTATTTTTTATTTATCGGATTTTTTCGCTTGGAGACTAACGGTAAGTAATTAATTCTTAATCTAAAGTATTGAGCTATTAATTACAATTAATTTCTTAAAATACGGCCCTAACTATTACTGCTGGGTGGGGAGGTCTTGTATGGCCAACTTGCCTTGTTAGAGAATGTGAAAAACTATTTGGGTGGAACTGAAGTTTAAGCTGATACTTGGTTTTCACCTTTTTAATTTCGGCTTTAACATTTTGAACATTTAAGTCTTTATGGATATTTTCATTCCGTACATACTAAGGTGCCCTGGTGTTAGTTCTCAGTATTTTCCATTGAGCTCTCTGGATTAATTCGAGTTTACTATCGCAAGCGTTGCTCGGACCCATGTGTCCAAATTGGTTTGAGAACTGCTTTATATAAAAAGACTTTGTACTCGAGCCTTAGTGGTGAACGGGCGTTTATAAGCCAATGTAGATTACTAGCTTTTAATTTCAGTTGGTTTCTCTTCGCTTCAATGTGCTTGCGCCAATTAAGCCGTCTATCCAGGTGGCCACCAAGGTATGTTACTTCATCGGTTTGTGGAATGTTGATATTGTTTAAAGATAACGGAGGGCAAGTTTGTCTATTTAAGGTAAAGGTGACATGTTTGCACTTTCCTAAAATCTGCTCTTCTGTTTTATCTTCGGGAAAACCCCAATCATTGATGGTTGACGTGGTTGCTGACTTGGCAACACTGCTTCTTTTTTGGTTGGTGTTTTCCTGAATTGTCCTTATCTTACTTTATTACTCTCTTTCTTTCTTTTTTTTTTTGTCTTTTCTGGTCTATTTTCATTCTATTTTCAACAATCATTATATTTTTTTTTTTGCCTTTTTTCCGCCTGGTTTTCCCCAATCCTGTGCAACAAATGTTGGACCATAAAAAATAATTTGTATTTTATACAAATAAATGTAATTCAATTTTAATCTTATTTATAATTTTTAATTTAAATAATTTTCTAAATGTTAATTTAATTTATATAATAATTATTTTCATCTTTTGTAATTCTTTAATCGATTGCAATTAGTCGATTTAATAATAAATAAATAAATAAAATAAAATAAATCACAACTATTTTTTTCTCACACAAATTTTAGATATATGCGAATGGTGTGAAAGTATAATTTAAAGCCAGGTTATGAGCTTTTTAAAGTTTTTTTTTCAGACATTTCATAAATTTAATTTGGAATTCATGCGTAGCTAGACAACCATAATAAAAACCAAATGCGAAATTGTTAATGGGCAGTCAACATTTTTGCTTTGTTTGCTGTTCGATTTTACAGTCATGTGTGAAAGCCGGGTGTGGACAAACACTGAAAAAAAGATCATACAAATAAAATTTTATTTTTAATTTTAATTCTTCCATATTAATTATCGCTTTAAATAGATTACGACTTGCAAGGGCAAATGAACCGAGGGAAAACATCAATTTGATTAGAAAAGCGAACCATAAAAATTATCCTTGCTTTGCTTCTCTAAATAGCGAGTAATATTTATTTATATATAGTATATATTTATGATTTCTTGGATTTCATAGTGAAAAACTTTAAATAAGTAAATATTTCAAATACGCAACAAATATTTAAATTTATCTATCAATGTGTCCGCAATATATTGTATAAAATAATTCCGAAGAGAGTATTTATTTAATCAACATAATTTTTTTTTTAATTTTTTTTTATTAAATAAAATCTTTGTTTTTATGTACCTAATCAATATTTAATCTATCCATCTATTTAAATCCATATATTTGCATTTGATTAAGCTCTGTTAGGCTGATACTAAGATATTTCCTAATAATCTCGTTATTGATTTTGTTTTGATACTAATTGATACCGAAATTATTAATTTTTTTCTTTTGTGTATGTTTTCGTGTATGTATTTCCACATTTTGTATTTTTGTTAACAGTTTATGCCTTTGTCATCACGCTTTTATGGATCTATGCTGATCCTGTGCTTTGTATTCTCACGCACACCCTTACAAACTCATCCACATTTCGAATAACACTTTTCATAGTCATTGGGAACGCGACGCGCTTGTAATAAAAACGAAAAGTGCAGTATAAGATTCATGAGAAGTGTTAATACCTCTCACATGGAGTATTCGTAATGTGCAGCTATTATTTTTATATTGGCGTAAGAGAGCATTGGTTGGGGGCTGGATTGAAAGTATTAAGAGCTAGCAATAATTGGGTTATCATTTGGTCATCACTCACATTTAAAGTATTGTAATAATTGATGCTGTCATTATATTAATTTAAATTTATGTTCAAGCCTATTTCATTTATAACTTAATAAATCAATGGATAATCAGTCAGAGGATTTGGACATAAAGATCTCAAAAGCTTTCCTTCAGTTATTAGGATTATATTAGCACCGAGCCATGTAAGGCACTGAATCATTTGCAATATAAGAGAACTTCCTCCACTAGGCTGAAGATAATTTCTTATGAGCTTTTCGGCCATTTTCCTCATCAATTTGATAGCAGAAAAATAACTATTTTTTGAAAGGTCAGCCACCAAACCTAGACTCTGTAGTGTAAGACTGGTCAACAGTTAGGCGTTCAGATCCAAAGAGTGCTGTACAGTTGCATATCCCATTGACGATGCTCACAGACTTCTTACTTATTAGTTTATAAAGCAATTTAGGCTCTTCTTACACCGTCCAACGTATTGAGGCTTCAAACTAACTCTCTACCCAGTGTCAGTTCCAGATATTTTCCAAATATCTTATTATCAATTATATCAATACTCAAAGCAGAAAGTTTAACCACTTTTAAATTCTCAGTCGGATTTGACATATGCCCTGCAAAAAACAGAATATTTATTAAAATTTTTACATCATCGCTGATCAGATAAATGTACAAACAAAAGTGAAAAATTAATAAGTAAAAAATAATTGAGCAGCAAAACAAATTGATTGTCAGTCAATATATGGTTTTTTTTCGTATCAAAATTTATTTTACTATGCATTTTAAATACAAATATTAATAAAAAAGCAATAAAACGAAAACTTTATCCGTACTTTGTGGCTTGCCCAAAATTGGCTGTGCCTAAATGGCAGAGAAAAAAAGGTTTTTATACACAAAGTACTTTTCCACTTGAACAAGGTAATCAATACAATATAACTGAACTCCATGCCATTATAAATTATTAAAACGCAAGTTAAAATACAATATTGGAGAGCAGAGGAATAAAAAAGAAATCAAAAAAACATATTACAAAAGCCCAGCAGCGGTCGGACCAACCGACCAAACGACCAACACATATATCAAAAACGCTTTTTGGAAATTTACGCTTGACCAAACTAATTAAAATCATAAATTTTCAGCGCCTGAGGTAAAATATCCTTCAAATACATCAACAAGTCTTCACTTTGGTACTATTATCATGCATATGGGTTTGTATGTAGATTTGTTTTATATTTTTCAGTTTTAAGCGAAATAATTTTTTTGAATATTCATAAAAGAGCACTCAACGACTGGAAAATATGACAATTTAGAGCCATTTAAATAAACAGGCATTCATAGTATAAACTATACTAAGTTTGAATTTGTATACCTTATTATTAATGAATACGGTATATTCAAATTATTACAGCCACCATGCAAAATATCGAACAGGCGAACAACAGTCGCTATAAAGTGAAACAAAAGATTTCTGTGCAAATTTTGTTTCATATTTCCATTGGTCAATGCTTACGCTTTATCTCAAAATACTTACAAATAATATTATATTTATTTATTTAAAATTTAAATTAGTCAATTATATTTCATATTAATTTATCCTTCAAGTCTTTCTATTGACTGACGGGCATTTTTTATTATATTTAGTCTTCTCTGTGCCATAGAAAGTTTCCATGCCACAGACTCAAGTTTACTAGGAGTGTGTGTTGGGGTAAATGAGGACATTCAAGTGTGTTTGTATTTATTGAAGCAATAACTAAAGGGAAAATGTTTGAAACTGAAAACTGTGGCAATCAAATGTTAGCTGTTTGGCCTTGACTACTCTCCTTCAATTGAAGATGTGGGCCACACAAGAAACCATACAAAGGATATAAACAGAACAAGGGCCAATTGGCCGAAGCGAAGCATTAGCCCTACAAATTGTAATAATTGAAATGGAAAAATGTTGCTCTTAAAAATCCATCCGTACATTCTCCTGGGAGACATAACCACCTCTCGCTCTCTCCTTGTCTCTCCCAGGGCTCTTTGCGCCTTCGTGTTTGCTTATTGTTTTGGACATGTTCATGTTTTCAATGTCAAGTGGCCGATCTACTTGAAAAATTTTTTTGCTGGTTTTCGTTGTTTTTTGTTTGCTTTTACTGCAGCTGTTGTTGTCGTTCTTTTGATTGTCCGTCCGGGTGCTCTTCCTGTCCGAGCCTTTCTTGTTGGTGTAATACTCTGTACTTATTGAAAGTGAGTGAAAAGAGTGTACTAAAGTTGTGAAAATGAATGCAAAGGGCAGCAGGAAGCATCTCCGAACCCAGTTGAGCCCTGTGCGCGAATTTATCGTATTTACTTTGGGAAAAAGCTGAAATTGTACATAAATAAATGGATTTAGTTGAAAATTTCGATTATGTTTTCATATATAAAATTTTGTGTCGATGCTACCAGCGAAAGGATTAAGGACATAGTTGTCAGGAACTCTAGGATTTGTGAAGGTTCCTATATACATCCAAAATATATCTTTAACACTTTTATTACTATACAAAATCCAAAATTCACTGAGTAACTTGATTCAATGAGGTAGTTGCAATAGGCAGACTATTTTACAGAGTATTCCCTAGTCGGGCACACTCAACTAGTTGTTGTTGCTCGGTCGAATTGCGTCCATGGCGTCAATTTTGTTGACGTCGTTATCAATTAAGCGACACGTTACGTAGCCAGGTCAATACAGGTCAGACCCGGCACAGTTGGCGTCAATTGACTGAACGGAATTGGCAAAAAGAGTTCAAAAAGGGAGAGACGGGGAGGGGAATTGGGAGTGTCCTGGCTGGAATGGGGTCAACTGAACTTTGGGCACAATAACAAGAACCGGTCCAATCATCTATAGAAGAGGCCTCGAGGAAATAAAACGATAAAAATCTATTGCTCTACAAATTGCTGGCAGTTAAGCTGTTGCTCTTGGATATTAACATTAGCCAAAATCTACGCACACACATACTTATACAAAAAAAAAAAGGAACAAGGACTTCTACCAATAAGAGGTTATCAAATAGAGACTACTAAGTATAAAGTATGTATTTGTCCTTTTATTTTATAATTGATCTTCAACCTTAAATAAAAAATAAATTTAAATGAAATTGAATAATTTTCCAATAAAAAAGTTAGGAAATTCGAAAAGATATTGCTATAAATATTAGTTGGATTGGATTATTGAATTTTATTTTAGCAGAATTAGAAAGACTTCAAATAGTTATGAAATTGATAAGGATTTGGATTATTAAATATTTTCGATAATATCAACGAAAGAAACTAGAAAAAGTTGACATGCAAGAGTTTTCCGTTAATATGAAAAATAGAATAATTTTAAGAACAGCTTTTTCCTCCATACATACTGTACAATTTATCTTATACATATTAAATTCTGAAAACGTGAATAAAAGTATATTCAAGCTGTAATTGGTATCCGTAGCTGCCTTCAGTTTCATTCGCAATTTCAGCTTTGGCAGTATAAGAAAATATCCCAGTTTCTGAACGATATCAGGCAATATCTGATACAATCCTTGGAAATATGTGCATTGTGGCTATATAATTAAAGTGAATTTTTGCTATTTCACTTGTGCCTAAAGTGTGCCATTCTAACGAGTTGATATTTTCTCTTCAAGAGAATCTTGGTCAGAAGAGGTCCAGCCCGAAGCGTTATTAAAAGCCAATAAGAGCTCGACAAAGAATAAAGAATAAAACTGGGAATTCGAACAATATCTCTCATTCCTTTAGAGTAAATGGTAAAATTTTTAATAATATAATATATAATATCCAATTTATTTTATATGAACTCTCCTACTGATACATTAGAAGAATGAAATTCTGTGAATGACAACCATTACTTTTTTTTTTTTAAGGTATTTTTTATTTATCGGATTTTTTCGCTTGGAGACTAACGGTAAGTAATTAATTCTTAATCTAAAGTATTGAGCTATTAATTACAATTAATTTCTTAAAATACGGCCCTAACTATTACTGCTGGGTGGGGAGGTCTTGTATGGCCAACTTGCCTTGTTAGAGAATGTGAAAAACTATTTGGGTGGAACTGAAGTTTAAGCTGATACTTGGTTTTCACCTTTTTAATTTCGGCTTTAACATTTTGAACATTTAAGTCTTTATGGATATTTTCATTCCGTACATACTAAGGTGCCCTGGTGTTAGTTCTCAGTATTTTCCATTGAGCTCTCTGGATTAATTCGAGTTTACTATCGCAAGCGTTGCTCGGACCCATGTGTCCAAATTGGTTTGAGAACTGCTTTATATAAAAAGACTTTGTACTCGAGCCTTAGTGGTGAACGGGCGTTTATAAGCCAATGTAGATTACTAGCTTTTAATTTCAGTTGGTTTCTCTTCGCTTCAATGTGCTTGCGCCAATTAAGCCGTCTATCCAGGTGGCCACCAAGGTATGTTACTTCATCGGTTTGTGGAATGTTGATATTGTTTAAAGATAACGGAGGGCAAGTTTGTCTATTTAAGGTAAAGGTGACATGTTTGCACTTTCCTAAAATCTGCTCTTCTGTTTTATCTTCGGGAAAACCCCAATCATTGATGGTTGACGTGGTTGCTGACTTGGCAACACTGCTTCTTTTTGGTTGGTGTTTTCCTGAATTGTCCTTATCTTACTTTATTACTCTCTTTCTTTTTTTTTTTTTTGTCTTTTCTGGTCTATTTTCATTCTATTTTCAACAATCATTATATTTCTTTTTGCCTTTTTTTCCGCCTGGTTTTCCCCAATCCTGTGCAACAAATGTTGGACCATAAAAAATAATTTGTATTTTATACAAATAAATGTAATTCAATTTTAATCTTATTTATAATTTTTAATTTAAATAATTTTCTAAATGTTAATTTAATTTATATAATAATTATTTTCATCTTTTGTAATTCTTTAATCGATTGCAATTAGTCGATTTAATAATAAATAAATAAATAAAATAAAATAAATCACAACTATTTTTTTCTCACACAAATTTTAGATATATGCGAATGGTGTGAAAGTATAATTTAAAGCCAGGTTATGAGCTTTTTAAAGTTTTTTTTCAGACATTTCATAAATTTAATTTGGAATTCATGCGTAGCTAGACAACCATAATAAAAACCAAATGCGAAATTGTTAATGGGCAGTCAACATTTTTGCTTTGTTTGCTGTTCGATTTTACAGTCATGTGTGAAAGCCGGGTGTGGACAAACACTGAAAAAAAGATCATACAAATAAAATTTTATTTTTAATTTTAATTCTTCCATATTAATTATCGCTTTAAATAGATTACGACTTGCAAGGGCAAATGAACCGAGGGAAAACATCAATTTGATTAGAAAAGCGAACCATAAAAATTATCCTTGCTTTGCTTCTCTAAATAGCGAGTAATATTTATTTATATATAGTATATATTTATGATTTCTTGGATTTCATAGTGAAAAACTTTAAATAAGTAAATATTTCAAATACGCAACAAATATTTAAATTTATCTATCAATGTGTCCGCAATATATTGTATAAAATAATTCCGAAGAGAGTATTTATTTAATCAACATAATTTTTTTTTTAATTTTTTTTTTATTAAATAAAATCTTTGTTTTTATGTACCTAATCAATATTTAATCTATCCATCTATTTAAATCCATATATTTGCATTTGATTAAGCTCTGTTAGGCTGATACTAAGATATTTCCTAATAATCTCGTTATTGATTTTGTTTTGATACTAATTGATACCGAAATTATTAATTTTTTTCTTTTGTGTATGTTTTCGTGTATGTATTTCCACATTTTGTATTTTTGTTAACAGTTTATGCCTTTGTCATCACGCTTTTATGGATCTATGCTGATCCTGTGCTTTGTATTCTCACGCACACCCTTACAAACTCATCCACATTTCGAATAACACTTTTCATAGTCATTGGGAACGCGACGCGCTTGTAATAAAAACGAAAAGTGCAGTATAAGATTCATGAGAAGTGTTAATACCTCTCACATGGAGTATTCGTAATGTGCAGCTATTATTTTATATTGGCGTAAGAGAGCATTGGTTGGGGGCTGGATTGAAAGTATTAAGAGCTAGCAATAATTGGGTTATCATTTGGTCATCACTCACATTTAAAGTATTGTAATAATTGATGCTGTCATTATATTAATTTAAATTTATGTTCAAGCCTATTTCATTTATAACTTAATAAATCAATGGATAATCAGTCAGAGGATTTGGACATAAAGATCTCAAAAGCTTTCCTTCAGTTATTAGGATTATATTAGCACCGAGCCATGTAAGGCACTGAATCATTTGCAATATAAGAGAACTTCCTCCACTAGGCTGAAGATAATTTCTTATGAGCTTTTCGGCCATTTTCCTCATCAATTTGATAGCAGAAAAATAACTATTTTTTGAAAGGTCAGCCACCAAACCTAGACTCTGTAGTGTAAGACTGGTCAACAGTTAGGCGTTCAGATCCAAAGAGTGCTGTACAGTTGCATATCCCATTGACGATGCTCACAGACTTCTTACTTATTAGTTTATAAAGCAATTTAGGCTCTTCTTACACCGTCCAACGTATTGAGGCTTCAAACTAACTCTCTACCCAGTGTCAGTTCCAGATATTTTCCAAATATCTTATTATCAATTATATCAATACTCAAAGCAGAAAGTTTAACCACTTTTAAATTCTCAGTCGGATTTGACATATGCCCTGCAAAAAACAGAATATTTATTAAAATTTTTACATCATCGCTGATCAGATAAATGTACAAACAAAAGTGAAAAATTAATAAGTAAAAAATAATTGAGCAGCAAAACAAATTGATTGTCAGTCAATATATGGTTTTTTTTCGTATCAAAATTTATTTTACTATGCATTTTAAATACAAATATTAATAAAAAGCAATAAAACGAAAACTTTATCCGTACTTTGTGGCTTGCCCAAAATTGGCTGTGCCTAAATGGCAGAGAAAAAAAGGTTTTTATACACAAAGTACTTTTCCACTTGAACAAGGTAATCAATACAATATAACTGAACTCCATGCCATTATAAATTATTAAAACGCAAGTTAAAATACAATATTGGAGAGCAGAGGAATAAAAAAGAAATCAAAAAAACATATTACAAAAGCCCAGCAGCGGTCGGACCAACCGACCAAACGACCAACACATATATCAAAAACGCTTTTTGGAAATTTACGCTTGACCAAACTAATTAAAATCATAAATTTTCAGCGCCTGAGGTAAAATATCCTTCAAATACATCAACAAGTCTTCACTTTGGTACTATTATCATGCATATGGGTTTGTATGTAGATTTGTTTTATATTTTTCAGTTTTAAGCGAAATAATTTTTTTGAATATTCATAAAAGAGCACTCAACGACTGGAAAATATGACAATTTAGAGCCATTTAAATAAACAGGCATTCATAGTATAAACTATACTAAGTTTGAATTTGTATACCTTATTATTAATGAATACGGTATATTCAAATTATTACAGCCACCATGCAAAATATCGAACAGGCGAACAACAGTCGCTATAAAGTGAAACAAAAGATTTCTGTGCAAATTTTGTTTCATATTTCCATTGGTCAATGCTTACGCTTTATCTCAAAATACTTACAAATAATATTATATTTATTTATTTAAAATTTAAATTAGTCAATTATATTTCATATTAATTTATCCTTCAAGTCTTTCTATTGACTGACGGGCATTTTTTATTATATTTAGTCTTCTCTGTGCCATAGAAAGTTTCCATGCCACAGACTCAAGTTTACTAGGAGTCTGTGTTGGGGTAAATGAGGACATTCAAGTGTGTTTGTATTTATTGAAGCAATAACTAAAGGGAAAATGTTTGAAACTGAAAACTGTGGCAATCAAATGTTAGCTGTTTGGCCTTGACTACTCTCCTTCAATTGAAGATGTGGGCCACACAAGAAACCATACAAAGGATATAAACAGAACAAGGGCCAATTGGCCGAAGCGAAGCATTAGCCCTACAAATTGTAATAATTGAAATGGAAAAATGTTGCTCTTAAAAATCCATCCGTACATTCTCCTGGGAGACATAACCACCTCTCGCTCTCTCCTTGTCTCTCCCAGGGCTCTTTGCGCCTTCGTGTTTGCTTATTGTTTTGGACATGTTCATGTTTTCAATGTCAAGTGGCCGATCTACTTGAAAAAATTTTTTGCTGGTTTTCGTTGTTTTTTGTTTGCTTTTACTGCAGCTGTTGTTGTCGTTCTTTTGATTGTCCGTCCGGGTGCTCTTCCTGTCCGAGCCTTTCTTGTTGGTGTAATACTCTGTACTTATTGAAAGTGAGTGAAAAGAGTGTACTAAAGTTGTGAAAATGAATGCAAAGGGCAGCAGGAAGCATCTCCGAACCCAGTTGAGCCCTGTGCGCGAATTTATCGTATTTACTTTGGGAAAAAGCTGAAATTGTACATAAATAAATGGATTTAGTTGAAAATTTCGATTATGTTTTCATATATAAAATTTTGTGTCGATGCTACCAGCGAAAGGATTAAGGACATAGTTGTCAGGAACTCTAGGATTTGTGAAGGTTCCTATATACATCCAAAATATATCTTTAACACTTTTATTACTATACAAAATCCAAAATTCACTGAGTAACTTGATTCAATGAGGTAGTTGCAATAGGCAGACTATTTTACAGAGTATTCCCTAGTCGGGCACACTCAACTAGTTGTTGTTGCTCGGTCGAATTGCGTCCATGGCGTCAATTTTGTTGACGTCGTTATCAATTAAGCGACACGTTACGTAGCCAGGTCAATACAGGTCAGACCCGGCACAGTTGGCGTCAATTGACTGAACGGAATTGGCAAAAAGAGTTCAAAAAGGGAGAGACGGGGAGGGGAATTGGGAGTGTCCTGGCTGGAATGGGGTCAACTGAACTTTGGGCACAATAACAAGAACCGGTCCAATCATCTATAGAAGAGGCCTCGAGGAAATAAAACGATAAAAATCTATTGCTCTACAAATTGCTGGCAGTTAAGCTGTTGCTCTTGGATATTAACATTAGCCAAAATCTACGCACACACATACTTATACAAAAAAAAAAAAGGAACAAGGACTTCTACCAATAAGAGGTTATCAAATAGAGACTACTAAGTATAAAGTATGTATTTGTCCTTTTATCTTATAATTGATCTTCAACCTTAAATAAAAAATAAATTTAAATGAAATTGAATAATTTTCCAATAAAAAAGTTAGGAAATTCGAAAAGATATTGCTATAAATATTAGTTGGATTGGATTATTGAATTTTATTTTAGCAGAATTAGAAAGACTTCAAATAGTTATGAAATTGATAAGGATTTGGATTATTAAATATTTTCGATAATATCAACGAAAGAAACTAGAAAAAGTTGACATGCAAGAGTTTTCCGTTAATATGAAAAATAGAATAATTTTAAGAACAGCTTTTTCCTCCATACATACTGTACAATTTATCTTATACATATTAAATTCTGAAAACGTGAATAAAAGTATATTCAAGCTGTAATTGGTATCCGTAGCTGCCTTCAGTTTCATTCGCAATTTCAGCTTTGGCAGTATAAGAAAATATCCCAGTTTCTGAACGATATCAGGCAATATCTGATACAATCCTTGGAAATATGTGCATTGTGGCTATATAATTAAAGTGAATTTTTGCTATTTCACTTGTGCCTAAAGTGTGCCATTCTAACGAGTTGATATTTTCTCTTCAAGAGAATCTTGGTCAGAAGAGGTCCAGCCCGAAGCGTTATTAAAAGCCAATAAGAGCTCGACAAAGAATAAAGAATAAAACTGGGAATTCGAACAATATCTCTCATTCCTTTAGAGTAAATGGTAAAATTTTTAATAATATAATATATAATATCCAATTTATTTTATATGAACTCTCCTACTGATACATTAGAAGAATGAAATTCTGTGAATGACAACCATTACTTTTTTTTTTTTAAGGTATTTTTTATTTATCGGATTTTTTTCGCTTGGAGACTAACGGTAAGTAATTAATTCTTAATCTAAAGTATTGAGCTATTAATTACAATTAATTTCTTAAAATACGGCCCTAACTATTACTGCTGGGTGGGGAGGTCTTGTATGGCCAACTTGCCTTGTTAGAGACTGTGAAAAACTATTTGGGTGGAACTGAAGTTTAACCTGATACTTGGTTTTCACCTTTTTAATTTCGGCTTTAACATTTTGAACATTTAAGTCTTTATGGATATTTTCATTCCGTACATACTAAGGTGCCCTGGTGTTAGTTCTCAGTATTTTCCATTGAGCTCTCTGGATTAATTCGAGTTTACTATCGCAAGCGTTGCTCGGACCCATGTGTCCAAATTGGTTTGAGAACTGCTTTATATAAAAAGACTTTGTACTCGAGCCTTAGTGGTGAACGGGCGTTTATAAGCCAATGTAGATTACTAGCTTTTAATTTCAGTTGGTTTCTCTTCGCTTCAATGTGCTTGCGCCAATTAAGCCGTCTATCCAGGTGGCCACCAAGGTATGTTACTTCATCGGTTTGTGGAATGTTGATATTGTTTAAAGATAACGGAGGGCAAGTTTGTCTATTTAAGGTAAAGGTGACATGTTTGCACTTTTGCTCTTTTACATGTATGCGCCAATACGCTAGCTAATTTTGTAAGGCTACCAGATGAGACTTAGAATAGCAGTGTCATCAGTAAATGTCGATGTTGCTGTAAGGCTATTTGTCGGTATATCTGCTATGTAGATAATGAACAGTGTCGGTCTAAGTACGCTACCCTGAGGTACACCAGCCTCAATTGGATGATATTCAAAGATGAAATCTTTGCACCTTACTACAAAACTTCTTTGCCGAACGTATGTCTCCAATATTAATGGATGTTTTGTGGGAGTAATATATCGATGTTATGGATTAAGACATCTAGCCAAACGTGGTCGACATCCAGGAAAACAGCTGAGCAATACACTCCGGGTGTGTAAATTTTGCTTAATGCGATTCAGGAGCGGTTTTTCAAATATCTTTGATATGGATCATTGTGATGATTGACTTCCTCCATTGTCGGGGATAATAATCCCATTCATCATTTGATTGAATATTATGGTGAGAAAATATACTGCACAGCTCGGCAATTCTTGATCATTTTAGGGGAGATGAGATCGTGACCCAGTGCTTTTTTTTATTTCTGACTTGGTCCTTTATGACCCCTGTACCGTCTTCTGAAGACATTTTCTAACTGGATGGCAAATATATTTGCCTTTTCTTCGTTGCTCCGAGTCCACTCTCTCGATTGGTGGGCATACGCTGGGTTGTTTGGGGCGAGTTGCTCCATGTAGTGTTTTCGCTGTAAGTTTTGTTCATCTTCTAGGGCTTTGCGTAGTAAATGGTTGGCTATTTTTAACCGCTCCTTCGATAAGTCTGGGATCCCGATTATTGTTGTAAAGTTTATCTGTTTAGTTTAGTTTAGTTTAGTTTAGCTGTTATTATTGGAGTGGAGTGTTTTGCAGCCAGAGACATTACAGACGTTAGAGTTTCAACTGACGTATTTATGTCATCTTTACAGACAATATTTGGGCAGTCTTCAATGTGAGAACTTATGTATTTCCTGTATTTCAGACAATCAGTTTTGCTAGAATTGAGGAAATATGGTCGTTCAGAGAACTGTGGGTGGTCATATAGGTGAAGTAAGATTGGCGAGTGATCCGATAGATGTTAAGTGCTCTACATGAACCTGATCTTGCGGCACTCTTCTAGTAACAGCAAAATCAATAAAGTCGGGCTGCTTTTTTGGATCTGTGGGCCAATATGTGGGCCTTCCCGATGAAATAAAATCAAGTTTATTTCGTGGTGTGATTATGGCATTATAAAGTTGTTTTCCTTTCGGGTTACTGAGCCTAGATCCCCGGTGGCTGTGCTTGGCATTGTAGTCACCAGCTGCAATAAACCGGTTACGTGTTTCACATTATTCCGAAAATCAGCTCTCAACGTGGGGAAATGGGTGTAAAATATTGTATTGGAAAACATTTTATATTTTCTCGATTGTCTCAGTTTCAGTGTTTCAAATTATTTATAAAATATAAGATAAGATATAACCTATGGGAAATGGGTGTAAAATATTGTATTGGGAAACATCTTATATTTTCTCGATTGTCTTCAAACTCTGTTTCATAATTTCAAATTAATTCTAAAATAGACGTATTTGACTTTATTCCTAAAATCAGCTCTCAACGTGGGGAAATGTGAGTAAAATATTGTATTGGAAAACATCTTTTATTTTCTCGATTGTCTTCAAACTCAGTTTCAGAGTTTTAAATTAATTCTAAAATATAAGATAAGGTATAAACGAGGGGAAATGTGTGTAAAATATTGTATTGGAAAACATATTATAATTTCTCGATTGTCTTCATACTCAGATTTCAGAGTTTCGTATTAATTCTAAGATATACGTGTTTCACATTATTCCGAAAATCAGCTCTAAGCGTAAGGAAATGGGTGTTAAATATTGTATTAGAAAACATCTTATATTTTCTCGATTGTCTTCAAACTCAGTTTCAGAGATTGTTGTTCACAAAACTATAAACGAAAAATTCGCATTATAAAAATTCAGACTATACCAAGGCGAAATTGAGTAAAATAGAAACAATACTTTATATCTACAACCACAAAACATATTTCTGTATGCTGGACAACCTACCGTAAATACCCAAGAAATTAAAATCAACGAGATAAATAAAAATAGAACAGCGTATAAAATTGACACTATGTACAGGACTGTTGCAAAAGGGTAAATTAGAAAACCCATTTGACGATGGCCACTACAAAATTACTAACTAAAATAGAGAAACATTCTACTACAAGACTCAATTTAAAAAACAATAAAAATGTAATCGACTTCCTATCCTACAGGCTCATCTTAACACTAATCCTCGCTTGTATCAAACCATGCCAATCCCAACAAATCCAACTCACCAACATTCAAACAGACCATGGCTACCTTCTATTCTCCGATAAACCAGTAAAAATTCCATCAGAATACGAACACCATTGACTTCGTATCAACCTTACGGATATTGATAACTTAACTTAATAAGTTTAATAAAAATTTATTAATTAGCGACCTTAGGGTTTGCAGCCCGGTCATAAGATAGACTCATCGAAAAAAAAAAGAAAACTTACGTTAGTAAATATATTGAGGTGAAAGTTTATAAACATATGTGTATATGTATGTATATGTATATGTTTATAAAATAATTAGTTTAGGTAAAAATAAAAATATAAAAGACAAATTTGTTCTATAGTGTCAGTCAGAGAAAGAATTCTATCAAAGTGTAAAGTCGAGTTTTTTTAGTGCTTTGTAATAAAATTCGTTTTTGTGTTATATTGAGTGATTTTGCGTGCTCTTCATACTAATCATAATAATACCAAGTAGGAAACTTTTAGTTTCTTTTTTCTTACTAATAATGTCCGCATACTTATAAAATGTCTTGCTGCAAGTTGAATTGCACGTATGGCCCAGCGCGTGATGGTGACCAACCAAGATTTGTTAACTGCTGTTTGTAATATGCATGGCAAATGTGCAGTTCTAACTGGGTGAGATATTGACAAGTTGGAAAAAGACAATTCCAAAAAAGGCTGTGGAGGCCTGAAATGGTCTTGTCCGAGGTGCAATGACTTGCAATGACAGGTCAATTTCTTAAGTTGCATAAAATGTCCAAGCTTTAGTCAAGTGATTTTCACTCGAGCATTGATATGCTTAACGAGTATAATTTCATATCCCCACCTATGCGTCGGTTAGAGGATCAATTTTTTCATCTTCCATCTTCCTCTGCAATGCCTATTCCCCCTTCAGAAAATTTATCAACTCCTCGCCGTTTAGAATTATCTCCGGTTCGATTTTTCTCGCCCTCGCCTTCAACGTCAGTCAGCCACTCTTCCTTTGAAAACCCCGATCATTCTTCAAATACCAACCTATTTGCTGTTCATGTCCAACCAACTTCTCCTAATCAAGCTCAGGCTAGTGCTCCAACTACAGCACGAGTTACAGGTTTCTGGTGAACAGCCAGTTAAAAATCCATTTTAACTTGCTCGTTGTACAGGTTGAATCTGGATCGCTCCTAAAAATATGTTTAACAGCTCTCAGTCATTGCAAAATTTCTACTGAGAATTGAGATTGCTTGCTTGTGTAGCACCAAGCTTCCGAAACTTACTCTGTCCCTGTGGGAACAATCACTGAGTGATAAATTAACAATCCCGTCATAGGAAGAAATGGACAAGTTTCCATCCCCAGCCTAAGCCCTCGAAGAGAGAACCCAATATCAACCGTATAAATTCCTTTGAGAGCAAGATCAGTGTTAAACCACAAACTTGCAAGCTCTGTTCCAAAGAGAATCATCCAATACTCCTATGCCCACGATTCCCTCAAATGACCGTAACAAAAGGGCCCTCCACATTAAGCAACATAAACTGTCTGAACTGTTTCGCTAGAGGCCACCTTCTCAAAGACTGCATAATTACGCACAACTGCTACACGTGCAAAGGTCGCCACAACACGCTTTTGCATCGTGGTGACCCTCCTACGTTCGCCTATACGACAGCTCCTCCAAATATACAGTCCACTCCTTCTTCTCAGACGAATGTGCAAAATTATTTCGCAGCAAACACGCAATGTGTATTGCTGGGCACTGCCCTGATTAATATTTGCCATCAAGGCAACAAATTCAAGGCACTCGCATTGATCTATTCCGGATCCGAAGCCACATTCGTCTCAGAAAGAATTCTTAATTTGAGAAATCTTACTTATCAGCCAGTTCAAGCTCAAGTCGCTGGATTAAACCAAGCGATTGCTGCGAACCCCCAGAATGCCATTTCGATATTGGCTCCCCAAGCAAGCCCAGAATTCAAGTAGAAGTCTCGGCGTTCGTACTTCCACAATTAGCAGGAAACTTGCCCACTTACCCCATTCCCGATAGTGTCCGAGTGATCTTCTGGCACTAACTATACACTACTGACTGCTACGTCAGTAATTAATCGATGGCAAAGTCTAAAAGCCAGCAGTCAACAATTTTGTGACCACTGGAAAGACGAATACTTAAAAGAGCTCCACAAAAGGAACAAGTGGAAATTTCCAACAAGAGACATCCAAGTGGGTGAAATGGTTGTCATTAAGGAAGATAATCTTCCGTCCAATGACTGGCGCCTTGGCAGGTTATTGACCATTTATCCGGGTGCTGACGACAAGGTTCGGGTTGTCGACAATCCTACCGCCCAAGGTGTAGTAAAAAGACCAGTCGTCAAACTGATACTCCTTTCAACTGACAGCTCCACTCCAAGTCAATGACAATCAGACCGACTGTTATCCTCTTTTTCCCCACTCCTGTGTGTCTCGTATGCCCAAAACATCATGTTCAATATTTCCTTTAATAATTCATCTATATTTCTTTTTCCACCAACACAGTATGGCACCAAACGCGCAAAACAACAGAATACTGCCGAAGCAAAATCTCCTCGTGGAACCTAGTCGTTCCGGTGCCGAATCTGCCGGGGGATCCACCCACTGCGGAAATGCGCTCGGTTCTTGCGACTCTCCGCCGAGAAGCTCCTCCGAGCAGTACTAATCAATAAAGTACTGCGCCAATTGTCTGGCACACCACCATTCCGGCAACTCATGCCGAAGCAACGATAAGTGCCGGGTGTGCCAGCAGCAACACCACACCCTCCTACATATTGCGGCGGACTCCAGCCCACCTACACCGCAACCAGAAGCTGCTCCTCTACAACGGCAATCGGCAGTGATCCAACCCCTTGCAACACTAATGGAACATCACCAAACCAACGTGTTCCCCACTGTCGTTATCCTGCTCGACAACGGAACTAAGACAGTGGAAATCCGAGCACTCCTGGACTCGTGCACTCCGATGAGCGGAATCAACGCGTCTCTCGCAAGGGTTCTTAACCTGAACTCCTGAAAGGTCTGCACAGCAAGAATCGGGTCAAAGATCGACCCATCGATCGACATTGAGGTCTTATTGAAGACAAGTCCCGATCTGCGCTATCAGACACCAACGAGGCCCTTGGGAGAGAGCGTTAAGGCACACTTTGGGACAATTGCCATGGCGGACGAGAATTACCATCGTTCGTGCTCTGTGACATTGGTGTTGGGGTCTGACGTATGCTCGAAAATTATGTGAGAAGGCTTCATACCTAGCTAAGACGGACTGCCCATTACGCAGAGGACGGTATTTGGCTGGCCTTTCTCCGGATCATGATTTCGTCAACATTTACTCTTTCTATCCCTTGCAAAGGGGGGGAGTATGTTCATGCCGAACCAGAGATGAGCAGTTCTCAGCCAGGAAAAAAGAGCTAAATGAGCATCGCTAATTTATCCGCTAATCTTGGCTGAGAACTCTCCACATTCTCACTCTCTCTGGTCTCCAAACTCTCTTTTTGTCGGCACAAGGCGTCCATTAGCTTTGTGTTTTTAGTATATGAGTTGAATGATGATGATTTGATGCTAGGACACTGCAAAACACACCCCAGCCCGAAAGAGCTAAGATGGATAATCTTTAGCAATAATTTTGATTGTAGTGAATGTTACTTAAGTGTCTGATTCATAAACTTGGTGCATCAATTTATTGTGTTTGTACTAGCGCGGTTACAGCATTTGACTCTGTAAATCACGATCTTTTAATCTTCAAGCTAGATCGAATTGGATTCCCCCACACTTCTCACTTGGATTTGTCTTATTAGAAAAACAGGACTTAAAGAGTTCTGTTGAGATCCGAAATTTCTAAACCCGTATTTGTTACATCGGGTGTACCGCAAAGTAGTCATCTGGGTCCATTATTTTTCACATTATTTATCAATGACTAGCCATCTATTTTGTCCCATTCATGCATCCCTATGTATGCTGATGATGCGAAAATTATATTTTCTTACACCGAACCTTCTAACTATATTTGTCTGTAAGATGACTCTAACTCCATGCATCTTTGGATACAGGCTAATAAGTTGCATTTATATATTTTTAAATGCTTGTTTATGACTTTTAGTTAGTCACGTATACGCTTGATAATGTACTATATATACTAAAACATTGTTCATGTGTTTGGAGTCCACAACATGGAATTTAACCAAATTTGTATTGAATCCATTAAGAAGCATTCCTCATCTTTGCTGATTCTGATTATTCCTGTGGATCTTCAAAATCAATACTTGATTGTCTTTTGATATTTTTTTAATATAGAAATGGATGCAGTTCTATGTCGGATATCTGCATTATAATTATTAATAAGTTTCGCCACAGCAATGGCTTGGCTTGAAGCGCGATACCCTGACGCATCTGCTCCATCTACTATGGATCACCGGTTCTATCAAACTGTGCTCAATCACATTGCTTATTATGTATGTGCATGTGATGTGAAATCTTAATTTATTACTCTCTTACTTTCCATCCTTTTTCTATTCTAGTATATTTTCATTATATTTTACTTAATCTTCGTATTTCTCTTTTTTCGCTTTCTTGCCTCGTCTGATTGGATTTTTCTTGGGTTTTCCCCAATCCTGTGCAACAAATGTTCGCCATAAAAATTAGTTTGTATTTAATGCCCCCAGAATAATAAAGTGTAATGTAATTTAATCTAATTTATAAATTTTAATTTAATTAATTTTCTCAATTTTTTATTTAATTTATATAATAATTTTTTTTTATCTTTTGTAATTCTTCAATCGATTTAATTAATAATAACTAAATAATAAAAAAAAATAAGTACGAGAGTTCTTATATTAGTTATCTTATAATAGTTAATGTAGATAATTATAGGATTGAATGCAGAACGAATCAACCAATCGTACTTATTTTTAGGCAATGGGAGACGATTCAAGGACACAATTCTTGATTTTTTAATCCGTGTATTTTTCAGTGTAGTGAAATAGAAATTGAATATAATAAATTAATCTTTATATTTAAAATTGTAATTAATTTTTTATGATTTTATTAATATGTATAAAGTAATTCAATTGCCTCTAGTAATTCAATAAAGCTGATTCTAATCTATTTGCTGTTCATGTCCAACCAACTTCTCCTAATCAAGCTGAGGCTAGTGCTCCAACTACAGCACGAGTTACAAGTCCAGCTGACCCTCCAGCTCCGGCTGCCATTGCAGCTCCACTTCAGTTAGTGTCTGCAACTTCATCTCCGACAACAGCCTCAATTACAGTCCATCCTGGTACTACACCCATAACTGTGCTTCCAGCTTTGGTAACTGTTCAGGGTTCTGACCCTGCCCCGACTCCTTTGCTTACTGTTGTTGCACCGCGTAAGCAAATTTTCCTATCTAGACTTTCAGCTGATACTACATGTGAAGCTATTGCTGCCTATATTGCCAGCAAATCTTCAAGCAATGTATCAGTATCTATATTTAATTTCTCGGAACCTAGGGAAATAGCCTCCATCAAAATTAGTGTTCCATCAGACAGATTTTTCCTTACTTGGGATCCAAATTTCTGGCCTCCACAAATATCTGTTCATGAGTTCATTATAAAAAAGCGCACTCGTCCGGTGCCTGTCAGTAAAAGTAGCAAAGATCTACAAGTTATTATAAAAGGGACCAACAGTTCCAGTCAAGGAGCTAATAGATTGGCTTAAGGATAAGGGCTTTGAAGTCAAAGTGGCTATGAATATAATAAATAGAAATAAAATCCCCCAACCAATGTTCAAGGTAGAATTGACACCAGACAGTATCCACGTAGGTAAAAATGAAGTCCATCCAATCTACAAGCTCGCGTATCTACTTCATCGGAGAGTCACCGTTGAGGAACCGCATAAACGAAATGGACCCGTCCAGTTCACAAATTGCCAGGAATACGGACTTACTAAAACTTATTGCACCCTACGTGCCGTTTGCGTTGTGTGCGGCGATGTGCATCTCACTGAACTCTGCCCCGTAAATAAGGAGGAGCAATCTGACAAAAATGTAGCAACTGTGGGGGTAACCACACCGCCAACTATAGAGAATGCTTGTGTATAAGGAGTTAAAAAGTCGTCTAAACTAGCAAAACACTGCATCTCAGAACCCAGCCATAAGACCAAACTTGCCTTATATACCATCAAATACAACCCTTTTGCTAAAGCTTTAACTTACAAACACGAGTCGTACGCCTCGGTCACTAAAAATAACTTTCAACAAACCACTGGAATAATGCAGCATCGGTCAGCGCAACAAAGGCCAGAAATTCCTGCCCAAAATACCAATGAAAATCCATCCAATTTATCTAGTGGAATATCAAAATATAAATCAATGCGGGCTCCTTAACAAATACAATGGTAGCAATACAACAAACGATGCAGGAAATCATGCGTAACCAAAATTTTCTACTGGAGCTCCTAATAAAGAAATTTGTTTAAATGGCTCCTTTAAATATATCCTTCTGGAATGCGAATAACATTTCACAGCACAAAAACGAACTTTTACAGTTTCTTGATCACTATAACATCGACGCCATGCTTATATCAGAAACTCACCTAACAAGCCAAAATTATTTTCACATCAAGGGATATAGTCTTTATGCGACGAATCATCCTGATGGCAAGGATGGAGGCACTGGCATTCTAATTAAGTGTCGCATCAAGCATTACCTGTTGCCATCATTTGCAAACAACTTATCTACAGGCAACATCAATTCGTATTAAAGCTCAAAGCGCTTATTTAAATGTAGCAGCAGTATACTGCCCACCTCGGCTCTCCATATCTGAAGCAGAATTTGTAAAATTCTTCAATCTGTTAGGTGACCGGATTATAGCACCTGGTGACTACAATGCCAAGCACAGCCACTGGGGATCTAGGGTCAGTAACCCGAAAGGAATACAACTTTATAATGCCATAATCGCACCACGAAATAATCTTGACATTATTTCCCGGGAAGGCCCACATATTGGCCCACATATCCAAAAAAGGAGCCCTACTTAATTGATTTTGCTGCTATGAGAAGAGTGCCGCAAGATCAGGTTAATGTGGAGCACTTAACAGATCTATCATCGGATCACTCGCCAATCTTACTTCACCTCTATGACCACCCTCAGTTCTCTGAACGACCAGATTTCCTCACTTCTAACAAAACATATTGGCTGAAGTATAGGAAATACATAAGTTCTCACATTGAAGACTGCCCAAACATTGGCTGTAAAGATGACATAGATACATCAGTTGAAACTCTAACGTCTCTAATGTCTCTGGCTGCAAAACACTCCACTTCAGTAATAACAGCTAATAAACTTTACAACAATAATCGGGCTCACAGACTTATTGAAGAGCTACTAAGCGACAAGAGAAGGCTTCGGAGAGAATAGCAAGCCTATAGATCCTCTGCTTCAAAGGAGCTGTTAAAAATAGCCAACCATTTACTACGCACAGCGCTAGAAAAGCAACTGGCCCCAAACAACAAAAGATTTCCATTGTGGAAAGCCAAGTCAGGCGTATGCCCACCAATCGAGACTGATTCACCATTGCGTACCCCAACAGGAGTCAAACGGCTTTTTGCTCCCAACTATCAACAATCTTGAAGCCACTATGCCCATCACATTCCGAGCAGAAGACGTTACAGGGGTCATAAAGGACCAAGACAGAAATAAAAAAAGCACTGGGTCACGATCTCATCTCCCGTAAAATGATCAAGAATTGCCGAGCTATGCAGTATATTTTCTCACCATAATATTCAATCAAATGATGAAATGGGATTATTATCCCCGACAATGGAGAAAGTCAATCTTTACAATGATCCATAAAGCAGGAAAGGACAGGTCCCAGCCTTCATCATACAGACCTATCAGTCTCCTCCCGTGCCTATCAAAGATATTTGAAAAACTGCTCCTGAATCGCATTAAGCAACATTTACACACCCGGAGAGTATTGCTCCGCTGTTTTCCTGGATGTCGACCGCGTTTGGCTAGATGTCTTAATCCATAACATCGATATATTACTCCCACAAAACATCCATTAATATTGGAGACATACCTTCTGCAAAGAAGTTTTGTAGAAAGGTGCAAAGATTTCATCTCTGAATATCATCCAATTGAGGCTGGTGTAGCTCAGGGTAGCGTACTTGGACCAACACTGTACATTGTCTACACAGCAGGTATACCGACAAATAGCCTTACAGCAACATCGACATTTACTGATGACACTGCTATCCTATGATGACACTGCAGCCCAATAAGAGCAACGGAGCAGCTAGCATCTCATTTGGTAACCTTAGAAAAGTGGCTAGCAGAGTGGCGCATACATGTAAATGAGAAAAAGTGCAAACATGTCACCTTAACCTTAAATAGACAAACTTGCCCTCCTTTGTCTTTAAACAATATCAACATTCGACAAACCGATGAAGTAACATACCTTGGTGTCCACCTGGATTGGCGCAAACACATTGAAGCGAAGAAAAACCAACTGAAATTAAAAGCTAGTAATCTACATTAGCTTATAAACGCCCGTTCACCACTAAGGCTCGAGTACAAAGTCATTTTACATATAAAGCATTTCTGAAACCAATTTGGACATATGGGTCCTAGCTATGGGGCAACGCTTGCGATAGTAACCTCGAATTAATCCAGAGAGCTCAATCGAAAATACCGAGAGCTATCACCGGGGCACCTTGGTATGAACGGAATGAAAATATCCATAAAGACTTAAATGTTGAAAATGTTAAAGCCGAAATTAAAAAGGTGAAATCCAAGTATCAGGTTAAACTTCAGTTCCATCCAAATAGACTTGCGCAGTCTCTAACAAGGCAGGTTGGCCATACACGACTCCGGCGAAGAGACCTCCCCACCCAGCAATAATAGGGCCGTATTTTAAGAAATTAATTGTAATTAATAGCTCAATACTTTAGATTAAGATTTAATTACTTATAGTTAGTCTCTAGGTGAGAAGATCCAATAAATAAAAAATAACGTTAAAAAAAAAAATTGTAACTTATTTACAATGGACACCTCGGATCTATTTGTTCCACTTTTCTTGATTTATGGCGTAGTCCGGTTTAACCTCTGGTTTACTGTGAGGCGGACTGAGGGAATGGTGGTCATCTTCTGGAATCTGGACATGTCGTATTTGGCGAGTCAAATATCATTAAGTTGCGGATGGTTCCTCGACGGACGATGATCATATAATTTCGGCCATAGACAAACCCAACAGAATAAATGGCCGCATATAGTTATTACTCCGCCGCGTACCAATTCCTTTCATATATTACAACAAAACGGCTTCAGACATCGATTCAAGGGGCATGTATTGGGTATAGAAACTGAGAAAAACAATTTTCTATTAATTTAAACAAATATATCAATTTATGGTCATAGTAACGTGCAGCAGCTTCTGCTTCATCCGTCATTTCAATAATCGTGCTCAAATCAGAAACGGTTGGAAGATCAACGTCTATATTCATTATGATTCGTTTCATCAAGTTACTAAAAGTCTTAAAAGTTATTGTGAAGACTTAAAATATATAAAAGTCTTATTTAAAAATACAAATTTTACGATTACGGAATGTCGATTGTGTTGATTACTTTCTTGTCTGTCTTTTGAAAATAAAAATAGTAACATATTGATTGGGTTTTTTTTGGATTTTTCCCAATCCTAAATTTAGGAATATAAAAATTATACTTTATAATTTTTAATTAAAATTGCTGAATATTTAATTTTATTATCAAAATAATTTTGAGACTGACTGCACTTAGTCGAAGTAATAAATAATAAATGAAATTTATATAAATGTTTTAAATATTTATTTAATAATTTTAATTATGTAAAAATAACTGAAAAAATGGGTCAATTAAATTGCATAAGATTGTATTAGGGCCGTCGATGGAACAATGGAATCAACCAGGGTAATTCAGTGTGCACTCCATCCTCAATCTCTTATAAAGCTCAAAGTTTGTAGACCTTTGCGGCTGCCGTTAGTCATATTTGTTGTGTTTGTGTTTGGTGCTGCTATTTTATTGTACGCAGTTAGATTTAATTTTACATGTCGAAATTATTCAAAAGTGGAAGTGCGAGCCACTGTATGTATATTAATCTCGACGAGCAGATAAGAACGATAGCCAATTTCTAACTGAGCCTAGGAGCAGCCGCCGTTTTGGAGCAAAGCAAGACTAAGCTAGGTAATCAAACTAATAAGGAATCTAGAGACTGGCGTGCAGCAGGCGGTTCGCCGAACAAATAATAAGGTTCTTATTTGCGTTCTCGGGGATGCATTTCAAAGTCTGGGTGTTTGGTTAATACCCCCATTTTTCAACTTTGAAGAATTTGATTTAATACAGTATAGAACTAATAAATATATCTGCATCGGAAAAATGTATTTAGATTAGATTTTAATATTGAGCTCTGCATCTAAAACTGAGGACGATCTGAAAAAATTAGAATTTCCTTCCTGCATCCTCGATCCCTAATTTACGAATTTTAGGGCAGACTTTTCAAAAGTTGTGGAACATATATATTTTAGGTTTGAATGTAGAGCTCGGAAACTGGGCTTAAACATTTCCCACAAAGGAAATCGATTTTCCAAATGATCTGAAACTGAGAGGTTTCGCAGTACCACTTATTTTATTAAGCGTATTTACATATTTTTGTTTGTAGCTCAAAGCGTATGACCCCGTATTTTTGTTAAAATTACGCACCCACTGTGTAACTGGGATAGAGCTACCATCAAAATTAGGATCAGTTTTCAAATAATCATCAATTGTTATATGGTTTTTGTCATTATTATTTTTGTAATTTTCTGTTAATATTTGTATAAGAGCTGACAGTGTGTGTGATTCTGTGGAATATGCATATTCATTAATTCCTTCTGCATTCCTTCATCTTTCTCGTCGTTCACAGTTTATTCGTTGTTATTCATATTATCCGTATGCATTTATATATTCTTTAATTCTACGCTTTGCTTCAAAAGAAACGTCCACTTCTTCAGCTTTTCCGTTATTCGACTTTATCTTTTCTTTCTTTCACTGAAACTGCGAATCGTTCTTTTTCTTATTCTACGTACGCAACATTACAGACCAAACTAACTTTAATATTTTTTTACTTTTAATTACTGTCAAATTAAAAATTTATTAATTTTCCTTCAGGTCTTTTCTACACGATAATAGATAGTAAATAATAATAAATCAAAAAGTTTCAATAAAAATTGGTGATCAAACGAAAATAAAGTGTCGAATTCAACTTTAAGAAATAATTAAACTTAATAACGGCTTTAACTCTCTAAATATATCAACTTGTGGTACTATCGATTTTATGACTTTTCTGCTTGACGCTCGAAGTACTACTACTGAGAGCTCATGACTCACTACCCAGGCCTCCCGTCTCCGGACGAGCCCACATGTCCCATTAATTTGGTGTTGCCCTCTTGCGCAACACCGATAAGGTTGCCAAATTACATGTACATATGTTTATTGTTTTATTTGGAAATAGAGCAAACAAAATAAAAAACAGTAAAAAATATTAAATAGTACATGAATTAAGAGATATATTATCGGGCATAATATCCTCATGCAAGATCAAACGACAATGGCAATAAAAACATTAAAAATATTAAAAATTAACTCAAGATGAAAGTCCCTGAAGTTGCTATCATAGCTTCAATATTCACAGCTATTTTTTTCAAATTAAATTGTAACTTATTTACAATGGACGGATTATCTGCTACACTTTTCTTGATTTATGGCGTAGTCCGGTTTAACCCCTGGTTTACTGCGAGGCAGACTGAGGGAATGGTGGTCATCTTCTGGAATCTGGGCATGTCGTATTTGGCGAGTCAAGTATCATTACGTTACGGATGGTGCCTCGACGGACGATGATCATATAGTAATTACTCCACCGCGTACCAATTCCTTGCATATATTACAACAAAACGGCTTCAGACATCGATTCACGGGGCGTGTATTGGGTATAGAAACTGAGAAAAACCATTTTCTAATGCGTGCTCAAATCAGAAACGGTTGGAATAACTTCATTAATGCTTGGAATCGAATCATCATTTGACTTATCAGAATTATTTACTTTATTTATTTATTTATTATTAAATCGACTAATTGCAGTCGATTAAAGAATTACAAAAGATAATAATTATTATATAAGTTAAATTAAAATTTAGAAAATTATTTAAATTAAAAATTATAAATAATATTAAAATTGCATTACATTTATTTGTTTTAAATACAAATTAATTTTTATGGTCCAACATTTGTTGCACAGGATTGGGAAAACCAGGCGGAAAAAAGGCAAAAAAGAAATATAAAGATTGTTGAAAATAGAATGAAAATAGACCAGAAAAGACAAAAAAATAGAAAGAAAGAGAGTAATAAAGTAAGATAAGGACAATTCAGGAAAACACCAACCAAAAAAGAAGCAGTGTTGCCAAGGCAGCAACCACGTCAACCATCAATGATTGGGGTTTTCCCGAAGATAAAACAGAAGAGCAGATTTTAGGTGTATGAGAGAGAGTTCTCAAGATATAACGTGATAAAATTCATTGTAATTGGAGCACAGTACACGGAATCGATTGTGCAACGCATAGTCAGTTGTGCAATTAGATAAAAATAAGGGATAATAATTTCTTGTTAGTCTACGAGGAACACGAAAGTTAAGACGAGATAATAGAAAAGAAGAGCTAATGTCACCGATAATTAATTTATAAAGAAAAATAATACCGAGGATAGTTCTACGGTTAGTTAGTGATAGGAGATCAATTAGTCAGAGCCTATCAGAGTACGGTGGAACACGGCGATCGGAATCCCAGTTTAAGCCACGAAGGGCAAAGAGGAGGAATTGCTTCTGAATGGATTCAATACGAACTTGGTGGATTCCATCTTGAGGACTCCAAACACATGAACAATATTCTAGTATGGGGCCCACTAGAGAAGTATAAAGGAATTTGGCAACAAAGGGGTCATTAATCTCCCTGGACCAACGTTTAATGAATCCAAGAACACCCTTGGCTTTGTTAGTTATAGAGGAGATATGTAGAATGAAACTAAGTTTGGTATCAAAAAGTACACCAAGGTCTTCCAAAGTCGTTATACGTTGCAAGGGTACATTATCAAGCGTATACGTGACTAAGTGTGGAGTAATTCAACTAAAAGTCATAAACAACTTATTATAAACTTATTAGCCTGACACCAAAGATGCATGGAGTTACAGTCATTTTGCAGACAAATATAGTTAGAAGGATCGTTGTAAGAAAGAATAATTTTCGCATCATCAGCATACATAAGGATGCGTGAGTGGGACAAAATATATGGCAGGTCATTAATAAATAATGTAAAAAATAATGGACCAAGATGACTACCTTGCGGCACACCCGAAGTAACAAATACGGGTTTAGAAATTTCGGATCTCAACAGGGTCCTGTTTGGGTCCTGTTTTTTAAATAAGAGGAAATCCAAGTCAGACGTGTGGGGGAATCTAATTCGATCTAGCTTGAAGATTAAAAGATCATGATTTACAGAGTCAAATGCTTTACTGAAATCAGTATAAATAGGAATGCATCACCAATGATGTGAATTCAAGCAAGACCGACTCTTAATAAAGCGATGTTGAAAAGGGGAAATTATCGACTTACAGAGGTGCTGCAAAGTTGATGTTACAGTTTTTTCGAATAATTTTGGGATTGCAGACATCTTTGCAATTCCTCTGTAATTCGATAAATGGGATTTAGCTCCCTTTTTGTGAATTGGGATAATATATGATTCCTTCCAAAGACATGGAAATACAGCGGAATCAAGAGATAAGTTAAAAAGTTTGAGTAGGGGAAGATGTAGCATTCTCTGAGTACACAAATTGGAACATTCTCGGGCCCAGAAGAATATGAAGATTTTAAAGTTTTCATTGCTGTAACTAGATCGTTATCATTAATGATAGGAGCAAATAAAGAGTTAGAGGAAGAAATAGGATAAGGATAAGGGTAAGAGATATTGTTAATTGAAGAAATGTAAGTAGATGAAAAGAAATTTGCAAAAAGGTTAGCACTAGTTAAGTCGTCAATGGATCCCTCATTCTTCAGGAAAATGTAGGAGGCATAGACGTGCTGTTGCTCTTAGAATTTACAAATTTAGAAAACAGTTTAGAATCCCGCTCAAACTGATATCCTGCAGCGCATAAGATACTCATTATAGCATTGAGAGTTAAGGAGAAGGAAGTTAGATTTAGCAATAGAATATTTAGAAAAATCAATATTAGATCCAAAGAGTTTTAAATAGTTTAGTTTTAATATTGTTTAAATTTGAAAGTCGACGTGAAAGCCAGGGAGGCTTGGATAAAACAGGCAAAAAACACTGCTTGGAATGCAGATATCAAGAAGGGAGTTAATAGTGTCATAGAAGTGGGTTAGATCAAATCAGCTGAGGAAAGAAGCTGAATATGCAGGAAAAGATTCCCTTGCGAAAACAACAACGGTTTTACTAACAGGTTTGGATAGTGGTTTAGTCGACGTGGAAATTGATAGAGAAATTTCTACGGAAGGATGAAAGGAGTCTTCAGGAAATACTAATGGACAAGATCTTGACACACTGGTAGAAGTGCAATCGTTGACAAAAATAAGATCAAGAATTCTGTCAAGATTATTAGGAATCGAGTTTACTTCGAAAAACGAAAGATCATACAAGGAATCTAAAAATTCATGTTGTGCAGAAGGCACAATATAATTAGATTTCCTAAAGGGAGACCACTGGATATTAGGCAAATTAAAATTGCCTAAAACGACAAACATGTCTTTATCGCGTACGAGTGATGATATATATTTAATACGGCTTAAATGCTGCATATAAATAGAAATATCAGAACACGGAGGGATATAAGAGCACGTTATGAAAATGGAACATGATGGAAACGATACCTTAACGGAAATTATTTCCACATCAGGAGGGGAAACGGATAAAGTAATTGACTCGGACCGAAGGGAAAAATTAACTGCAATGAGTACCCCACCACCACGACGACTTATTCTATCTTTTGTGTAGGATGTAAAGGTTGTAGAAAACATTTTAGATTTTGAAATTGAGGTATTAAGCTGTCTCAGAAAAAGCAATAATTTGAGACCCGAAGGAAAAACTTTGTAAAAATAAACAATTATTTGTGGAGTTAATTTTGAAGGAGGCTATTTCCCTAGGTTCAGAGAAATTAAATTTAGATACTGATACACTGCTTGAAGATTTGCTGGCAATATAGGCAGCAATAGCTTCACATGTAGTATCAGCTGAAAGTCTAGATAGGAAAATTTGCTTACGCGGTGCAACAACAGTAAGCAAAGGAGTCTGGGCAGGGTCAGAACCCTGAACAGTTAACAAAGCTGGAAGCACAGTTATGGGTGTAGTGCCAGGATGGGCTGTAATTGAGGCAGTTGTCGGAGATGAAGTCGCAGACACCAACTGAAGTGGAGCTGTAACGGCAGCCGGAGCTGGAGGGACAGCTAGACTTGTAACTCATGCTGTAGTTGGAGCACAAGCCTGACCTTGATTAGGAGAAGTTGGTTGGACATGAACAGCAAATAGATTGGTATTTGAAGAATTATCGCGGTGTTCAAAGGAAGAGTGGTCGACTGACCGTGAATCGAAACGAAAATAATTCTAAACGGCGAGGAGTTGATAAATTTTCTGAAGGGGGAATAGCCATTGCAGAGAAAGATGGAAGAGGAACATTTAAAAATTGATCTTCTAACCGACGGATAGGTGGGGATTCGAAATTAAACTCACTAAGCATCTCAATGATCGAGTCAAAATCACTCGACAAAAGCTTGGACATTTTATGCAACTTAAGAAATTTACCTCTCACAGAATTATACATTTTGGAGAAATTCAATTTCAAGTCATTGCACCTCGGACAAGACCATTTCAGGCCTCTACAGCCTTTTTTGGAATTGTCTTTTCCAGCTTGTCAGTTTCCCAGTTAGAACTGCACATTTACCATGCATCATGTTGTCACACAACCAGCAGTTAACAAACCTTGGTTGGTCACCATCACGCGCTGGGCCATACGTGCAATTCAACTTGCAGCAAGACATTTTATTTGTATACAATATACAAAAGTATGTATACAAAAGTAAGAAAAAAGATGCTAAAAGTTTCCTAATAGGTATTATTATGATTAGTATGAAGAGCGCGCAAATTGAGAGCGCAAAGAAATAGCTGTTAGTTGCGAGAAATAACACGAACAATGCTTGGGCATTCCGAAAAGCATCAACAAAAATTTGAGCGGGAAAGCGGCGCACAAGCGAATGACCGCACAAAAGGAAGATAGGTAAAGGTATTATTAATAGAATAATTAAAGTTTTTGATAAAAATTGCACAGCTAATGACCATGTGTGCAACAATGTGATACTGGCTTACCAATAAGGTTTATTTCCAAGTTAAATTTAAAAGAAAAATAGCTCAATATAACACAAAACGAATTTTATTACGGGGCACTAAAAAAACTCGACTGTTCACTCTCCCTCTGATCTCATTATGATTCGCTTTATCAAGTTGCTAAGAGTGTTAAAAGTTATTGTGAAGACTTAAAATATATAAAATTTATATTTAAAAATACAAATATTATGATTACGGAATGTCGATTGTGTTGATTACTTTTTTGTCTGTTTTGAAAATAAAAATAGAAATATTTTTTGATTTTTAGGGCAAAATATGCTTTTAAAATATAATTTAGTCTCTTTAATTATATTTATTTTTTTTACCTTCTTTTCTGGCCTGATTGGGTTTTTTTTGGGATTTTTCCCAATCCTAGGCAACAAGTTTAGGTATATAAAATTTATATTTTATAATCTTTAATTAAAACGTATTGCTCAATTTTTAATTTAATTATCAAAATAGTTTTGAGACCGACTGCACTTAGTCGAAGTAATAAATAATAAATGAAAATTATATAAATGTTTTAAATATTTATTTAATAATTTTAATTATGTAAAAATAACTGAAAAAATGGGTCAATTAAATTGCATAAGATTGTTTTAGTGTGCACTCCATCCTCAATCTCTTATAAAGCATTATAAAGCTCAAAGTTGATAGACTTTTACAGCTGCCGTTAGTCACATTTGTTGTGTTTGTGTTTGCTGCTGTTGTTTTTTTTATTGTACACACTTAGATTTAATTTTACATATGGAAATTATTCAAACGTTGAAGCTGCATGAAATATGGTGCAAGCCACTGTATGTATATTAATCTCGACGAGCAGATAAGAACGATAGCCAATTTCTAACTGAGCCTAGGAGCTGCAGCCATTTTGCAGCAAAACAAAATAGCTAAGATAGGTAAACAAATGAATAAGGAATTTAAAGACTGGCTTGCAGCAGGCGGTTTGCCGAACAAATAATAACGTTCTTATTTGCGGTCTTGGGGGATGAATTTTAAAGTCTGGGTGTTTGGTTAATAATTATTTCTGAACATCTATGATGAAATAGAACGTTTCACACCCATTTTTCAACTTTGAAGAATTTGATTTTATACAGGTTAGTACTAATCAATTTATCTTCATCGGAAAAATGTATTTAGATTAGATTTTAATATTGAGCTCTGAAACTGAAATTGAAGTCGATCTGGAAAAAATTAGAAGCCGCCATACATATTCGATTCCCAATTTCCGAATTTTAGGCAGACTTTTCAAAAGTTGTGCAATACGTATATTTTAGGTTTGAATGTAGAGCTCTGAAACTGAGTTTAAACATTTCCCCACAGTGGAAATCGATTTTCCAAAAGATCTCAAACTGCGAGTGTTCATGCTGAACCCGAGATGAGCAGTTGTCAGCCAGGAAAAGAGAGCTAAATGCTCATTTTATTTTTTTGTTTTTAGTATATATTTACCAGTGAACTTGAAGTGTTAAAATAAACTGAAGTTTATCATACTGAAGAAAATCGTTTAATTATTTGAATTATTTCAAGAAAAAAGGTGAATTTGGAAAAGTCTCCCCACTACATTCATTGGTCCTTCGAGCCGGATACTACATCACAGGATTGGCTCGCATCTATAAGATTCAAGCGAAAAAAATTAGTCAAACTTTTCCTTATTTCATTTTTTTTCCTCCGAAAAAAAGACCCACATTTTCGGCACATCAGCATATATTTTATATATATATAGATCTCCAACAAATCTATATATTTTCCATACTTATATTCAGTACTACTGTTTTGTAAGTACCCCTTCAATTTTCCGACCATTCCATAAATGAACATATGTATGTATATACGTATATAGCGTCTTGAAATCTGACCAATTAACACTTATTATTTGCAAAAAATAATAAATCTCTGTGCGCTTACAAATTAAAAATAAAAAAAACATAAAAGAAAATAAATAATAAAGAAAATATATATATATTTATTTATATTTTGTACAGTGGCCGACAATAACAACAACGTGCTAATAAATATAATAAAATTTTGTTGCAATTGTCGGTCGACTAATAATTCCATAAAGGGGCAATATAAAACAATAAGCACAAAAATCGAACATTTGTTGTTTAAAAACATTTCTATTAAATTAAAAAACCCGCAAATGCTTATCCAAGCTTGAATGACGGAAAGTAGCAAATATCGATATTTTTCCTAATCCAAGCTCAAGCCACGGCAAACAATCGATTTGGTATTCATTGATACCAATGACAACTGGCTATTATTTTTTGCGAAAATAATAGTTGGTTTTTTGTTTGTATCATTTCTAATACTAATACTATTTCCATATCCAGTGTCAGACAATAAAAAATAAAAAAATTGTTTCCTTTGTCCGTTTGCTTTCGTTGCTGCATTTATCAAATATCGGTTCTCCATTCCAGTGAGAACAGATTATGTCATGCGGATCCAACAAGAAAACCATGACTGTTCCGATAGTAGGAGCCCTTAGAAGAAGTGCAATATGACCATTGCTATTCTGTCTATGAGCGATGTACGGCCCAGCTGAGCGAGCAGATAGAAAGTGCATCCACTTCCAACGCTCCCACGCAAACTCAGCAGTATCCATCATTCTCTTGAGGCTGTAGTCTCCCACCGGTTGATACAGAGGTGTTTCACGGAGACTACCTAAAGTTGCCAACGTTTCGTGATCTTTTCACAGCAATCTACATCCAGAACCCGAGGCTAACCCCATTCGAGAAACTGTACCATCTCAATTCCAAGTGTGAAGGCGAAGCAAAGGCAATAGTGACCAATTCCCCGCTCACCCATGACGGGTTTGATTCAACGTGGCAGGCTCTTTACAATCGCTTCCAAAATAAGCGGCTTCTGGTGAACAGCCAGTTAAAAGTCATTCAATCATTTCTACCGAGAGTTGGGATTGCTTGCTCATGTTCTTATGCAGCACCAAGCTTCCGAAACTCACTCTGTCCCTGTGGGAACAGTCATTGAGTGATAAATCCACAATCCCGTTATGGGAAGAAATGGACAATTTCCTTAGCGAGCGCTATCGCTCTCTCGAAGCGATAGAAGATATAAAGCCTAGTACCAGTTTCCATCCCCAGCCTAAGTCTTCGAAGAGAGAACCCAATACCAAGCGATAAATTCCTTTGAGAGCAAGATCAGTATTAAACCACAAACTTGCAAACTATGTTACAAAGAGAATCATCCTATACACCTATGCCCACGGTTCCTTCAAATGTCCGTAACCAAAAGGGCCCTCCACATTAAACAACAGAAACTATGTTTGAACTGTTTCGTCAAGCCACCTTCTCAAAGACTGCACAAGTACGCACAACTGCTACACATGCAAAGGTCGCCACAACACGCAATTGCATCGTGGTGATCCTCTTACGTCTGCCTCTACGACAACTTCTCAAAATATACAGTCCACTCCTTCTCAGACGAATGTGCAAAATTATTTCGCAGCAAACACGCAATGTGTATTGCTGGGCACTGCCCTGATTAATATTTGCCATCATGGCAACAAATACAAGGCACGTGCATTGATCGATTCCGGATCCGAAGCCACATTCGTCTAACAAAGAATTCTCAATTCTCAATCTCTCAGAAAGAATTCTAATTAAACTCCCTTATCAGCCAGTTCAAGCTCAAGTCGCTGGATTAAACCAAGCCATTGCTGCGAACCCCCAGAAGCTATGCCATTTCCAAATTGGCTCCCCAAGCAAGCCCAGAATTCAAATAGAAGTCTCGGCGTTCGTCTTTCCACAACTGGCAGGACATTTGCCCTCTTACCCAATTCCCGATAGTGTCCGACCAGGCATCCCCAACATCCAGTTGGCCGATTCCAAATTTTATCGGAGCTAGAAATAGACGTGCTTTTAGGCGCTGATATCCTTCTATCCATTTTATTAGGCGGCTCCCATAAAAATATTTGTGGCACTCTACTAGGGTAAGAATCCATATTTGGTTGGATTCTGACAGGCCCTGTGGCCAAGCAATTTTCGGCAAAAATTTCTGCCTTCACCACTCGAGTTTCGGTGACTTCCGAGCCAAAAGTCGAGCTTCTTCTCAAAAAAATTTTGGGAGGTGGAGGATATACCGGTAAAACCGGTAAAGGAATCCGACTCCATTTGTGGGAACAATTTTATAAAGACCACAAGTCGAGATATGTTGGTAGATACTCTGTATCTCTACCCTTCAAAAATCCAAATAACATCGACTTGGGACATTCCAGGTCCATCGCACTAGCCCAGTTTCTCAAAAATGAGAACCGCTTGAAAAGGAACCCTCCTTTAAAAGAGCAGTACGATTCGGGCAACCAAGCATATTTGGACTTGGGTCATATGCGACAAGTCCCTCCAAGTGATTGTGCAAATTATTACTTGACACATTACGCTGTTTTCAAGCCAGACAGCACGACCACAAAAGCTCGCGTAGTATTTAACGCCTCCAGTCCATCCCTCAATGGCAAAAGTCTAAACGACACTCTCCATACAGGACCAGTTCTCCAATCCGACTTGCCGTTACAGATCCTAAAGTGGCATTTCTATCGGTATGTTTTCAACGCCGACATCACAAAAATGTATCGGCAAATACTGGTCGATCCAAGACACACTCCTTTTCAGAGGATAATATTCCGAAACAAGAGTGATCAACTGTGCAATTACGAGCTTAAGACAGTCACTTTTGGCGTCAATTGTGCCCCATTTATAGCCATCCGTGTGCTACTACGATTGGCCGAAGATGTCAAAGAGCGTTTCCCTCTTGCCAGTGACATTCTGTTAGGATCCATGTATGTTGATGATGTTTTAGCTGGAGCCCACACAGCCAAGCAAGCGATTGCAGCCATCCAAGAGCTCAGTGGCGCGATTGATTCTGCTTGTTTTCCTTTTCGAAAGTGGACATCCAACGATAAAAGCTTGTTACGTGGTATCTCCATGCAAATGACCTACGTTCGTTGCCAATAGAGTAGCAAAAATACTCCAACTTACTAAGTCGGCCCAAAACTGGTCACATGTGAAGTCAGAATTGAATCCTGTTGACTTGGCAAGTCGAGGAATTTCTCCACAAGATCTCGTACCCGCGTCATTGTGGTGGCACGGTCCCGAATATCTACAGGGACCAGAAAATCAATGGCCAACATCCAGTAGAGGGGACCTTGAGACCACAATATAGCAACGCGTTGTGAAGTGCAACCTGGTTCAGTCGTTCAACGCTGATATTTTGGAAAGTTTTCACAAATTCACAATTCGGAAAGCCCTTCGCGTTGTAGCATATCTGCTCCGTTTCATCCATCGCTGTAAGAAGAGAGCCATCCAGTTTCCAAGCAAGTTAAGTAATGATGAGCCTGTCGAAGCACAAAGTCGCCTCATTAGATATACGCAACGCAAGGAGTATCCGACAGAATACCGTTTCTTGCTGGATAAAAAGCAAATTCCGAAATCGAGCGGAATACTAAATTTAAATCCGTTTTTAGACAAGAGAGCTAGCGACGTATAAGCGCTTCCGAATCCCTCAGCTATGATGAGCGACATCATGTCATCCTCATTTATATTTGTGTTTTTTCATGCCTCTTAGACCGTTTTACGCATAAAATATCACTCCATGGAGGCAACCACCTAATGATACGTCTCATTCGAGCCAAATTCTGGATCCCGAAATTGAAGACTCTTGTCAAGTCGGAAATTCACACCTGTAAGGTGTGCATCATCCACCGCAAAAGGGTACAGACCCAACTCATGGGCGACCTTTTACTCACACAGGGGTCGATTTCGCAGGTCCCTTTGAGGTTAAAAACTACACAGGCCGAGCATGTCTTATAACAAAGGATATGTCTGTGTCTTCGTATGTTTTAGCACCAAAGCTATACATCTAGAAGCCACTTCCGATTTAACCTCAGAGAAATTCCTAGCTGCCTTCGCACGTTTCGTCAAAAGACGTAGCTGCCCGCTACATATGCATTCGGTCAATGGAAAAACCTTTGTGGGAGTTTCCAAAATTCTGAGTCGAGAGTTTCTAGAGACAACAAGAAATCTCATCCAAACCAAATACACCCATCAACAGCTTGTTTGGCATTTTAACCCTCCAAGCGCCCCGCATATGGGTGGATCCCAGTGATCTTCTGGTACTAACTCCAGGTCATTTCCTAACTGGGGGACCTCTTCTCTCCATATCCGAGCCAGAGATTAATGAAGCTGCTACGTCAGTAATTAATCGATGGCAACGTCTAAAAGCCAGTAACAACAATTTTGTAACCACTGGAAAGACGAATACTTAAAAGAGCTCCACAAAAGGAACAAGTGGAAATTTCCAACAAGAGACATCCAAGTGGGTGAAATGGTTGTCATTAAGGAAGATAATCTTCCGTCCAATGACTGGCGCCTTGGCAGGTTATTGACCATTTATCCGGGTGCTGACGACAAGGTTCGGGTTGTCGACAATCCCTACCGCCCAAGGTGTAGTAAAAAGACCAGTCGTCAAACTGATACTCCTTTCAACTGACAGCTCCATTCCAAGTCAATGACAATCAGACCGACTGTTATCCTCTTTTTCCCCACTCCTGTGTGTCTCGTATGCCCAAAACATCATGTTCAATATTTCCTTTAATAATTCATCTATATTTCTTTTTCCACCAACACAGTATGGCACCAAACGCGCAAAACAACAGAATACTGCCGAAGCAAAATCTCCTCGTGGAACGCAGTCGTTCCGGTGGCGATTCTGCCGGGGAATCCATCCACTGCGGAAATGCGCCCGGTTCCTGTGACTCTCCGCCGAGAAGCGCTTGCGAGCAGTATTGATTAATAAATACTGCGCCAACTGCCTAGCACACCATCATTCCGGCAAATCATGCCGAAGCAGTGATAAGTGCCGGGTGTGCCAGCAGCAACTCCACACTCTCCTACATATTGCGGAGGACTCCAGCCCACGTACACCGCAACCAGAAGCTGCTCCTCTACAACGGCAATCGGCAGTGATCCAACCCCTTGCAATACTAATGGAACATCACCAAACCAACGTGTTCCCCACTGTCGTTATCCTGCTCCACAACGGAACTAAGACAGGGGAAATCCGAGCACTCCTGGACTCGTGCACTCCGATGAGCGGAATCAACGCGTCTCTCGCAAGGGTTCTTAAACTGAACTCCTTCAGCGTTGGGTCCGAAAAGGTCTGCACAGCCAAAGTTGAGTCAAAGATCGACCCATCGATCGATATCGAAGTCTTATTGAAGACAATCCCCGATCTGCGCTATCAGATACCAACTAGGCCCTTGGGAGAGAGCGTTAAGGCACATTTCGGGTCAATTGTGATGGCGGACAAGATTTACCATCGTCCCGGTTCGGTGTCTACGCCAAAATTATGCGTGAAGGGTTCATCCCTAGCCAAGACGGATTGCCCATTGCACAGAGGACAGTATTTAGATGGATTCTCTCCGAATCTTGCGCAGCATGATTCCAATCCCCCCTCACCAATTACTCTTACAATTCCTTGCAAAGGGGGGAGTATGTTCATGCTGAAGCAGAGATGAGCAGTTCTCAGCCAGGAAAAAGAACTAAATGAGCATCGCTCATTTTATCCGTTCATCTTGGCTGAGAACTCTCCATATTAACACTCTCTCTGGTCTCCAAACTCTCTTTGGCAGGCCCAAGGCGGCCATCATTACTTTTTAGTTTTTAGTATATATTTACCAGTGACGTGAAGTGTTAAAATAAACTGAAGTTTATCATACAGAATTTCTTCTAATTTTATATGAAGAAAAAAGGTGAATGTGGAAAAGTCTCCCCGCTACAATCAGAGACGTTTCGCAGTACCACTCATTTTATTATGCGTATTTACATATTTTTGTTTGTAGCTCAATATGACCCCATATTTTTGTTAAAATTACGCACCCCCTGTGTGACTGGGATAGAGCTACCATCAAAATTAGGATCAGTTTTCAAATATTTATCAATTGTTATATTGTTTTTGTTATTATTATTTTCGTAATTTTCTGTTAATATTTGTATAAGATCTGACAGTGCCTGTGATTAATTCCTTCTTCATTCTTTCATCTTTCTCGTCGATCACTGTTTATTCGTTATTAACCATATTATCCGTATGCACTTAATTCTTTAATTCTACACTTCGCTTCGTACGAAACGTCCAGTTCTTCTTCAGCTTTTCCGTTATTCGACTTTATCTTTTCTTTCTTTCACTGAAACTGCGAATCGTTCTTTTTCTTATTCTACGTACGCAACATTACAGACCAAACTAACTTCAATATTTATTTAGTTTACTGCCAAATTAAAAATTTATTACTTTGCTTTCCGGGCTTTTCTACACGATAATAGTAAATAAATAATAATAAATCAAAAAGTTTCAATAAAAATGTGGTGATCAAACGAAAATAAAGTGTCGAATTCAACTTTAAGAAATAATTAAACTAAATAAAGGCTTTAACTCTCTAATTATATCAACTTTTGGTACTATCGATTTTATGAGTTTTCTGCTTGACGCTCGAAGTACTACTACTGAGAGCTCATGACTCACTACCCAGGACTCCTGTCTCAGGCCGAGCCCACATGTCCGATTAATTTGGTGTTGCCCTCTTACGCAACACCGATAAGGTTGCCAGAATACATGTACATATTTTTTATTTAAAATATGTATGGAAATAGTGCAAAAAAAAATAAAAATCAGTAAAAAATATTAAGGACTACATGAATTAAGAGATATATTATCGGGCATAAAATGCTCATGCAAGATCAAACGACAATGGCAATAAAAATATTAAAAATTAACTCAAGATGAAAGTCTCTGAAGTTGCTATCATATCCTCAATATTCACAGCTATTTTTTTCAAATTAAATTGTAACTTATTTACAATGGACACCCCGGATCTATCTGCTACACTTTTCTTGATTTATGGCGTAGTCCGGTTAACCTCTGGTTTACTGCGAGGCGGTCATCTTCTGGAATCTGGGCATGTCGTATTTGGCGAGTCAAGTATCATTACGTTACGGATGGTTCCTCGACGGACGATGATCATATAGTTTTGGCCATAGACAAACCAAACAGAATAAATGGCCGCATATAGTAATTACTCCAGCGCGTACCAATTCCTTGGATACATTACAACAAAACAGCTTCAGACATCGATTCACGGGGCGTGTATTGGGTACCTCGACGGACGATGATTATATAGTTTCGGCCATACACAAACCCAACAGAATAAATGGCCGCATATAGTAATTACTCCACCGCGTACCAATTCCTTGCATATATTACAACAAAACGGCTTCAGACATCGATTCACTGGGCGTGTATTGGGTATAGAAACTGAGAAAAACAGTTTTCTATTAATTTAAAGAAATATATCAATTTATAGTCATATTAACCTGCAGCAGCTTCTGTTTCATCCGTCATTGCAATAATCGTGCTCAAATCAGAAACGGTTGGAATATCTTCATTAATCTGAATAGTAAACGTTAAACAAAAATAATTGAATTCAGCTTTATGTAAAATAAGGTTTTCGTTTTATTGAGTGTTTTACGTAAATTTTATGTCAACTAAAACTTTTACATTAAAGTTTGTTAGGAAAAATTTTATTTTATGGCAATATTTTGGAAGAATTGTTTCAACTTTCTACTTTCAGCTTAAAGAAATACCCTGAACTGATATTATGATTACCTAATATTAAATAAAACATAAGCATAAGAGCACCTCGAGAAGATATCCACCGCTTATAATATAATATATAATATATATATTAAAATAAAAATATATAAATTTGTTTTGCAATAAAAAAGTACGAATAAAAAAGACTGTGTAAAAATTATAGTATGCCTGTTAGTCGAGATTACTTTTTCTAATTTTAACTCATTTGTTTGCAATTGAGAGTCAACATATTAAAAATATGAAACTTTAAAATTTTTCTTTTATCAATTCTCTAGGGATTAAATCAAATTTTTAGTTTAAATTTAGTTGCTTTCACGTGTATGTTTTAATGACCATTTTTTATGCATAAAAAAGTTGTTTGTGTTTCTGTTTTGCCCGAGTCTTAGGGGAAATCCCTGATAATTTAAACAAAATTGGATTTTTACTATGATAAAAATATTTGCTTTTTGCTTAATTGTTCTTATTAACGCTAATGGGGAAAACATAACATGTATATAAATACATATATATGATTATAGCCCAAATTACTGAAAAATCCTGAGCTTTACTGAATTAAATATCTAAGAGATTTCTCATTTCATGTACTAACTTATTTACAGATTAATAGAGGAACTAGTAAAGAAAAGATATTTGCGAAGCGACGAATATTACATACCCTTTTCGAGCTATATGGTATAGTTAAATAATTTTAAATCTTAATATTTTTGATATCTTTTCCAAACAAAAACTTTTGAACCGATTTTTCCTATGGGAGCTATATGATATTGTTGTCCAATTCGGCCGGTTGCTTTTCTTATTAAAAAACAAAATATAAATAAATTAAGTATGAAAAGTGTTAAAAATATGAATTAATCATTTTAGATTCAAGTATGAACCAGCTTACTAGACTAATTCGGATTAGACCAATCAACAGAATTCTTTCATTAATCTCATTATAATCAATTTAATTCATTATACATTTAAATGAAAAACAAATCGGAAATAACGTCGAGTCGACTCGGGCAAGAAACAGAATATAGCCAACAATTCGTAGATTTAAAAAAGCAGGCTAGAATCAAGGAATTCGTTTTTGATTTCGGGAATTCTAAGGTCGAAAACTTTTTGACTCCGCTGGGGAACGATTCTAGAACGGAATTCTTGATTTTACCTCGTTTTTTTTTTTCTAATTTTTCACATTTTGATGCCTTTTTATCAAACATTTTCAATGTGCTCAGATGTAAAATTTTCTTCATAATTTACTTCAAATCTGATTGCTATAATTTTTACAAAAATATAGTCTCCCGAGTCTGTGTGGCTTTTCCAAGGACGTACAAACCCATACAATCACATGAATAATGCAACCGTTCAGGCAAGTTTCCGAAAACACACAGATACTTAAAGAAGTTAATGACACGCGCGAAAATCAATTTTATATTTTATGAGTCAAGTTTCTTGTTGCAGAATTTTCTCCACAAAAATATGAGGAAAACTGGAATCGAGGGCCAAGTGAAAGTTAAGGCTTTGTTGCCTGGTACGATGTGTGGTGCGTAGGAGCCATGTGTCTGGCCTGAATTCAGTTCTGTTTTATACCTTACATTTTAGGGGAAAAGCTACACAAAACGTTGATCCATTTAATTTATATACCTATTAGTTTTTTTTTTCATTTATCGAATTATTAGAAATTTATTGATGCACGAATGAAAATCTTGACACGAATGAATAAAGATTTAATTCTTTTCAAAATTGATTTGATATCAAAGAATACGAAACGTACTTACATTTAGGCACAAATTGAACTGAAATTAAGAATTTTTAAGCTTAAATTAAGCATTATTCTGCTGGATATCTAATGGTCGTGGATCGTGCAACAAGCTTGGTGCCCCAGTGGAGGGCTGCAGGCTCATGTGTCTGGTGTTTGGCCCATATAAATGGAAATGGCTTATGAAAATAATGTATAATATTATAATAATAATAAATTATAAATTTATGGTAAATTGCATGTTTCTCATTTTCAGGCCATCTGCCGCAGCGTCTCTTAGTAGGCTCCATTGTTGGTTGTACTCACCTGCCCGACGCTCCTCTCTGTGTTACCTCGTCCTCCCCAATTGCCCGCTGGCAGCTGAAAAATTTTATATCTTATCAGCTTGATAGCGTTAAATGGAAATTTCTTTTTAAATAATTGCGTGTTTAAGGTGAATTTTCCTTTATGCCGGAAATTATTATTACAGAATTACAGAATTATTAAATAGAATTACAGTCCAACAAGTAGGCAACGTGAAGTACCTGGAATGCCGAGAGACGTAAATTAAATAAACGTTTCTTTTCTTCGCATTTGTCTCACAATTGGGAGAACAGTGTAATAAGCAGGAGTTCTGCAAGGCTTAAGTGCCACTCCCTGTTTTCCCGCCTTTTTCATCAAACGCTTTTTCCCTTCCTTCAATAAAAAAAGGAAATGCATTTCTGCTGTGTGATGACTAAGGACTAAGTGCTTTGAAAATGGGATGCGAACCAATCAGACTCCACAGTTGTCTTTTATCAGCGGAGCTCAAAGACACGAATTTAAAAAATATAAGTAAGAGGTCTCTCCTCTTCTTATATGTATGTACTTCCTATATGTACTTCCTACTCGACTAGGGCATACTCTATACTTTTGTTTTCCAAGCAAGCAAATAATAAATGAAGCATACAAAGAGCACTAAATGAAAAATCCCTACCCGCTCCATTTGAAAATAGTTTTGTTTTATATAACATTAACATTCCTTATGAGATCATCAAACAATTTTAACTATATTAATTAGTCTTGACATATTATTTTGGTCTTTTTATTGTTTTCAATGCATCTAGATATCTTATGAAATACTTAATTTTTCATGAATTATCTTTTGGACCGATTGTCCATATGGAAATTATATTGTATAGATTTTGGATAAGGCCTGTTCTAAAATATGTACTATCGACACCAAAAAAGAAGCTTCCTACTAAATTTCTCAATAACAGAGAGGATAGTATTCATAGGATCATTATATCCATTAATGATTCGGATCTCGCTGTCCTAAGCAATAAGATATAAATTTTATGGTGTCGGAAAGCCTTCTTCAATGCATTACACATTTCTTGACAAAGTTATAACACCTTCTGCAAGGGTAAATACAAAGAATCGAGTAAGCTTGGCATTGGGACACTAATCATAGTGAGAGATCTTATTCGGCACAAGGGATATCTGAAATAAAGCAGAATTTAACGCACGCTGCTCGAAAGTACTAAATTATCAATAAAAACCTCTGATGCGGATAAATGCAATCGCAACAGTTGTACTCATTGTCTGGAATTGAATGAATGCATCCGCATTCGTATCTTTAGCCAATGGTTGCATGGCTTCAGGCAATTCACTTTGTTTTGAGTCATTCATGTTTTTGAGTCATTCATGCAATTTTGTGCAGCAAAGTGCAGACTCCAAATGGTTTTTCTCTTTTTTTTGTCATTGTATATATAGAGTTTTCTTTTTTTTTTTTTTTAAGGGTGAAAGTATTTCTTTGTTGGTCATTAAATTACATTTAAAGTTTTTTTATTTGAGTTGCTTCGTCGATATTTTTAGAATGTCTATCGGGTTCTGTTTACTATTCACTCTCTATCTGCTTTAATTATTATTCTGTGAGTCATTTACAATTCAGAGCTCAATCCTCTCAGCTCTTAGATGAGCTTAAACTGGGACTGGTAATTATATTCTTATCGCAAGAGCGCATCAATCCAACTTGAAGCGTTAATAGAGCTTCCAGTCTGTTAAAAAATGGGAAGGTCAGTATAAAGCATATTTTAAATCATAATTATTGAAAGAAAACATAATTTCAAGCAGTTTATTCATTTGATTACAGAAGCACACTGACATGGTTATAAACTCTCCCTTGTTGAGTTTCATTGCGTCATACATGTCCATTGGCTTTGAAAAGGGAAAACTTACGAATAGAGCAATGTAACTAAGTCAAATTGACTTTCTGGTCAACGAAAAGCCACCAGCAACAAAAAACTAAAACTATTGTTGCAAGTATCTGCTTCATTTTGTTCAAATGTAATATTTTGGTATAAAAATATAAATCTCTTTATATAAAGCTCTTTGTCTGTTCGATTGATTGATTCAATCATCATTCATCAGTGCGATGAAACTTGGACAGAAGGATTGAATATTGTCGCCAAGTGTTCAATATTGGGAAAACTATTGAAATGGATCAGCTGTATACTTCACGAAGTCCAGTTGGAAATATAGTTAAAATTATACTGGCATATTATTTGACCGATTTTAACCGATGCCAGCATTCAAATACTGTTTTTTAATAGACTTCCCTAGGCAATGCCGGATAAAACAAGCTTATTTTACATAAAACTGAATATTTGATTTATAATTTGGCCTTCATTAAAATTACTTAATTAACATACTTAATTTTGTGAGCGCACACACATACAAAACTGGAAAATGAATTGAATTGTGACAATTGATTTTCAAGTAATTAGCGCTTTTCAAGTCGACGTTCATTTGTCAAAAGCCTGCTACCCGTCCCTGGCATCTTAAAGGAAATGCTACCCTCCCTGCCAGAAATGCTACCCTCCCTGTCCTGGCAGTGGCAGACGTTGCCAACATTTGTCAGGAAGTGCGTTAAATTTTACGGAAAGAGGCGTTTCAATCACCCAACATTTTTACTGCCGCCGTCTTTTGTTCTTAATGGTTTCATGTGGCATATACGTGATTTTTCCTATTTCTCAAATAGCGTTAGCTGTTCAGGCAGCGATTTCCAACTCTAAAGACTGTGCGTATCTTTTTTTTTTGGGCAGAAATGCCTAAATTATTATTAAAATCATCTGACTATCTGCAGATCCCTGTTGGCTCAACACTTTTGTGATAAATCTCCTTTCGCATTGGGCAGTGGGGGAAAACGAAGGGAATTACCCAGAGGTCTTGAGATTGATTGAGTTCGGCGGCAAGGATTCAAGTGTCAAACTTGCGCCTTAATTATTCCAGTTTATTTTCCAATTTTTTCTAATGGTTCTTGTCCATGAAGTGCCATGATAATGATAATTATGTTGCTCGTTGAGCATTTATACAAGTGTATGTGTGTGTACATATATAGCTATTTATATGTGCTATTCAAATGAATGTCATCAGCAGACATATCTCACCCCAAGCCTCTATAATATAGAAATGACACTGGCTATGGGGATACTTCAGCCACACTCGTTCACGCAGCTGTCACATTTTATCACAATTGCCAAGGAGCTCAGTTTTGATTCCAAAGATCGATATTTCAATGGTTCACTTTTATTTCCACGGCGTCGTTAAATTAATTTTTCATATTCTGCAAATAAATGAAATAATTATAATTACAATTTATTAAATTTTAGAGTTTAAAGTAAAGCTGTTTAAGCAAAGTACGTTAAAGGCTCTTCGCTGCTTTCGGGTCTTTTGCTGCCAGGTCTGCCCGTCCGCTTACCTTCTACGCCTTTCCAGCCTCTCGACGCGCAAACTGCAGTAGGCGGAAGCGATGCGCAAAAAACTTTTGGGCTTGTTGCGAAAAAACACACGCGGCGTGTTAAAATCTTATCAAGAAATGCAGGAGTCTTTGCTATACTCGCATACTCGTATGTGCTGAGGGAAATTAAAAGGAAAATGCGTTAATCACGAGTGGAGTTGAGTTTTCTTACAGAACACAATTTAATTTGCATTAAACGAGCGCACGAAGTTAATTAATGCAGCTGAGACAGGTCCTCTTCCTGTTCCTGTCCTTTTGCCTGTCATGCCTAATTTTATGCAATAAAAAAAGCTTTTACACGCTTCGTCGCCTCATATTTGTCAGAAGGTAATTTTGGGCCAAAGTTTCTCGACTGCTTTGGCATGAAACTATCCAAAAATAAAGGCCAAGCTTCTTTCAAGGATATGTGCCTAATCCAAGATGACAGCCGCACGTATCCAGGCAACGGTAACAATCGAAAGATAAGCAAACTACAAGTTTTTCTTTCTTGAATGCGAAACTATCGACTTTACCTGAAGTTGTGATAAATAGTCCCAACAAGTGATGATTGTTCTACAAAGGAACTTCTCTTTTCTATACTCGTCCGAATAACAAGGAATACTTTGAAGTTTGATACCATTTTATGCTTGATTGCAGTCCGACTTATAACTGATTCGGATTCTTACTCAAAAAACGTCTAGGAAATATAAATTTCCTTCATTTTAAAGCTGACTTGTTATACAAAATGTTAAAAGTGGGCTGGATTATACGAACACACTACACTCCATGGCAATAGGATCCGCCTATTCATAAACCAAGCTATAGACTTATTATTTTCTCAATTCAATTGCACAGTTTTTGAAAAAATTTTTAGGTCTTTTATATCATAGACGATATTTTAAAGTTGCGGAACATATCCCCAAATTTGTCATATTTCGTTCGCTAATTATTCCTATGACAGCTATATGATAAATTACGCCGATCCTATTTCCATTTTACTACTTTTAGTCCGATTACGGGCAGCTATATAATGCAATTGTCTGATCCTACCGGATCCGTCCTATGTAATAGCTGGAACAAACCCAAATCTTCATGCCAAATTCATTCGATTTTAATACCCTGAAAACCTCTTGACATGAGCTGTTAATCACAGTTAAATCTTCGAGTATGAATTCATTTTCGTTCATTTACGCCTGATGTGACTACGGTATTTAACACAGACTGTAATTATGTTAAACTGCCTTCTACTGAAGGGGTTTTAAGGGGTATTTGTGCCTTCCCTTCTCCTACTCCTCCCCCTCTCGTTCCCTTTAGAATAATATCCTGGAAACTCCGCATTGTTTTGGCCTGAGTGTGAATTGCTGCACAGGGGCTGTAGAATTTGGCAACGCTTCTGTAGTTCTCCATAAAGTTCCCATTTACCTGGGAATGTTCTCGAGATTCAGGTCTCAGTTTCAAAAATATTATGAAAATTATAAATAATGATGATATTTATTGAATTTTATTTGGAAACTGTTTGTTGAATTTGTTTAAATGCCTATAAGACAAATATTTGTCAAGGGTCATCTAAAATGCTTTTAAATTATTCAGTCTCATCAGGAATAAATTCATAGGGTCGGAGATCACTAGTTGGTACAAAAATCTGTATTTAAGCTATGCGGTTATAGCGGGCAGTCAGCTTACAAATACCCTGTATATATTTATAACGGTTCGAAGACATGCTGCCTTAATTTTCAGTTTATCTTTTCTATCAGGTATTAAATTTTTGTATTTGTGTTGGTATTTATTAGTAAAATTAAAAATATTTATTTCTTCCCAGAAAAATAGTATTTTAGTTGAAAAAACAAACAGCTGATGTAGACTTATATGTATATACACTGTTAGAATTACCATTCAAATATTAAAACGAATAAAATTTTAAAGATGAAAATATAATAAAATTCAAAATAAAATTGAATTTATATAAAAGTTTCTGCACGTTCAGTATTTTTCAATTAAATGAGTAAACATATTCAAGAACTGATGAATACATCTAAATTCCAAAATTAACTAAGAAACTGAGTCCTTTGGGCTTACACTAACAATGATCTTACTAATCTGTTGATCATTCAACCAATTATTAGAGAATTCAAAGCAGAATGCCATGGCCAGTGTTGCCAAATCAGCCGTTAATAGAGCTTCCAGTCTGTTAAAAAATGGGAAGGTTAGTATAAAGCATATTTTAAATCATAATTATTGAAAGAAAACATAATTTCAAGCAGTTTATTCATTTGATTACAGAAGCACACTGACATGGTTATAAACTCTCCCTTGTTGACTTTCATTGCGTCATACATGTCCATGAAAACTTACGAATAGAGCAATGTAACTAAGTCAAATTGACTTTCTGGTCAACGAAAAGCCACCAGCAACAAAAAACTAAAACTATTGTTGCAAGTATCTGCTTCATTTTGTTCAAATGTAAGATTTTGGTATAAAAATATAAATCTCTTTATATAAAGCTCTTTGTCTGTTCGATTGATTGATTCAATCATCATTCATCAGTGCGATGAAACTTGGACAGAAGGATTGAATATTGTCGCCAAGTGTTCAATATTGGGAAAACTATTGAAATGGATCAGCTGTATACTTCACGAAGTCCAGTTGGAAATATAGTTAAAATTATACTGACATATTATTTGACCGATTTCAACCGATGCCAGCATATCAAATACTGTTTTTTAATAGACTTCCCTAGGCAATGCCGGATAAAACAAGCTTATTTTACATAAAACTGAATATTTGATTTATAATTTGGCCTTCATTAAAATTACTTAATTAACATACTTAATTTTGTGAGCGCACACACATACAAAACTGGAAAATTAATTGAATTGCGACAATTGATTTTCAAGGCATCTTAAAGGAAATGCTACCCTCCCTGCCAGAAATGCTACCCTCCCTGTCCTGGCAGTGGCAGACGTTGCCAACATTTGTCAGGAAGTGCGTTAAATTTTACGGAAAGAGGCGTTTCAATCACCCAACATTTTTACTGCCGCCGTCTTTTGTTCTTAATGGTTTCATGTGGCATATACGTGATTTTTCCTATTTCTCAAATAGCGTTAGCTGTTCATGCAGCGATTTCCAACTCTAAAGACTATGCGTATCTTTTTTTTTTGGGCAGAAATGCCTAAATTATTATTAAAATCATCTGACTATCTGCAGATCCCTGTTGGCTCAACACTTTTGTGATAAATCTCCTTTCGCATTGGGCAGTGGGGGAAAACGAAGGGAATTACCCAGAGGTCTTGAGATTGATTGAGTTCGGCGGCAAGGATTCAAGTGTCAAACTTGCGCCTTAATTATTCCAGTTTATTTTCCAATTTTTTCTAATGGTTCTTGTCCATGAAGTGCCATGATAATGATAATTATGTTGCTCGTTGAGCATTTATACAAGTGTATGTGTGTGTACATATATAGCTATTTATATGTGCTATTCAAATGAATGTCATCAGCAGACATATCTCACCCCAAGCCTCTATAATATGGAAATGACACTGGCTATGGGGATACTTCAGCCACACTCGTTCACGCAGCTGTCACATTTTATCACAATTGCCAAGGAGCTCAGTTTTGATTCCAAAGATCGATATTTCAATGGTTCACTTTTATTTCCACGGCGTCGTTAAATTAATTTTTCATATTCTACAAATAAATGAAATAATTATAATTACAATTTATTAAATATTAGAATTTAAAGTAAAGCTGTTTAAGCAAAGTACGTTAAAGGCTCTTCGCTGCTTTCGGGTCTTTTGCTGCCAGGTCTGCCCGTCCGCTTACCTTCTACGCCTTTCCAGCCTCTCGAGGCGCAAACTGCAGTAGGCGGAAGCGATGCGCAAAAACTTTTGGGCTTGTTGCGAAAAAACACACGCGGCGTGTTAAAATCTTATCAAGAAATGCAGGAGTCTTTGCTATACTCGCATACTCGTATGTGCTGAGGGAAATTAAAAGGAAAACGCGTTAATCACGAGTGGAGTTGAGTTTTCTTACAGAACACAATTTAATTTGCATTAAACGAGCGCACGAAGTTAATTAATGCAGCTGAGACAGGTCCTCTTCCTGTTCCTGTCCTTTTGCCTGTCATGCCTAATTTTATGCAATAAAAAAAGCTTTTACACGCTTCGTCGCCTCATATTTGTCAGAAGGTAATTTTGGGCCAAAGTTTCTCGACTGCTTTGGCATGAAACTATCAAAAATAAAGGCCAAGCTTCTTTCAAGGATATGTGCCTAATCCAAGATGACAGCCGCACGTATCCAGGCAACGGTAACAATCGAAAGATAAGCAAACTACAAGTTTTTCTTTCTTGAATGCGAAACTATCGACTTTACCTGAAGTTGTGATAAATAGTCCCAACAAGTGATGATTGTTCTACAAAGGAACTTCTCTTTTCTATACTCGTCCGAATAACAAGGAATACTTTGAAGTTTGATACCATTTTATGCTTGATTGCAGTCCGACTTATAACTGATTCGGATTCTTACTCAAAAAACGTCTAGGAAATATAAATTTCCTTCATTTTAAAGCTGACTTGTTATACAAAATGTTAAAAGTGGGCTGGATTATACGAACACACTACACTCCATGCAATAGACTTATTATTCTCTCAATTTAATTGCACAGTTTTTGAAAAATTTTTAGGTCTTTTATATCATAGACGATATTTTAAAGTTGCGGAACATATCCCCAAATTTGTCATATTTCGTTCGCTAATTATTCCTATGACAGCTATATGATAAATTACGCCGATCCTATTTCCATTTTACTACTTTTAGTCCGATTACGGGCAGCTATATAATGCAATTGTCTGATCCTACCGGATCCGTCCTATGTAATAGCTGGAACAAACCCAAATCTTCATGCCAAATTCATTCGATTCTAATACCCTGAAAACCTCTTGACATGAGCTGGGAATCACAGTTAAATCTTCGAGTATGAATTCATTTTCGTTCATTTACGCCTGATGTGACTACGGTATTTAACACAGACTGTAATTATGTTAAACTGCCTTCTACTGAAGGGGTTTTAAGGGGTATTTGTGCCTTCCCTTCTCCTACTCCTCCCCCTCTCGTTCCCTTTAGAATAATATCCTGGAAACTCCGCATTGTTTTGGCCTGAGTGTGAATTGCTGCACAGGGGCTGTAGAATTTGGCAACGCTTCTGCAGTTATCCATAAAGTTCCCATTTACCTGGGAATGTTCTCGAGATTCAGGTCTCAGTTTCTAAAATATTATGAAAATTATAAATAATGATGATATTTATTGAATTTTATTTGGAAACTGTTTGTTGAATTTGTTTAAATGCCTATAAGACAAATATTTGTCAAGGGTCATCTAAAATGCTTTTAAATTATTCAGTCTCATCAGGAATAAATTCATAGGGTCGGAGATCACTAGTTGGTACAAAAATCTGTATTTAAGCTATGCGGTTATAGCGGGCAGTCAGCTTACAAATACCCTGTATATATTTATAACGGTTCGAAGACATGCTGCCTTAATTTTCAGTTTATCTTTTCTATCAGGTATTAAATTTTTGTATTTGTGTTGGTATTTATTAGTAAAATTAAAAATATTTATTTCTTCCCAGAAAAATAGTATTTTAGTTGAAAAAACAAACAGCTGATGTAGACTTATATGTATATACACTGTTAGAATTACCATTCAAATATTAAAACGAATAAAATTTTAAAGATGAAAAAATAATGTTATTAGTAAATAATGTTATTTTTAATATGAGAATCAATGCGTCCCACCAAAAACAGCTTTTTTCTCATCTAAAGTGAGCAACGCTGACCATCAAAACAAGGCAACATTAATAAGTCATTTTTATGTGTTAAGCCTTAGAATTCTCAGACAGTTCTAGGGTAAAGCTGGGAGGGTAAAGTCAAAAAGATGTTCAGTATCATCAGATGTTAGTAATGCTATAATGAGTATCTTATGCGCTGCGGGAATCAGATTGAGCGAGATCCGTTTTATAAATTTGTAAATTCTAAGCACAACAGCTCGTCTAGGGCTCCTACATTTTTCCTGAAGAATAAGGGATCCATTGACGACTTAACTAGAGCTAAACTTTTTGCAAATTTCTTTCAATCTTACACTTCTTCCATTAACAATATAGCTTAGCCTTATCCTATTTCTTCCTCTACTGATAACGATCTAGTTGCAGCAACGAAAACTTTAAAATCTTCATATTCCCCTGGGCCGGATAATATCCCAAGTTGCGTACTCAGAGAATGCTTAACTTATCTCTTGATTCCGCTGTTTTTCCATGTCTTTGGAAGGAATCATATATTATCCCAATTCACAAGAGGGAGCTAAATCCGATATATCGAATTACAGAGGAATTGCAAAGTTGTCTGCAATCCCAAAATTATTCGAAAAAATTGTAAGATCAACTTTGCAGCACGTCTATAAGTCCCCCTTTTCAACATGGCTTTATTAAGAGTCGGTCTACCACGACTAATCTGCTTGAATTCACATCATTGGTGAATGATGCATTCCTAAGGAGAATGCAAACAGATGTCATTTATACTGATTTCACTAAAGCATTTGACTCTATAAATCATGATCTTTTAATCTTCAAGCTAGATCGAATTGGATTCCCCCCAATATATTTCTGACTTGGATTTCCTCTTATTTAAAAAACAGGACCCAAAGAGTTCTGTTGAGATGCGAAATTTTTAAACCCGTATTTGTTATATCGTGTGTACCGCAAGGTAGTCACCTTGGTCTATCAGTTTTCATATTATTTATTAATGACCTGCCTTCTATTTTGTCCCACTCAAGTATACTTATGTATGTTGATGATAAGAAACTTATTTTTTCTTACAAACAACCTTCTAACTATATTTGTCTGCAAGATGACTGTAGCTTTATGTATCATTGGTGTCAGGCTAGTAAGTTGCATTTAAATATTTCTGAATGCTTGTTTACGACTTTTAGTCCAATTACTCCATACTTAGTCACGTATACGCTTGATAATGTACCCTTGCATCGTATACCGACTGTGGAAGACCTTGGTGTACTTTTTGATGCCAAACTTAGTTTCATTCTGCATATCTCCTCTATAACTAACAAAGCCAAGGGTGTCCTTGGATTCATTAAACGTTGGTCCAGGGAGTTCAATGACCCCTTTGTTACCAAACTCCTTTATACTTCTCTAGTTCGCCCCATACTAGAATATTGTTCATGTGTTTGGAGTCCTCTATATGTAATCCACCAAGTTCGTATTGAATCCATTCAGAAGCAATTCCTCCTTTTTGCCCTTCGTGGCTTAAACTGAGATCCCGATCGCCGTGTTCCACCGTACTCTGATAGGCTCTTACTCATTGATCGCCCTTTATTAACTAACCGTAGAACTATCCTTGGCATTAGTTTTCTTCATAAAATAATTATCGGTGATATTAGCTCTCCTTTTCTATTATCTCGTCTTAACTTTCATGCTGACTGACAACTGACAATGCGTTGCACAATCGATTCCGTGTACTGTGCTCCAATTACAACGAATTACCTTATTACTCTCTTTCTATCATTTTTTCTATTCTAGTCTATTTTTATTCTATTTTCAACAGTCTTTATATTACTTTTAGCCTTCTTTCCTGGTCTGATTGTGTTTTTTTGCCTGGGTTTTCCCCAATCCTGTGCAACAAATGTTGGACCATAAAAAAATTAATTTGTATTTAATACCCCAGAAGGCTTAAATGTAATTATATTTTAGTCTTACTTATAATTTTTAATTTAATTAATTTTCTAAATTTTGAATATAATATATATATATTAATTTATTTTTATCTTTTGTAATTCTTAAATCGACTGCAATTAGTCGATATAATAATAAATAAATAAATAAAAAAATCAGATCAAATTTCAAATGCTGCCCTAAAAATAATGGGACTCAATATACCCCATTTTTGAACGATTTTACTGTATAAGTTTTTTACAAAAAGGAATATTTTGTGCGTATTAATATAAAATAATTTTTTAAAATTGCGAATACCCTTTATATGTGTTGTCTGCAAGCTAATATGAATTTCATAAGTACTTCAGCTTTTATTGTTTGAGTGCAGTGTATATATAGTAATTCATATAATAATAACTTTTGGATAAAAAAGGGAAAAGGGAAGAGGTATCCTGGCGACGGCTTTGTATAAGCCGCAAGAGAAAACACACATGCACCATTAATAAACCCATCTACTCTGAGCGTGGGAAGAAAGAGGGTGAGGGAAGAAAGCGTGGAGCATAATATTAATTAATTTCTTTAAAGCGCTCCTCGAGCACCACAACAATGAGTGGCACAATGCGCTGTGATGTAGCAGCTCATAGAATTATGCTATAAATATTTTACTTGGCATATTAATGCGATGCTGGCGACAAGGATAAGGGCGACCGACGGCGACGGCGACAGCGACGCAATCTTAATAAATTTCAATATGGCGTCAGTAAAACTATTATCAATCTGTCATTAATTTTTATTTTTACAAATTTAGTTTTATCTATTAATTATATTTATTGGAAGACCTTGGTGTACTTTTTGATGCCAAACTTAGTTTCATTCTGCATATCTCCTCTATAACTAACAAAGCCAAGGGTGTCCTTGGATTCATTAAACGTTGGTCCAGGGAGTTCAATGACCCCTTTGTTACCAAAATCCTTTATACTTCTCTAGTTCGTCCCATACTAGAATATTGTTCATGTGTTTGGAGTCCTCAATATGGAATCCATCAAGTTCGTATTGAATCCATTCAGAAGCAATTCCTCCTCTTTGCCCTTCGTGCTTAAACTGGGATCCCGATCGCCGTCTTCCACCGTACTCTGATAGGCTCTTACTCATTGATCTCCCTTCATTAACTAACCATAGAACTATCCTTGGTATTATTTTTCTTCATAAATTAATTATCGGTGACATTAGCTCTCCTTTTCTATTATCTCGTCTTAACTTTCGTGTTCCTCGTAGACTAACAAGAAATTATTATCCCTTATTTTTATCTAATTGCACAACTGACTATGCGTTGCACAATCGATTCCGTGCTGTGCTCCAATTACAACGAATTTTATCACGTTATCTCTTTAGAACTCTCTCTCTTACACCTAAAATCTGCTCTTCTGTTCTATCTTCGGGAGAACCCCAATCATTGATTGGTTGACGTGGTTGCTGCCTTGGCAACACTGCTTCTTTTTGGTTGGTGTTTTCCTGAATTTGCCTTATCTTACTTTATTACTCTATTTCTTTCTATTTTTTGTCTTTTCTGGTCTATTTTCATTCTATTTTCAACAATCTTTATATTTCTTTTTCGCCTTTTTTCCTGGTCTGATTGTTTTTAATACCCCAGAAGGGTTAAATGTAATTCAATTTTAATCTTACTTGTAAATTTTAATTTAATTAATTTCTAAATTTAAATGTAATTTATATAATAATTATGTATATCTTCTGTAATCCTTTAATCGACTGCAATTAGTCGATTTATTAATAAATAAATAAATAAATAAAGAAATAAATAAATAAATAAATAAATAAATAAATTTAAAAAAATATGTCTGACAACAAAATCAAAGTGCGGCCGGCATGTGAACTTTTCCTTTTGCCATTTTCCTTTCCTGTTTCTTTTTTTGTGGGCGTGGACACGAGGACACTAAGCGAAAATCGAGAGTCTCATAAAAAAAGGGAACGTTTCAAATAAAAAAGCACAAGAAAATTACTTTCCGCTCTACAAATTTAGATTCAGAGGCTTCTTCTGCTGCTAGTTCCATGTCTCCCATTCTCGCCCTTTCTTCTGCTGCTGCTGGCTGGAGTCAAGCGTGTAAGTAAGTAAAGTTGCGAATAAAAACCTTTTCCGCATTTTCGCTTCCTTGAGGCATTATGTCATCACAATTTTCATGATTATGCCAGCCAGCCAGCCAGCCAATCCAGCTACAATACGACAAATAAAGAGTGTATGCAACATAAATAATGTTGAGCATTGACATAAATAACTAAGGGCGCTGCTAGCAGAGAGAAGAGAGTTAGCTGCTGAGGGCTTTTCCTCTCGGGCTCGGCTCTGTTCGGCTCGGCTTAAAAATAATTAGAAACTAACAAAGGTAAAGGCGCTAAACTTGTTCCAGAAGAGACCGAAGAAGACTGTCGCGCACATAAAGCGCTTTTAATTGATTTTCCTGTTACGTGGCAAATGGCAAATTGTCCACTGTCCTTCGTCCTGTACCCAAAGTTCTCCTTCCTCGTGGTAATCGTTCATTCATTCATTTCGAATAATTAATAAATTATTCCATGCGATTGAACTAACAATGGAAAACTTCCACTGCTTACGTATCCTCCAGCACTCCAGCTGTCCTCTCCTTTCGGCCTTGCTTCCGTCCTAACCTAAGCCGAACTGGACTTCAATTATACACCACACACACATTCTCACTTCTCTCTGCTTCATCGTTGCAAATAAACACGGCTCGCACATGTTGCGTAAACGCAATGTGTTTAGCTCTTATATTTACTCTCGTAAGCCTCTCCCGTATATTATTCTTTTCACTGTTTTCTCTCTCCTCATACTCTCCTCAATAAATTACATTTTCATTTTCATTTTATTTCTGGTCTGGGGTGAGTAGGGTATTCGGTGGATCAGGTGTGTCGCAAATATTGGAAATTTATTAAAAGCTCGCACAAAATAACTCTTGCGAATTTCTCGCGATTTCATGCGTTTCTGTTTAACTTGAAATTAATTTTGTGGCCCGATTTGGTCTTTTTAGCAAATGTTGCTTAAATAAGGTTAATAGCAACATCTGAGTTTTTGAGTTGCAAATTAAAATTGATAATTTAATTCAATTTAATAATCAAGTAAAGGGCCTTTTTCCTTTCTTCCTTTCCTGGTTTCTTAATTTTTCATTTAATTTTCTTTCTAGTAAAATATTTGAATTATTAAATTCCTTTTCCTATCTCTGAATGCTGTGCAACTGCAAATGCATCTAATGCCTACGACTAATGGGGCTCTTTCAGTCAGTTTGATTTTTTAATTAAATTTATTATTGCAAACAGCATAAAGTTGTATGTGGTTCAGCTCCTTTCTGGGTCACATTGCTAATGAACCCGCCACACTAGCTCCACCCGCAGCTCAATGCAGTCCAAGAAGATGTCCTAGCAAATGCAGCCAGCTGCTCGACTTCATCCTGAGAGAAGACTCCTGACAGTAATCTGTGGGTAATGCCTTTTATTTTTATTACATATATATTTTTTCTTCTTAATTTTCTCTTTCTCTCTGCTCTTGCTAAGTACGGTTTTTTATTAATTATATTTTGGTGAAAATGAATTTTTCATTTGATGTACCTTTTGTTTTTCATTTGACTTTTCTTTATTTATTTTTCTTGATATTTAGATTATCCATCTTTTGGCCTTCTCTTTGTAATGATTAGCTGCTGCCCAATTTTCCTTATTCTTTTTGCTTATTTATTTGATATTGTATTGTTTGCTGTTGATTTCTGTGTTTTTATTGGAAAAATCATAAAAATTCATTGATAAATAATAAAGAAAAATATTCTGATTCTCTGAGGATTATTAAAAAAACAAACTAATATTTTTAAGAACAAAACTTATTTTTCAAATGCGAAAATATAGGACTAAGTATCAAAACGGTTTTAAATCCTTTCACTTTGCCAATAAGTTTTAATCCCAGTACTTTTTTTTTCGGAATATTCTCTGGTATTTTTCTCTAAGTGCAAGGTGGGTCTAGTAGAACTTTCTTTTTATTTTAGCCTCAGAAACGGAAGTGGCCCAAAAGCTTTTCAATTAATTTTTCAATTGCATTTTTCATTACTCCTCTCTTGCTAGCCATTAAAATCAAGTGCTTTGGCTTCACTCCTCCTTTTTCTTGGTCCTTAAATGATTCCTCTTTCGACTTTTATGAGCAAGTTACTTGCAGTTAATTAGAGAATGAAAGTGCCCGGCTAATCAACTGAAAGTTGCTCAAAGACCAACTCCAAAGTTTAAGGTATTGTCTGGCTGTCACGAAGCGAAGCCGAAGAAATATCAAGCACACAGACATTGTGGGGCGTTATGATGGTATTTGTCTGTGTCTGCCAAAGGGTTGACTAGACTCCATATTCTTCGCATAAGGACTTTTTATAATCTACGTCCAACAATAGATTAAAGTAAGTGTTGAATTATGAGGCAGGGTATTTCTTTAAAGCATTCTTTAGGGCATCAAACATAGTCTTTATATGTAAAGGCGAGTAATTCCAGATTATCAGATTTACAAGAGAGAGGTAGATGAATCAATGGTATAAAAACAGCTAAATTATACGAGTAAAACAAAAAAAAATAACACAAAAACACAATAAAAAATCAAAAAAACTACAAAAATATTTTAAAAAATATACAAAAAAAAAAACCATAAAAAACAAAAAAAAACAAACCGTATAATGGGCGATTCAAACCACCCGCAATATGATGAGAGTTTCCTTAAAGGACCCTCAAAAGTTGTGGAATCAATTCAATTCTTGGACGTTATGGTTAATGCCAACAAAATTGTATCTAAAAAATCGAACTTCAAGCGCTTATTAATTTAATTAGCCCTCTAAAAACAAGAAAAATGAAGCTGCACCCATTGTGGATATTAGTGCGGATGTAACAGATGATAACTATTTCATAAGGGCATAAGGGATAAATAAAGTCGGAAAGAGTAGAGTCTGCTATAAATTGAATAATACAAATATTTTCAACTGAAAAATAGAAATTCTCATCAATTACCCTTCTCCCCCAGACTAGGTAACAATGAATATCGCAGAGATAGTTTCGGTAATGCCATTAACTATTATACCAAAGGTCTGCAGTATGTTAAGGATACGCCTGTGCTCTATATAAATCGCGCTTGTTGCTATACAAGCTGTATTTATGAATTAATGAACTCAACTTTCGTAGGGTACGCAACTTAAAGCGCACCATTTTGGATTGTGATTATGTCCTGAATAAAGTGGATTCGAAGTATTTACGCGCTTGGCTCTATCGCGCTGCTGCCTATAAACGTCAGAATGATGAGAAAAATTATGAAGAGAGCGTCTATCAGGCAAAACGTCTCAACTCCAAGGATATAGCCTTTATAAATGAATTTTTGGAAAGGATGCGCACTTCCTTCTGAGCGCACTGCTAAATTATATGTATCAATCGAAATCAAATATATATCTGTATATATCAGTCTGATTGTTTTAGTTTTTTTGATATCCTTGCACTGGTTATCTAAAAAAGAAGCCTTTGGCGAATTTTAATTTATTTTAGATATGTGATATTCTCAAACGTTTTATTGACTGCATATAATCCCTACTATTCTGTCTGCTTTTCTTTATTTTTTTAGATCCCTTGCAGAGGATTGTCTTTCATTGGTTATCTAAAAAAGTAGCCTTTTTTGGCGAATTTATTTTATATGATATTCTGAAACGTTTTACTGGCTGCATATCAGCCCTACGATGCTTAAGTCTTTTCGGAATATTTGCCTCGACTTTCTTTCACTCTCTCAAGGAATAGGACAGAATAAATAATAACTTTCTCTAGTCGAACTGTTAATCTTTGTTTTTTCTCTAGAAATCAACATAAATAAATTGATTAAATAATTGATTTATTTGATTTTTTTTATAACTATTTTGTTTTTAAAAAATACAGTTTAGAAGAAGCTGCATCTTCTGGCTTGCTGCTTCTGTCTCCATTCAATTCACTTGCCACAAATTGTTGCAGCGAGCGATTTTTAATTTGAATTAAAAATGCATCAATGTGCTGATTTTAATGCACACACAATTAAAACAGCAAGTCATGAAATTGCGAATGCATTTTAAATTCGCCCAGAGAAATTGCAACAACTAATGAAAATTGTAGAAAATTGCAAATGAAAACAAGTGAAAGTAAGTGGACCCAGGCCGACTTGCTGAATACCCTGTAAAGGTGAATACTAATATTAAATGAAGGCATTAAGGCTTGAACGGAAGTTTATATGGAATCTAAAAATTAATTTTTTGATTTCGGTTAGCAGGCGGATGAAGAGACGGATAAATAGAGTCTTATATAGATCTTTTTCAATAATTTATATAAGCCAGAAATATAAGAAAAAGTCAATTTTATTGAAAACCGATTTGCAGCTTTGTTTTCTTGGCTCTCTTAGAAACAGGATGCTTTTATCACCCATTTTCAAAGGGCATGCGGTATAAAAAGGAAAAGTTCTGACAAATCAAAAAAATGTGCAGTTGTCAACAAGCCACACACCCTCACACACTCCGACACACACACTCCCATACACACTCCACACACACAGATACAAAATTGATGCTTAAAGTTTTACACGCTAATCGCTAATTGCTTTTAAAGACAGTGTTTGGGGTCGCGGGTGGTTTACCAGGGGGTGGCTTACCAAGCAGTTGGCCGGGGTAGAGGGGCAGAAGTGGCAGAGGGGGCAGAAGTGGCAGATGAGGCAGAAGTGGCAGAGGGGGCAGAAGGGTAACAGCTTTCGTTGTCACTGTAATTGTCGCTCTTTAAAATGCTCAATTTGCAATGCAAATGCACGCATTAGTTTTAGTGGCAGCAGCTAACAGCCGAGTGAGAGAGACAATCAACCGTCGACAGATGGCGCCAGCCATGCAAAAATTGTGCGACAAAATACTTTGACATGGGCGGGGAAAAGGAGGCTTACACTTGGTTGGTTGCACTCGCTAAGTGTTTGGCAACAGCTTAGCGTGCAATCCATTAAAATGTTTTATTGGCACTCTTTTTGCACCGCCAAAGTAAAGAAACTTTTATCACATACGCAATGGCAATGAACTCTGTACCCAGTAGGAAACTTTGTCTAATATATGGATTTCTATACATTTAGAGCCCTGAATACAGAACCTACTTTATGTATTACCCCAAAAGAAGTGCAATTACTTTCCTAAGTGTAAAACAGAAGGGGAGAAGTGAAATTTCAGTAGGAAGAGGGTAAAAGATACTTAGAAAAAAGAAATCCGGCTGGGTAATATGCAGCACACACACACACACACACACAGTATATACACATATACTGAGACGGTCCGTCCTTTCAGTTCTAATTCGGTTTTTTAATTCGCCTTTTAACATATGAATTGTTAAACCTTAGTGTGTGGCTATTCTTAGTGTTGCTACATACCCCAAGCCGCCGGGCGGTCGTTTCTTGCCGCGTTTACAATTGTGATATTGTATCCCAGTTCCTGTCGAGGGGGAGGAGAGCGCTGTATCGGACTCGTCTTCCTTCGTTTTCATCCAATTGGGAGCAGCAACAACATTCCCGCCGATTCTTTCTGGAATATTCGCTGTATGTACACAAAAATCATCTGTGCGTAGGGTTGGAAATCAACGCGCCAATGAGAATGAAAAGACAGAGTGGAAATTTCGCCATAAACTGTTCGATGGTGTTTGAATTTCATGTGAAGACTTGGGCTCAGGATAAGGAAAGAAATCGAAATGAAAAAAATCAAACCATGAATGAAAACTGATTGCCATTGTTTTTGTCGTCGCTTTTTTCATGATTCTAGGCACACGGATACTGTATTAGCTTTCTCTGTGTTTGTCCTGAACACATACTTACGCGATGTTGCTTAGCTTGATATATTTTTATAAAATGCCTTCATGATTACCAACTTTTCTAAAATGCTCTTCCTGTGGTTGACGCAAATGCCTACACGAAGTTAAAATTCTATACGTATAGAAATAAAGATACCCTTTCAAAGAATTAAACCCTGTTAAATAAATTGAGCTGATTTGTAAGGATTACTTTATTACTAAGGCTTGTATAGTTAGTTTATCTTGATTAAAGTTTTCTTTACAATTTTGTTTCTAACTAAACATTGAAATATGCTTAAAATTTTAAAATACAAAGAATTTTATATAACACTATTTTATGGCGAAATTTCCACTCTGTCTTTTTCCAATGAGAAGGAATGTATTCTGAAGGCTCACTTCACCAAGCACAAAGAGGGCGCACAAAAATCAACTGACGAGCTAACTGTATTTTGCGTAAGCACATCACCATCTTGCATGTATCTCGAAAATTTTAAGCATATTTCAATGTTTAGTTAGAAACAAAATTGTAAAGAAAACTTTAATCAAGATAAACTAACTATACAAGCCTTAGTAATAAAGTAATTCTTACAAATCAGCTCAATTTATTTAACAAGGTTTAATTCTTTGAAAGGGTATCTTTATTTCTATTCGAATAGAATTTTAACTTCGTGTAGGCATTTGCGTCAACCACAGGAAGAGCATTTTAGAAAAGTTGGTAATCATGAAGGCATTTTATAAAAATTTATCAAGCAAAGCAACATCGCGTAAGTATGTGTGCAGGACAAACACAGAGAAAGCTAATACAGTATCCGTGTGCCTAGAATCATTAAAAAAAACGGCGACAAAAACAATGGCAATCAGTTTTCATTCATGGTTTGATTTTTTTCATTTCGATTTCTTTCCTTATCCTGAGCCCAAGTCTTCACATGAAATTCCAAACACCATCGAACAGTTTATGGCGAAATTTCCACTCTGTCTTTTTCATTCTCATTGATATACAGTAAGATCTTTTTTTACACGGTAGGTACGTTCCTAAGAAAACCGAATAAATCGAAACGGTGTAAAAAAATTTGAGGACCTGTTCCAGAACCTATAAAAATAGTGTAAAATGAAAAAATTCAAATATTTTCTTAAAAAACCGTGCAAAAAAGTGATATTTAACTTCATTAAGTAATAATAAAACAAAACAATTCATATTTATTACAAGAAAATAAATTTAGCTTAAAGTTTAAATTCAATCCATAAGTACAAAAAATTAGGAAACAAGAGTATTATCGCTAGTTGATAACAATCGTGTACGTTTATTACGGACTGGCTTAAAAATAGCACTGTCTTCAGAAGATATGTCTAACACTGTTGGGTTTTGATCTAATGCAGAATTATCTTCATTATTAGCGGCCTCTATAGGTTTCTTGGTTATAAAGCCTGTTAAAAGAAGTTGTTTTTTTGGTTTCTCCAGTTGTTTAGATAATTCTAATACCCAGCAACACAAGATTTAAGCTTGAAAGAAAATGTTCCAAACTGGTAGCGAATTTCAAGCCCGCACGAATAAAATTAGCCGTTAAAACCTGACCTTCACCTTCGTCTTCGTCGATATCGACTTCTTTATTCTCATTGATTGTCATAATTTCAATTACCTATAGGACCTCACCTATAGGACCTTCTTGCATTAATTCATCGATGCAAAAACTCATGTACAAAATTAAAAAAAAATTTTTGGAATTCGTGTTAAATCAAAAATTTCGTGTAAATTTTTAAATTTTTTCTTGACGAACCGTGTTGTTTTAAAATCGTGTAAAAAAAGATCGTGTATAAAAAGATTTTACTGTATTTTAAAGTTAAATTGAAATTAATTCGAAATGCGAAGAAAAGCGAGCCGATACAAACGGTAGACAAATTTTGACTGACTCAGCAGCAGCAGCCGATATGCTGACGCAGCTGGCGAAAATGAATGTTCAAAAGAAAGGAAATTAAGCTAGGCTATGCAAACAAATTAAAGGACAATATTTCACTATTTAAAATATATATTTCTGACTGCGGCAGGCGCGTAGCCGAACAGATTCTTTAAATTTCATGTCTGGTTCAAAGGAAGGAAAATGTATTATAGAGAGATATCGTTTCGTTCAATGCCGAATAATAGAAATAAAAAAGTAAACAAAGTTAGGTCTGTTTATATGCTCGCTTCGTTTTTGAGTGAAGTTTCAAAAGTTGTTGCATTTTTAAGTAATTAAATCTTAATCAGACATATTAATTGATGTCATGTTAATTAATTACAATTAAGTTCTTAAAATAATGCCCTAACTACTATATCAGGATACGTATGTCCCCTGCCGGAGTCGTTTATGGGCAGAGTGCCTGGTTAATGACTGCGCAAGTCTATTTGGATGGGCCTGAAGCTTGGCCTGGTACTTGGCTTTCATCTTTTTCGCCAATTTCAGTTTTAACAGATTCAATATTTGATATTTATGGATATTTTCAATACGTATATAAGTTAACTAAGTTAACCGAGCGACGGCAATGACCGTTCGTTCGACAGCTCGCTCCGGCCAAAACTGCTGACACAGCGTCTGGCCGGAAGCCCATGCATAGCCGGCAAACACAGCATATTTGCGTGGCCGCTATGATTCCAATTTTTGTTAGCTTTAAGTTAGTTTCATTCTGATCTCAATAAAGAACAGACATGCTTGAATATAACTCCGGCCTTCGTCGTTAAATCATTTATCACATTGAACACTATCTGAGTCTCTAGGCCAGTAGTGATAGGAAGACAGTCATCTTCCCAACGTAATCTTCGTAACTCATCAGTTACCGAGGAGGTAAACACCGGCCAACCGGCTACCAAACGGAGGACCAGAAGTGTCCACCAACCTTTTAATAAGAGACAGCAGCGTGAGACCAGCAGCCGCCGTGCGTAATTCGCAATTACTACGAGACAGCAGCGGGGGACCAGTTGCCGATCTACAGAAATATATTAATTGGCGCCCACGTTAAATTACCCATCTAAGTCGGGAAAACCATGTAAGTGAGCACTTCTGTTCTAAATATTTTCCGGCATCTGCATTAGTAAAATATTTAAATACGCTATATATTTTCTGCAGCTCTTTATTAGAGTTTCGTGTTAACATTTGTATAAATAAACATACTCATTATTTGTTTGACAATTTAATTGGTGTAATCACAGGTGATATTATTAATGTTTATCGTTGTTTGCATTTTTTTAAATTCTTTTAATAAATATCTTGGTGCCGAATATTATCGCCAATATTACTACTAGACTACGTATTTAATACCCCAGCCTAGGCGCAAAGGCGTTGCCGGGAAATAAATTAATTAATTGTGCATTTATTTAGCTATTTTTGTTGGCGACGGATACTGTCTCATTTACATTTGTGCATTTAATTTACCCTTATATGTAGTCGTCTTTTTGCTTACACCTAAATTCTTTGTGTTAGCTTCGCAACAATCTTGGGTTTGTTTTTTTTATCGCTTCCCCACTCCACTACTACACTCAAACTTGACACCGCGACGTTTGCATTCCGATTTTGTTTAGCTTCGCTTCTTTGTATTTTTGAACGGCAGCTTAGCCACCACGGATCTTGACTGTGTAAATTTTTGTTGTTTATATCTTTGTTTGCCATAGCGGAGACCCGGTCCCCGCGATCCCCTCTCCATTGTCATTGATTGGCAAGGCAACAGCTCAGTTTTTCAACGAGCTCTCGTCCATCGTTACCAAGCGGCAACTCAGCCCCCGCGGCCCCCCTCGCCATATCCATGGGCAAGACCGCTTGAGCATGCATTAAATCGTTAGGGCGATTTAGCTTGCACAGCTCCATATGAGCAATCCGTTTCAGCAATATAGGAACAACAAGCAGTTCGATAGCGAATCTGAATCCGAGACCGAAGGGCCGGCAAAAACTTCTACACCAAAGAGTGTAAACGTCGGCACTTCCTCAGCCATAAACATGGCATTTAACCCAGACCAAATACAGGCAGTAGTAGCGGCTGCCGTAAACCATGCCCTGCAGGAAGCGGCTGCTGACAACCGGCGCAGGGAGAATGAGTTGCGCCAGACTATTCAACAACTGGCCAACCAGGTGGCGGCGATACAAGTCGCACCCGCCCAGACAGTAGCCCTCAAATTAAAGTCTATACACCTATAGACATAAATAACGACATCGTTTGTAATGAGCCACTGGACGCCGTCAAATGCCTGCCCGAATTTTCGGGGGCCCAGGAAACATACGTCTCCTGGCGGCAGGCGGCAGTAGGCGCATACTATATTTTTAAGAATTTCGAGGGAAGTTCGCGCCATTATCAGGCGGTCATTATAATTAGGAGCAAGATAAGGGGCCCGGCAGATTCTGTGCTATCTTCATTCGGCACAGTGCTTAACTTCGACGCGATTATAAATCGCCTCGATTTTACGTATAGTGACAAGCGGACAATGCATGTCATAGAGCAAGAGATGGGTACCCTCAGGCAAGGGAGTCTCTCGCTTCTACAGTATTATGACGAGGTTGAAAGGAAGCTCACCCTCCTCACCAACAAGGCGACCATGTCATACGAAGCCACGGCTGCACAAGTTTTATGCGAAAAATTCAGGGATGACGCCCTTCGCGTATTCATCTCTGGATTAAAACGCAGCCTCACTGACGTCCTCTTCGCGGCAAAGCCCAAGGACATGCCGTCAGCACTTGCATTGGCTCAAGAGGTGGAGTCGAACCACGATAGGTACACCTTTGCATCATCATTTGCAAAAAGCCAGGAGGATAAGGAGAAAAAACAATTTCCGAAGGCGCAAGAGCGTCATCAGGCCCCTCATGCTAATTCCCAACCTAGTGGCGGTAAAAATCCCCACTTTTCTAAACAACACAAAGTTCAAGTACACTCCGCTCCGCAGAGTGATAGGCTTCATAGAAATACTCCCGAACCCATGGATATTGACCCGTCACTGTCCAGGATGCTTAAGCCATCTCAGGCCCCGGCATACCAAAATAGGAAGCCGGCCGCGTCTGACCGATCAGGCCCGCAAAAAGACAGCGAGTAAACCACATTGCGCAAAGCGCCGATACTACTGCCGACGCCTACACCACCGCGGCTTCCAGCGCGGCAGTAGAAATTGAGGAAGACGCCATCTGCGAGTATGACTCGGATACGATAAATTTTTAGGGGGAAAGTCCCTGCTACCCGTCATCAGACGAAGAGTAGCAGGGATCGACATGAGGCTCCTCATAGATACGGGCGCGGCCAAGAATTTCATCCGACCGTACGAAGGATTGAAAGGCGTCCGCCCAGTAGAGTCCCCTTTTAAGATTCATTCAATTCATGGTGTCACCACCATCACAAAAAAATGCTTCGTGTCCATTTTCAATTTGAAGGCTACGTTCTTCATCTTACCGGATCTTTCCTCCTTCGATGCTATTATCGGCCTCGACCTGTTAAAACAGGCGGGGGCATCGCTGTGCCTAGCTTCGGGCCACCTTAAATGGGGCACTGAGGAAGAAAAAATTGACTTCCACACATGCCCTGAGGTAAATTTCACCGAGGTGGACTGCTCTGAAGCGCCACCTCTGGTCAGGAAAGCTTTTCTAAAAATGCTCAGCGACAGGCGAAAAGCCTTCGCTGACCCCAATGAGGCCCTACCTTACAACACATCGGTGGTAGCCACCATCAGAACGATTGATGAGGAGGCCATCTATGCCAAGCTTTACCCATATCCAATGGGAGCAGCTGATTTCGTCAATAGCGAAATTCAAGATCTGCTAAATAACGGCATCATACAAAAGTCGAAGTCCCCTACAACAACCCAATATGGGTAGTAGACAAGAAGGGCACCGACGGGGCTGGCAAACGAAAAATGCGGCTAGTATTGGACTTTCGTAAATTAAACGAGAGGACGATACCAGACCGCTACCCGATGCCAAACATATCCATGATACTCAGTAACCTAGGCAAGGCCAGATACTTCACTACTCTAGACTTGAAGTCTGGATATCATCAAATCATACTCGCGGAACGCGACCGCGAAAAGACTTCCTTTTCCGTTAACGGAGGGAAATACGAATTTCGCCGACTGCCATTTGGGTTGAAGAATGCTGCCAGCATCTTCCAGAGAACCATTGATGACATTCTGCGAGAGCAGATCGGTAAATTCTGCTATGTTTATGTGGATGACGTTATCGTTTTTTCAGAAGACGAAAACGCCCACATTCAGCACGTAGATTGGGTTCTTAAGAGCCTACACGATGCTAACATGAGGGTGTCAACACAGAAGTCTAGGTTTTTCAAGAAAAGCGTTAGCTTTCTCGGGTTTATTGTCACCAACAACGGTGCCACTACTGACCCGGAAAAAATTAAGGCCATCCAGGAATTCCCTGAGCCCAAAAACGTATTTGAGGTGAGGTCGTTCTTAGGACTGGCCAGCTACTATCGATGTTTCATTAAAGATTTTGCATCAGTAGCTAGACCTGTTTCTGACATTCTTAAAGGGGATAACGGAAGTGTGAGTAGGCACAAGTCCAAAAACATCCAGGTGCAGTTTAACGAGCAACAACGGTTGGCTTTCCAAAAACTGCGTAACATTCTGGCTTCCGAAGATGTCATCCTCAGATACCCTGACTATAAAAAGGCGTTCGATCTAACGACGGATGCCTCAGCATACGGCATTGGCGCGGTGCTATCCCAAGAGGGACGCCCTATTACTATGATCTCGAGGACCCTAAAGGACAGAGAGGTTAATTACGCTACCAATGAAAGGGAGTTATTAGCCATAGTTTGGGCACTGGCCAAATTACGCCATTATTTATATGCAGTCAAAGATATAAACATCTTTACTGATCACCAACCATTGACCTTCGCAGTGTCGGAATCCAATCCGAATGCGAAAATCAAAAGGTGGAAAGCTCGCATCGACGAGTCCGGTGCTAAAATTTTTTACAAGCCCGGCAAAGATAATCTCGTCGCAGATGCCCTCTCCAGACAGCAACTTAACGTTGTGGAGGAGGAAGAAGCTTATTCGTGTGCGGCCACTATTCACAGTGAAATGTCGTTAACACACACCATTGAAACTACGGACAAGCCTCTGAATTGCTTTCAAAACCAGATAACTCTGGAAGAATCACGCTTTCCGTCTAAGCGCAGCTTCGTACTCTTCGGAAACAAGAGACGGCACGACATTAACTTCTTATGCAAGGAGTCGTTGCTTGAAGAACTCGCAGATATCATTGTCCCTAAAGGCGTAAACGCCATTCATTGCGATTTGCACACGCTAGCGATGATACAGGACGTATTGGTTCGGCAATTCCCAGCCACCAAAATTTGGCACTGCAAAAACCGTGTTACGGATATTTTGCGATCGCTGAGAGGCGAGAAGTCCTCACTGCCGAACATAATAGGGCTCACAGATCGGCCCAGGAAAACGTTAAGCAGGTACTCTCAGAGTACTACTTTCCGAAAATGGCTAAGTTGGCGAATGAAATCGTTACCAACTGCAGGACATGTGCTAAGGCAAAGTATGACAGGCACCCAAGAAAACAAGAACTCGGCGAAACGCCAGTCCCCTCGCGGGTAGGAGAAATGCTACATATAGACATTTTCTCCACAGATAAGAAATACTTCCTTACATGCATTGACAAATTTTCCAAGTTTGCCATGGTCCAGCCAATTCCCTCTAGGACCATAGAAGATCTTAAGCCGGCCCTATTACAGCTATTAAACATTTTCCCCAGAGCTAAAGTCATCTATTGCGACAATGAGCCGTCATTGAACTCGCACACTATTTTGACTATGCTGGAAAACCACTTCGGCGTTAGCATCTCGAATGCTCCGCCCCTCCACAGCGTCTCAAACGGACAAGTGGAACGTTTCCACAGCACTTTGGTAGAGCTTGCCAGATGCCTTAAAATCGACAAAGGCATTAGCGACACCGTTGAGCTAATTTTGCTGGCCACTGCCAGATACAACAAATCTATCCATTCGGTCATCGACAAGAGGCCAGCCGACGTGGTTGCAGCACAATCAAGTGACCCACAGTACGAGATACAGGATAAGATAAGGCATGCCCAAGACAAGCTTAGAGCCAGAGAAAACTCTTCCCGGCAAAATAGGGTGTTTAAGGTTGGCGAAAAGGTCCTAGTTAAGTCCAACAGGAGACTAGGCAACAAGCTTTCACCGTTATGTGAGGAGAAAACTGTGGAAGCGGACATGGGGACCAAAGTCCTCATTAAGGGGAGGGTAGTCCACAAGGACAACCTTAGGTAGGCGAAGCACAACCATATGGTCATTCGTCTGATAAGTTTTTATTAGTTTTACCATTTTCTTACCCCTATCCACTTGGTATAAGTTTTTGTTATAAGTATGCTTTATTCTTTACGCTTTGGTGGTGGGCTACCCCGTTTTAAGCTATCACTACAATTCATCCAATATTACAGGTTCGCATCCGTATCCCTGTTAGTCCTGCTTACCGTAACATCGGGGCACGTCACGGACTACTCGCAGGCCAAGTACATTCCCATCATTGATGGTAGAATTCTAGTTTGGGAAGAATTCGCGTTCGTTACTCACTCGGCGAATCTCTCGGAGTATAGGCGCGTGGTGGAAGAAACGGGTGGCATGACCAGCATGTTTCCCCAGTCACATATGCAGAAACTTTTGAGCGTCGATGTCGCTCACCTGCGTGACCTGCTCGACTCGTTGAGCATCCACCATAGAGTAGCTAGGAGTTTAGATTTCCTAGGAGCGGCGTTGAAAGTAGTGGCGGGAACGCCAGATGCAGAGGATTTTGAAAAATTAAACTTAATGAATTTCAATTAATAAATGCAAACAATAGGCAGATAAATATCAATAATAAGGTACAAGAACAAATTAATCAAATTACTACCACCGTCAACCAACTTCTGAGGTCGGCCAAAGGAGCCCAAATTGACTCGGGACATCTTTATGAGATGTTATTGTCCCGAAATAGGATGATTAGTATGGAGCTGCAGAACTTATTACTTGCAATAGCCCTTGCTAAGGCCAACATCGTTAGCCCTAGTATACTAGATCATGCAGACCTAGAAGATATATGGATAGAAGAGCCCACGGGTACCCCCATTAAAGACTTATTGTCCGTTGCGTCCGTAAAGATATTACAGTCCGCTAACATGTTGTATTTTGTTATTAAATTTCCTATTATTAAGTCGTCATGCACTAAAATCACTATTTTTCCCGTGTCCCATCATGACACGATGCTCAGGCTGGAGGACAAAATAATAGCAGATTGCAATGGAGAAATCCACACGGTCAACAATTGCTCCGCAACATCTGGAGCTACATTTTGCCAGCTGGCGCTAAGAAGGTCGTGCGCACAAGAGCTCCACGCTGGAGGCAAAGCGCACTGTGACATCCAACACAGCGATCTACATCTGATTACTCACGTAGATGAAGGCATTATAATTGTAAACGATCGTCCGGCACGTGTGATTGTGGATAATGGCACCTACATCCACATACGAGGCACGCATCTCATCACTTTTACTGAGAGTGCCACGGTTAATGAAACCCGTTACGTCAACCATGACAGGGCCCAGAAAAGGGTCCCAGGAGTAGCCAGCTCGCCCTCCCTGAACATTACTATGGAGCACAACATACTCAGTCTTCCATACCTTCACCGCTTGAGTGAGCGTAACCTGGAACACATTAAGAGATTCGGGGAGAATATCAACGACTATCATTCACATCAGATAGTGCTAGTGGCAGGAGCAATATGCTGCGCGTTGATCTGCGTCGGCTTAACCTATCGGCGAGTCATCCAGGCCAGGAGATCTGCGGCCCAGATAGCAGATATGATTGCCCAAATAGGGTCGGCCGAGGGCGGCCTCATTCCTGAGGGGGAGTAGTTAACTAAGTTAACCGAGCGACGGCAATGACCGTTCGTTCGACAGCTCGCTCCGGCCAAAACTGCTGACACAGCGTCTGGCCGGAAGCCCATGCATAGCCGGCAAACACAGCATATTTGCGTGGCCGCTATGATTCCAATTTTTGTTAGCTTTAAGTTAGTTTCATTCTGATCTCAATAAAGAACAGACATGCTTGAATATAACTCCGGCCTTCGTCGTTAAATCATTTATCACATTGAACACTATCTGAGTCTCTAGGCCAGTAGTGATAGGAAGACAGTCATCTTCCCAACGTAATCTTCGTAACTCATCAGTTACCGAGGAGGTAAACACCGGCCAACCGGCTACCAAACGGAGGACCAGAAGTGTCCACCAACCTTTTAATAAGAGACAGCAGCGTGGGACCAGCAGCCGCCGTGCGTAATTCGCAATTACTACGAGACAGCAGCGGGGGACCAGTTGCCGATCTACAGAAATATATTAATTTATACCAAGGTCCCCAAGTGATAGTTCTCAATATCGAAGATATTGAGCTCTCTGGATTTATTGCAGGTTTCTATTGCAAGAATTGCCCCACAGTTTTATATTCCAATTACTTGCTTTTAATTTCAGTTGATTTCTCTTATCTTCAATATGTTTGCAAGCCAGTTTTTCAAGGCCACCAGATGAGATGATAACACTTGGGGCGACTTAGGATGGCAGTCTCATCAGAAAATGTCGATGTTGTTATAACCCTGTTTGTATATCTGCTGTGTAGATATTGTACAGTATTGATTCAAGTACGCTAGCCTGTGGTTCACCTGCTTCGATTGGATGATATTCAGAGATGAAATATTTGCAGCTTACTGCGAAAATTCTTTGCAAAAGGTTTGATTATAATATTTTATAGATTTTCTATGGAAGTAACATTTTGATTATGTGGATCAAGCGATCAAACGCGATCGAAACCTTGGACGACATTGAGGTAAACAGCGAATCAATACTCTCGCCATTCAAATGCATTTCGTATCTTAGAAGTTATCCGCTTTACTTGTTCAATAGTTCCAAGCTTTTCTCGAAATCCAAACTGGTGCGTTGGGATTGCACTGTTGATGTTTAGGTGTTGATTAATGCGACTCAGGAGTAGTTTTCACACTGGAGGAGACTAAAAGGTCTGTATGATGAACGCTCGGACTTGTCTTTTCCAGCTGTTAGAATCATTGCGACTCATTTTCTACCTTGTTGGGATTATAACCCCATTTCATCATGTGGTTAATTATCATGGTGAGAAAATATACTGCACAGCTCGATCATTTTACAGCTAATAAACTTTGCAACAGTAATCGTGCTCGCAGGCATATTGAATTGGTATTACGAGATAAGAGGCCTACCCCGAAAGAGTAGTTAAAAATATTCCATCATCTCCTACGCAAAGCCCTAGAAGGAAAGGGAAACTTAACTCAAAAATACTATGTGGAGCAACTCTCCCTAATCAGCAAACGATACCCAGTTAAGTCAGGCATATGTCCACCAATCGAGAGTGAATCACAGTTACATACGCTAAAAGGCGAGTGGATTCGCAGCAACGACGAGAATATAGAGCCTGCGTTTCGCTCATTCGTACTCACGTGACGGAAATTGTAGGAAACGGAATAACAGCACAAAACACTCAAAGAAAAATAACTGTTTTTATTTTTATTTTTCGGCATTTTGACTTTGCGTTTTGTGTTTGCAAGCTGCCCACAATTTGTCACACATATTTTCGAAATCACGGAAAGAGCAAAACGCAGACTCTATACTCTCCCTAAATATCGAGAGATCAATGAGGAGTTTTCCCGGAGATAGTTTAAATAAATGGAAAAATCACCTATAGTTAGATAAAGAAGGAATATCTATTGGTAAATGCCTATTAGTAAAAGAATAAAGAAAATTAATTGTTTCAGCATAGATTCAATATAATCTTGGTGAACAATTTGAACAATATTCTAGTTTGAGACGTCCTAGATTAAAATTTTTTATAAATAAAAAAAAAAAATACATCTGTCTTGTAGAGTTGTTGCATTGGTATATTGTCAATTACAGGAACACAATTACAATTTGCAGAAGAACTAACCGTAAGAACTTATATTTTTAGGGTAAATATAGTATAACTGTTATTTGGGCCACTATTTTTGGAATTCCCCAAAAATATTTTACAAACTATTACCTAAAAAAAGTTGATTGATTTTGATAAATATTCTCGAATACATAAATATTTATCAAATTTTATCAAATCAGCTGTAATGATTCCTTAAATTAATATATATATTATTTTTAATAAATTTTATATAAAAATAAAATACAATATGTTTAACTTAAAATTTTTAATCTCCAAATCGACTCTCCTCGGAGCCTTGTAGAAATATATAATAAAAATAATTCTGTGCTAAATAGAAAATGACGTGCCGAAAATAATAAGCATAACATTTAAACAAATATTGAAATCCCGAATCAATTAGCAATCTTTGAGGCATTACCGATGGTGCAATCACCATCGTTGGATGTAATTGCATTCTGGAGAATAATAAAGACAATATTTTTTAAGTTCTAAAAAGCAAATGCTTACACACCTTAATAGCTGAACCAATGGTTAAAACATCGGATTCAGCGAATACAATCTTATTGCCGCCACAGTGCACGACGAGATCACCATATGATTTGCCGTGTAGAAAGCAAACCAGAATGGCGGTCATATTATCACCGCCTAAACCATTATTATAGGAATTTGGAGCCAGGCAATAATTCATTAGATGCTCACAAATGAGGTCCGGCTGCATACCGGCTCTAATGCGTTCACGCACAAATTCCAAAACTTGGGCGCTGGTCATTACATCCCAAATCCCATCGCATGCAAGCAAAATGAACTCCCAATCCTCATTGATATCAAAGACAATCACATCCGGATCGGCAGTAACAATTTGATCCTCCGGTTTCTTGTTGATGTTGCGTTTATACATGAAATCTCCCAGTGCGCGTGTTAAAGATAAATTACCATTGACTCGATTATTCTCCACTCTGCCACCGCCAGCGATAATACGCTTTACTTCAGATTCTTTGTTCGGCTTGTGATCCACTGAGAGTGGACGCACTATGCCCTTAATGCTGGCTATGGCACGCGAATCTCCCGCATTGGCACAATATAAACGCTTATCTTTAATTAATACTACAATAGCCGTCGAACCGGACACCTGTTCACCCCAACTGCCATTATGCAGCATTTCTCTGTCAAAATCAAGAAAGGCACGCTTCATGGCCAATTCCACAGAACTACCAAAATATTCAGGCCGTTTGGTGATAAAGTTGTGCAAATGTTTGCCAGCAAAGTTAGCCACCGCTGGACCACCATGTCCATCATAGACGGCAAAGAAAGCTGCGCCCGGATCATTCGGCAATGATAGTATATGAGTATGTGCATCCTCCATATCAACACGCCAGCCCTGCATGCAACTACTGCCAACAAGAAATGAAGAATTAGCAAAGCGTGACGAATCCTTCGTCGTCACTGGTTCCGATAGTGTTTGGCCCATTTTCAACTCATCCAAAAATTGAGAAGATATTCTATAACTGCTCGATTTTGTTTATAAGTTATAAGGACACTCTCTTATCACAATTTATTTGCCAATTGCTTGTGAAATTTTTCACAATAAAAAATTTTTTTTATTTTTGTTACTTGGTTGATTTACTAAATAACTGTGGAAAATCCATAGAAATCTTAAATTCAATTGAAACTTAGTAGACTCAACACACAGCGTCTACTAATCTAGTTTTGTACCAATATTTTATAAATAAATTGTTTATATGGCTTAAGCTTGCATTTTTATACACTTGAAAAGTCTATCTATTATCGACCTCATAAACTATATGTATTATTGATCAGGTCGAGGGTAAGTGCTGACATAACCATGTCCATCTGTTTATATGCAAACTAGCTCCTCAGATTTTGAATTCCTCTTTTTCTGAGCATTCTTTACTAGCTTTTATTTTTATTTCAATATTTTTTTATACCCTTTCAGAGGGTATTTTTTTTTTTATTTATTATTAATAAATCGACTAATTGCAGTCGATTAAAGGATTAAAAAAGAATTAATATAATTATTATATAAATCAAATTAAAATCTAGAAATTAATTAAATTAAAATTTACAAGTAAGATTAAAATTGAATTCTGGGGTATTAAAATAAATCAATTTTTATGGTCCAACATTTGTTGCACAGCATTGGGGAAAACCCAGGCAAAAAACCCAATCAGACCAGGAAAAAGGCGAAAAAGAAATATAAAGATTGTTGAAAATAGAATGAAAAAAGAACATAATAGACAAAAGGATAGAAAGAAAGAGAGTAATAAAGTAAGATAACACATCACATGGACATACATAATAAACAATGTGACCGTGTGCCCCAATTTGATGGAACCGAGGATCCATAGTAGATGGAGCAGATGCGTCAATGTATCGCGCTTCAAGCCAAGCCATTGCTGTGGCGAAAATAATTAATAATTATAATGCAGATATCCGACATAGAACTACATCCATTTCTACATTAAAAAAAAATATCAAAAATCAATCGAGTATTGAAAAATCAGAATCTCGAGATTTTGAGCGGATTCTCGGTAGGTATCCGGACTTTTTTAGTGATGTATTATATTATAATAAAGAAAAAGAAAAACAGAGAGAAAAGAGGACAATTCAGGAAAACACCAAACAAAAAAAGAAGCAGTGTTGCCAAGGCAGCAACCACGTCAACCAATCAATGATTGGGGTTCTCCCGAAGATAGAATAGAAGAGCAGATTTTAGGTGTAAGAGAGAGAGTTCTAAAGAGATAACGTGATAAAATTCGTTGTAATTGGAGCACAGCACACGATTGTGCAACGCATAGTCAATTGTGCAATTAGATAAAAATAAGGGATAATAATTTCTTGTTAGTCTACGTGGAACATGAAAGTTAAGACGAGATAATAGAAAAGGAGAGCTAATGTCACCGATAATTAATTTATGAAGAAAATAATACCAAGGATAGTTCTACGGTTAGTTAATGAAGGGAGATCAATGAGTAAGAGCCTATCAGAGTAAGGTGGAACACGGCGATCGGGATCTCAGTTTAAGCCACGAAGGGCAAAAAGGAGGAATTGCTTCTGAATGGATTCAATACGAACTTGGTGGATTACATATAGAGGACTCCAAACACATGAACAATATTCTAGTATGGGGCGAACTAGAGAAGTATAAAGGAGTTTGGTAACAAAGGGGTCATTGAACTCCCTGGACCAACGTTTAATGAATCCAAGAACACCCTTGGCTTTGGTAGTTATAGAGGAGATACGCAGAATGAAACTAAGTTTGGCATCAAAAAGTACACCAAGGTCTTCCACAGTCGTACCCTTCGTGCAAGGGTACATTGTCAAGCGTATACGTGACTAAGTGTGGAGTAATTCGACTAAAAGTCATAAACAAGCATTTAGAAATATTTAAATGCAACTTATTAGCCTGACACCAAAGATGCATGGAGTTACAGTCATCTTGCAGACAAATATATTTAGAAGGATCGTTGTAAGAAAGAATAAGTTTCACATCATCAGCATACATAAGGATGCGTGAGTGGGACAAAATAGAAGGCAGGTCATTAATAAATAATGTGAAAAATAATGGACCAAGATGACTACCTTGCGGCACACCCGAAGTAACAAATACGGGTTTAGAAATTTCGGATCTCAACAGAACTCTTTGGTTTCTGTTTTTTAAGTAAAAAGAAAATCCAAGTCAGAAGTGTGGGGGAATCCAATTCGATATAGCTTGAAGATTAAAAGATCATGATTTACAGAGTCAAATGCTTTACTGAAATCAGTATAAATGACATCTGTTTGCATTCTCCTTAGGAATGCATCATTCACCAATGATGTGAATTCAAGCAGATTAGTCGTGGTAGACTCTTAATAAAGCCATGTTGAAAAGGGGAAATTATCGACTTACAAAGTTGATGTTACAATTTTTTCGAATAATTTTGGGATTGCAGACAACTTTGCAATTCCTCTGTAATTCGATATATCGGATTTAGCTCCCTTTTGTGAATTGGGATAATATATGATTCCTTCCAAAGACATGGAAAAACAGCGGAATCAAGAGATAAGTTAAAAAGTTTGAGTAGGGGAAGATGTAGAGAGCTCCAGCATTCTCTGAGTACGCAACTTGGGATATTGTCGGGCCCAGGAGAATATGAAGATTTTAAAGTTTTCATTGCTGTAACTAGATCGTTATCAGTAATGATAGGAGAAAATAAAGAGTTAGAGGAAGAAATAGGATAAGGATAAGGGTAAGCGATATTGTTAATGGAAGAAGTGTAAGTAGATTGAAAGAAATTTGCAAAAAGGTTAGCACTAGTAAAGTCGTCCTTGGATCCCTCATTCTTCAGAAAAATGTAGGAGGCATAGACGAGCTGTTACGCTTAGAATTTACAAATTTATAAAACAGTTTAGGATCCCGCTCAAACTGATATCCTGCAGCGCATAAGATACTCATTATAGCATTGAGAGTTAAGGAGAAGGAAGTTAGATTTAGCAATAGAATATTTAGAAACATCAATATTAGATCCAAAGAGTTTTAAATAGTTTAGTTTTAATATTGTTTAAATTTGAAAATCGACGTGAAAGCCAGGGAGGCTTGGATAAAACAGGCAAAAAACACTGCTTGGAATGCAGATATCAAGAAGGGAGTTAATAGTGTCATAGAAGTGGGTTAGATCAAATCAGCTGAGGAAAGAAGTTGAATATGCAAGGAAAAAATTCCCTTGCGAAAACAACAACGGTTTTACTAACAGGTTTGGATAGTGGTTTAGTCGACGTGGCAATTGATGGAGAAATTTCTACGGAAGGATGAAAGGAGTCTTCAGGAAATACTAATGGACAAGATCTTGACACACTGGTAGAAGTGCAATCGTTGACAAAAATAAGATCAAGCATTCTGTCAAGATTATTAGGAATCGAGTTTATTTGAAAAAACGAAAGGTCATACAAGGAATCTAAAAAGTCATGTTGTGCAGAAGGCACAAGATAATTAGATTTCCTAAAGAGAGACCACTGGATATTAGGCAAATTGAAATCGCCTAAAACGACAAACATGTCTTTATCACGTACTAGTGTTGATATATATTCAATACGGCTTAAATGCTGCATATAAATAGAAATATCAGAACACGGAGGGATATAAGAGCACGTTATGAAAATGGAACATGATGGAAACGATACCTTAACGGCAACTATTTCCACATCAGGAGGTGGTAAA
>JAECWQ010000056.1:0-102858 GCA_018150835.1 Drosophila repletoides
AGATACAAATTATTTATATTTTATCTTTATTTTGACAATTTATAAACATAAATAAATAAACAAATAAATAATTGTCAACGATCGAAAGATAAACCTGGATGAAAAGACTCTCCTTTTGGACTCGCTACCAAGAGTGAACAAATGTCTTGTAAAATTATTATAATTATTCATATTTGTTACGGCCCAACTTGCCTGCTGAAAGAGTTATGCAGCCTCAGTATTGGAGTCAGCGTTTGCGTTTTCAGGGAGCACCTTGCTGAAGAAGATAAAGTTTGGATGAAGCCAACCAGACAGTGAAGATGTGAACTAACACTTATGACTTGTGATGCCTCTAATTGCTGCGCCATCCCGATTTTTACAAACAGCAGCGGTGACAGCGGCACAACCAACATAAGTCTATAAAAGGATACAAATTATTTATATTTTATCTTTATTTTGACAATTTATAAACATAAATAAATAAACAAATAAATAATTGTCAACGATCGAAAGATAAACCTGGATGAAAAGACTCTCCTTTTGGACTCGCTACCAAGAGTGAACAAATGTCTTGTAAAATTATTATAATTATTTATATTTGTTACGGCCCACCTTGCCTGCTGAATGAGTTATGCAGCCTCAGTATTGGCGTCAGCGTTTGCGTTTTCAGGGAGCAGCTTGCTGAAGAAGATAAAGTTTGGATGAAGCCAACCAGACAGTGAAGATGTGAACTAACACTTATGACTTGTGTAAAAATGCTACGAGTGATGCCTCTAATTGCTGCGCCATCCCGATTTTTACAAACAGCAGCGGTGACAGCGGCACAACCAACATAAGTCTATAAAAGGATACAAATTATTTATATTTTATCTTTATTTTGACAATTTATAAACATAAATAAATAAACAAATAAATAATTGTCAACGATCGAAAGATAAACCTGGATGAAAAGACTCTCCTTTTGGACTCGCTACCAAGAGTGAACAAATGTCTTGTAAAATTATTATAATTATTTATATTTGTTACGGCCCACCTTGCCTGCTGAATGAGTTATGCAGCCTCAGTATTGGCGTCAGCGTTTGCGTTTTCAGGGAGCAGCTTGCTGAAGAAGATAAAGTTTGGATGAAGCCAACCAGACAGTGAAGATGTGAACTAACACTTATGACTTGTGTAAAAATGCTACGAGTGATGCCTCTAATTGCTGCGCCATCCCGATTTTTACAAACAGCAGCGATGACAGCGGCACAACCAACATAAGTCTATAAAAAGATAAAAATTATTTATATTTTATCTTTATTTTGACAATTTATAAACATAAATAAATAAACAAATAAATAATTGTCAACGATCGAAAGATAAACCTGGATGAAAAGACTCTCCTTTTGGACTCGCTACCAAGAGTGAACAAATGTCTTGTAAAATTATTATAATTATTTATATTTGTTACGGCCCACCTTGCCTGCTGAATGAGTTATGCAGCCTCAGTATTGGCTTCAGCTTTTGCGTTTTCAGGGAGCAGCTTGCTGAAGAAGATAAAGTTTGGATGAAGCCAAGCAGACAGTGAAGATGTGAACTAACACTTATGACTTGTGTAAAAATGCTACGAGTGATGCCTCTAATTGCTGCGCCATCCCGATTTTTACAAACAGCAGCGGTGACAGCGGCACAACCAACATAAGTCTATAAAAAGGATACAAATTATTTATATTTTATCTTTATTTTGACAATTTATAAACATAAATAAATAAACAAATAAATAATTGTCAACGATCGAAAGATAAACCTGGATGAAAAGACTCTCCTTTTGGACTCGCTACCAAGAGTGAACAAATGTCTTGTAAAATTATTATAATTATTCATATTTGTTACGGCCCAACTTGCCTGCTGAAAGAGTTATGCAGCCTCAGTATTGGAGTCAGCGTTTGCGTTTTCAGGGAGCACCTTGCTGAAGAAGATAAAGTTTGGATGAAGCCAACCAGACAGTGAAGATGTGAACTAACACTTATGATTTGTGATGCCTCTAATTGCTGCGCCATCCCGATTTTTACAAACAGCAGCGATGACAGCGGCACAACCAACATAAATCTATAAAAAGATAAAAATTATTTATATTTTATCTTTATTTTGACAATTTATAAACATAAATAAATAAACAAATAAATAATTGTCAACGATCGAAAGATAAACCTGGATGAAAAGACTCTCCTTTTGGACTCGCTACCAAGAGTGAACAAATGTCTTGTAAAATTATTATAATTATTTATATTTGTTACGGCCCACCTTGCCTGCTGAATGAGTTATGCAGCCTCAGTATTGGCGTCAGCTTTTGCGTTTTCAGGGAGCAGCTTGCTGAAGAAGATAAAGTTTGGATGAAGCCAAGCAGACAGTGAAGATGTGAACTAACACTTATGACTTGTGTAAAAATGCTAAGTGATGCCTCTAATTGCTGCGCCATCCCGATTTTTACAAACAGCAGCGGTGACAGCGGCACAACCAACATAAGTCTATAAAAGGATACAAATTATTTATATTTTATCTTTATTTTGACAATTTATAAACATAAATAAATAAACAAATAAATAATTGTCAACGATCGAAAGATAAACCTGGATGAAAAGACTCTCCTTTTGGACTCGCTACCAAGAGTGAACAAATGTCTTGTAAAATTATTATAATTATTTATATTTGTTACGGCCCACCTTGCCTGCTGAAAGAGTTATGCAGCCTCAGTATTGGCGTCAGCGTTTGCGTTTTCAGGGAGCACTTGCTGAAGAAGATAAAGTTTGGATGAAGCCAACCAGACAGTGAAGATGTGAACTAACACTTATGACTTTTAAAATGCGTGATGCCTCTAATTGCTGCGCCATCCCGATTTTTACAAACAGCAGCGATGACAGCGGCACAACCAACATAAGTCTATAAAAAGATACAAATTATTTATATTTTATCTTTATTTTGACAATTTATAAACATAAATAAATAAACAAATAAATAATTGTCAACGATCGAAAGATAAACCTGGATGAAAAGACTCTCCTTTTGGACTCGCTACCAAGAGTGAACAAATGTCTTGTAAAATTATTATAATTATTTATATTTGTTACGGCCCACCTTGCCTGCTGAAAGAGTTATGCAGCCTCAGTATTGGCGTCAGCGTTTGCGTTTTCAGGGAGCAGCTTGCTGAAGAAGATAAAGTTTGGATGAAGCCAACCAGACAGTGAAGATGTGAACTAACACTTATGACTTGTGTAAAAATGCTACGAGTGATGCCTCTAATTGCTGCGCCATCCCGATTTTTACAAACAGCAGCGGTGACAGCGGCACAACCAACATAAGTCTATAAAAGGATACAAATTATTTATATTTTATCTTTATTTTGACAATTTATAAACATAAATAAATAAACAAATAAATAATTGTCAACGATCGAAAGATAAACCTGGATGAAAAGACTCTCCTTTTGGACTCGCTACCAAGAGTGAACAAATGTCTTGTAAAATTATTATAATTATTCATATTTGTTACGGCCCAACTTGCCTGCTGAAAGAGTTATGCAGCCTCAGTATTGGAGTCAGCGTTTGCGTTTTCAGGGAGCACCTTGCTGAAGAAGATAAAGTTTGGATGAAGCCAACCAGACAGTGAAGATGTGAACTAACACTTATGATTTGTGATGCCTCTAATTGCTGCGCCATCCCGATTTTTACAAACAGCAGCGATGACAGCGGCACAACCAACATAAATCTATAAAAAGATAAAAATTATTTATATTTTATCTTTATTTTGACAATTTATAAACATAAATAAATAAACAAATAAATAATTGTCAACGATCGAAAGATAAACCTGGATGAAAAGACTCTCCTTTTGGACTCGCTACCAAGAGTGAACAAATGTCTTGTAAAATTATTATAATTATTTATATTTGTTACGGCCCACCTTGCCTGCTGAATGAGTTATGCAGCCTCAGTATTGGCTTCAGCTTTTGCGTTTTCAGGGAGCAGCTTGCTGAAGAAGATAAAGTTTGGATGAAGCCAAGCAGACAGTGAAGATGTGAACTAACACTTATGACTTGTGTAAAAATGCTACGAGTGATGCCTCTAATTGCTGCGCCATCCCGATTTTTACAAACAGCAGCGGTGACAGCGGCACAACCAACATAAGTCTATAAAAGGATACAAATTATTTATATTTTATCTTTATTTTGACAATTTATAAACATAAATAAATAAACAAATAAATAATTGTCAACGATCGAAAGATAAACCTGGATGAAAAGACTCTCCTTTTGGACTCGCTACCAAGAGTGAACAAATGTCTTGTAAAATTATTATAATTATTTATATTTGTTACGGCCCACCTTGCCTGCTGAATGAGTTATGCAGCCTCAGTATTGGCGTCAGCGTTTGCGTTTTCAGGGAGCAGCTTGCTGAAGAAGATAAAGTTTGGATAAAGCCAACCAGACAGTGAAGATGTGAACTAACACTTATGACTTGTGTAAAAATGCTACGAGTGATGCCTCTAATTGCTGCGCCATCCCGATTTTTACAAACAGCAGCGGTGACAGCGGCACAACCAACATAAGTCTATAAAAGGATACAAATTATTTATATTTTATCTTTATTTTGACAATTTATAAACATAAATAAATAAACAAATAAATAATTGTCAACGATCGAAAGATAAACCTGGATGAAAAGACTCTCCTTTTGGACTCGCTACCAAGAGTGAACAAATGTCTTGTAAAATTATTATAATTATTTATATTTGTTACGGCCCAACTTGCCTGCTGAAAGAGTTATGCAGCCTCAGTATTGGCGTCAGCGTTTGCGTTTTCAGGGAGCAGCTTGCTGAAGAAGATAAAGTTTGGATGAAGCCAACCAGACAGTGAAGATGTGAACTAACACTTATGACTTGTTAAAATGCTACGAGTGATGCCTCTAATTGCTGCGCCATCCCGATTTTTACAAACAGCAGCGATGACAGCGGCACAACCAACATAAGTCTATAAAAAGATAAAAATTATTTATATTTTATCTTTATTTTGACAATTTATAAACATAAATAAATAAACAAATAAATAATTGTCAACGATCGAAAGATAAACCTGGATGAAAAGACTCTCCTTTTGGACTCGCTACCAAGAGTGAACAAATGTCTTGTAAAATTATTATAATTATTTATATTTGTTACGGCCCAACTTGCCTGCTGAAAGAGTTATGCAGCCTCAGTATTGGCGTCAGCGTTTGCGTTTTCAGGGAGCACCTTGCTGAAGAAGATAAAGTTTGGATGAAGCCAACCAGACAGTGAAGATGTGAACTAACACTTATGATTTGTGATGCCTCTAATTGCTGCGCCATCCCGATTTTTACAAACAGCAGCGGTGACAGCGGCACAACCAACATAAGTCTATAAAAGGATACAAATTATTTATATTTTATCTTTATTTTGACAATTTATAAACATAAATAAATAAACAAATAAATAATTGTCAACGATCGAAAGATAAACCTGGATGAAAAGACTCTCCTTTTGGACTCGCTACCAAGAGTGAACAAATGTCTTGTAAAATTATTATAATTATTTATATTTGTTACGGCCCACCTTGCCTGCTGAAAGAGTTATGCAGCCTCAGTATTGGCGTCAGCGTTTGCGTTTTCAGGGAAGAAGATAAAGTTTGAATAAAGCCAACCAGACAGTGAAGATGTGAACTAACACTTATGACTTGTGTAAAAATGCTACGAGTGATGCCTCTAATTGCTGCGCACTGCCGATTTTTTCAAACAGCAGCGATGACAGCGGCACAACCAACATAAGTCTATAAAAGGATACAAATTATTTATATTTTATCTTTATTTTGACAATTTATAAACATAAATAAATAAACAAATAAATAATTGTCAACGATCGAAAGATAAACCTGGATGAAAAGACTCTCCTTTTGGACTCGCTACCAAGAGTGAACAAATGTCTCGTAAAATTATTATAATTATTTATATTTGTTACGGCCCACCTTGCCTGCTGAATGAGTTATGCAGCCTCAGTATTGGCTTCAGCTTTTGCGTTTTCAGGGAGCAGCTTGCTGAAGAAGATAAAGTTTGGATGAAGCCAAGCAGACAGTGAAGATGTGAACTAACACTTATGACTTGTGTAAAAATGCTACGAGTGATGCCTCTAATTGCTGCGCCATCCCGATTTTTACAAACAGCAGCGGTGACAGCGGCACAACCAACATAAGTCTATAAAAGGATACAAATTATTTATATTTTATCTTTATTTTGACAATTTATAAACATAAATAAATAAACAAATAAATAATTGTCAACGATCGAAAGATAAACCTGGATGAAAAGACTCTCCTTTTGGACTCGCTACCAAGAGTGAACAAATGTCTTGTAAAATTATTATTATTATTTATATTTGTTACGGCCCACCTTGCCTGCTGAAGGAGTTATGCAGCCTCAGTATTGGCGTCAGCGTTTGCGTTTTCAGGGAGCACTTGCTGAAGAAGATAAAGTTTGGATGAAGCCAACCAGACAGTGAAGATGTGAACTAACACTTATGACTTTGTAAAATGCAAGTGATGCCTCTAATTGCTGCGCCATCCCGATTTTTACAAACAGCAGCGGTGACAGCGGCACAACCAACATAAGTCTATAAAAGGATACAAATTATTTATATTTTATCTTTATTTTGACAATTTATAAACATAAATAAATAAACAAATAAATAATTGTCAACGATCGAAAGATAAACCTGGATGAAAAGACTCTCCTTTTGGACTCGCTACCAAGAGTGAACAAATGTCTTGTAAAATTATTATAATTATTTATATTTGTTACGGCCCACCTTGCCTGCTGAAAGAGTTATGCAGCCTCAGTATTGGCGTCAGCGTTTGCGTTTTGGCAGGGGCGCTTGCTGAAGAAGATAAAGTTTGGATGAAGCCAACCAGACAGTGAAGATGTGAACTAACACTTATGACATGTGTAAAAATGCCACGAGTGATGCCTCTAATTGCTGCGCCATCCCGATTTTTACAAACAGCAGGGGTGACAGCGGCACAACCAACATAAGTCTATAAAAGGATACAAATTATTTATATTTTATCTTTATTTTGACAATTTATAAACATAAATAAATAAACAAATAAATAATTGTCAACGATCGAAAGATAAACCTGGATGAAAAGACTCTCCTTTTGGACTCGCTACCAAGAGTGAACAAATGTCTTGTAAAATTATTATAATTATTTATATTTGTTACGGCCCACCTTGCCTGCTGAAAGAGTTATGCAGCCTCAGTATTGGCGTCAGCGTTTGCGTTTTCAGGGAGCAGCTTGCTGAAGAAGATAAAGTTTGGATGAAGCCAACCAGACAGTGAAGATGTGAACTAACACTTATGACTTGTGTAAAAATGCTACAGTGATGCCTCTAATTGCTGCGCCATCCCGATTTTTACAAACAGCAGCGGTGACAGCGGCACAACCAACATAAGTCTATAAAAGGATACAAATTATTTATATTTTATCTTTATTTTGACAATTTATAAACATAAATAAATAAACAAATAAATAATTGTCAACGATCGAAAGATAAACCTGGATGAAAAGACTCTCCTTTTGGACTCGCTACCAAGAGTGAACAAATGTCTTGTAAAATTATTATAATTATTTATATTTGTTACGGCCCACCTTGCCTGCTGAAAGAGTTATGCAGCCTCAGTATTGGCGTCAGCGTTTGCGTTTTCAGGGAGCACCTTGCTGAAGAAGATAAAGTTTGGATGAAGCCAACCAGACAGTGAAGATGTGAACTAACACTTATGACTTGTGTAAATATGATGCCTCTAATTGCTGCGCCATCCCGATTTTTACAAACAGCAGCGATGACAGCGGCACAACCAACATAAATCTATAAAAAGATAAAAATTATTTATATTTTATCTTTATTTTGACAATTTATAAACATAAATAAATAAACAAATAAATAATTGTCAACGATCGAAAGATAAACCTGGATGAAAAGACTCTCCTTTTGGACTCGCTACCAAGAGTGAACAAATGTCTTGTAAAATTATTATAATTATTTATATTTGTTACGGCCCACCTTGCCTGCTGAAAGAGTTATGCAGCCTCAGTATTGGCGTCAGCGTTTGCGTTTTCAGCTTGCTGAAGAAGATAAAGTTTGGATGAAGCCAACCAGACAGTGAAGATGTGAACTAACACTTATGACTTGTGTAAAAATGCTACGAGTGATGCCTCTAATTGCTGCGCCATCCCGATTTTTACAAACAGCAGCGATGACAGCGGCACAACCAACATAAGTCTATAAAAGGATAAAAATTATTTATATTTTATCTTTATTTTGACAATTTATAAACATAAATAAATAAACAAATAAATAATTGCCAACGATCGAAAGATAAACCTGGATGAAAAGACTCTCCTTTTGGACTCGCTACCAAGAGTGAACAAATGTCTTGTAAAATTATTATAATTATTTATATTTGTTACGGCCCACCTTGCCTGCTGAATGAGTTATGCAGCCTCAGTATTGGCGTCAGCGTTTGCGTTTTCAGGGAGCAGCTTGCTGAAGAAGATAAAGTTTGGATGAAGCCAACCAGACAGTGAAGATGTGAACTAACACTTATGACTTGTGTTAAAATGCTACGAGTGATGCCTCTAATTGCTGCGCCATCCCGATTTTTACAAACAGCAGCGGTGACAGCGGCACAACCAACATAAGTCTATAAAAGGATACAAATTATTTATATTTTATCTTTATTTTGACAATTTATAAACATAAATAAATAAACAAATAAATAATTGTCAACGATCGAAAGATAAACCTGGATGAAAAGACTCTCCTTTTGGACTCGCTACCAAGAGTGAACAAATGTCTTGTAAAATTATTATAATTATTCATATTTGTTACGGCCCAACTTGCCTGCTGAAAGAGTTATGCAGCCTCAGTATTGGAGTCAGCGTTTGCGTTTTCAGGGAGCACCTTGCTGAAGAAGATAAAGTTTGGATGAAGCCAACCAGACAGTGAAGATGTGAACTAACACTTATGATTTGTGATGGCTCTAATTGCTGCGCCATCCCGATTTTTACAAACAGCAGCGATGACAGCGGCACAACCAACATAAATCTATAAAAAGATAAAAATTATTTATATTTTATCTTTATTTTGACAATTTATAAACATAAATAAATAAACAAATAAATAATTGTCAACGATCGAAAGATAAACCTGGATGAAAAGACTCTCCTTTTGGACTCGCTACCAAGAGTGAACAAATGTCTTGTAAAATTATTATAATTATTTATATTTGTTACGGCCCACCTTGCCTGCTGAATGAGTTATGCAGCCTCAGTATTGGCTTCAGCTTTTGCGTTTTCAGGGAGCAGCTTGCTGAAGAAGATAAAGTTTGGATGAAGCCAACCAGACAGTGAAGATGTGAACTAACACTTATGACTTGTGTAAAAATGCTACGAGTGATGCCTCTAATTGCTGCGCCATCCCGATTTTTACAAACAGCAGCGGTGACAGCGGCACAACCAACATAAGTCTATAAAAGGATACAAATTATTTATATTTTATCTTTATTTTGACAATTTATAAACATAAATAAATAAACAAATAAATAATTGTCAACGATCGAAAGATAAACCTGGATGAAAAGACTCTCCTTTTGGACTCGCTACCAAGAGTGAACAAATGTCTTGTAAAATTATTATAATTATTTATATTTGTTACGGCCCACCTTGCCTGCTGAAAGAGTTATGCAGCCTCAGTATTGGCGTCAGCGTTTGCGTTTTCAGGGAGCAGCTTGCTGAAGAAGATAAAGTTTGGATGAAGCCAACCAGACAGTGAAGATGTGAACTAACACTTATGACTTTGTAAAAATGCTGAGTGATGCCTCTAATTGCTGCGCCATCCCGATTTTTACAAACAGCAGCGATGACAGCGGCACAACCAACATAAATCTATAAAAAGATAAAAATTATTTATATTTTATCTTTATTTTGACAATTTATAAACATAAATAAATAAACAAATAAATAATTGTCAACGATCGAAAGATAAACCTGGATGAAAAGACTCTCCTTTTGGACTCGCTACCAAGAGTGAACAAATGTCTTGTAAAATTATTATAATTATTTATATTTGTTACGGCCCACCTTGCCTGCTGAAAGAGTTATGCAGCCTCAGTATTGGCGTCAGCGTTTGCGTTTTCAGGGAGCAGCTTGCTGAAGAAGATAAAGTTTGGATGAAGCCAACCAGACAGTGAAGATGTGAACTAACACTTATGACTTGTGTAAAAATGCTACAGTGATGCCTCTAATTGCTGCGCCATCCCGATTTTTACAAACAGCAGCGATGACAGCGGCACAACCAACATAAATCTATAAAAAGATAAAAATTATTTATATTTTATCTTTATTTTGACAATTTATAAACATAAATAAATAAACAAATAAATAATTGTCAACGATCGAAAGATAAACCTGGATGAAAAGACTCTCCTTTTGGACTCGCTACCAAGAGTGAACAAATGTCTTGTAAAATTATTATAATTATTTATATTTGTTACGGCCCACCTTGCCTGCTGAAAGAGTTATGCAGCCTCAGTATTGGCGTCAGCGTTTGCGTTTTCAGGGCAGCTTGCTGAAGAAGATAAAGTTTGGATGAAGCCAACCAGACAGTGAAGATGTGAACTAACACTTATGACTTGTGTAAAAATGCTACGAGTGATGCCTCTAATTGCTGCGCCATCCCGATTTTTACAAACAGCAGCGGTGACAGCGGCACAACCAACATAAGTCTATAAAAAGGATAAAAATTATTTATATTTTATCTTTATTTTGACAATTTATAAACATAAATAAATAAACAAATAAATAATTGTCAACGATCGAAAGATAAACCTGGATGAAAAGACTCTCCTTTTGGACTCGCTACCAAGAGTGAACAAATGTCTTGTAAAATTATTATAATTATTTATATTTGTTACGGCCCACCTTGCCTGCTGAAAGAGTTATGCAGCCTCAGTATTGGCGTCAGCGTTTGCGTTTTCAGGGAGCAGCTTGCTGAAGAAGATAAAGTTTGGATGAAGCCAACCAGACAGTGAAGATGTGAACTAACACTTATGACTTGTGTAAAAATGCTACGAGTGATGCCTCTAATTGCTGCGCCATCCCGATTTTTACAAACAGCAGCGGTGACAGCGGCACAACCAACATAAGTCTATAAAAGGATACAAATTATTTATATTTTATCTTTATTTTGACAATTTATAAACATAAATAAATAAACAAATAAATAATTGTCAACGATCGAAAGATAAACCTGGATGAAAAGACTCTCCTTTTGGGCTCGCTACCAAGAGTGAACAAATGTCTTGTAAAATTATTATAATTATTTATATTTGTTACGGACCACCTTGCCTGCTGAATGAGTTATGCAACCTCAGTATTGGCTTCAGCTTTTGCGTTTTCAGGGAGCAGCTTGCTGAAGAAGATAAAGTTTGGATGAAGCCAACCAGACAGTGAAGATGTGAACTAACACTTATGACTTGTGATGCCTCTAATTGCTGCGCCATCCCGATTTTTACAAACAGCAGCGATGACAGCGGCACAACCAACATAAATCTATAAAAAGATAAAAATTATTTATATTTTATCTTTATTTTGACAATTTATAAACATAAATAAATAAACAAATAAATAATTGTCAACGATCGAAAGATAAACCTGGATGAAAAGACTCTCCTTTTGGACTCGCTACCAAGAGTGAACAAATGTCTTGTAAAATTATTATAATTATTTATATTTGTTACGGACCACCTTGCCTGCTGAATGAGTTATGCAGCCTCAGTATTGGCTTCAGCTTTTGCGTTTTCAGGGAGCAGCTTGCTGAAGAAGATAAAGTTTGGATGAAGTCAACCAGACAGTGAAGATGTGAACTAACACTTATGACTTGTGATGCCTCTAATTGCTGCGCCATCCCGATTTTTACAAACAGCAGCGGTGACAGCGGCACAACCAACATAAGTCTATAAAAGGATACAAATTATTTATATTTTATCTTTATTTTGACAATTTATAAACATAAATAAATAAACAAATAAATAATTGTCAACGATCGAAAGATAAACCTGGATGAAAAGACTCTCCTTTTGGACTCGCTACCAAGAGTGAACAAATGTCTCGTAAAATTATTATAATTATTTATATTTGTTACGGCCCACCTTGCCTGCTGAAAGAGTTATGCAGCCTCAGTATTGGCGTCAGCGTTTGCGTTTTCAGGGAGCACTTGCTGAAGAAGATAAAGTTTGGATGAAGCCAACCAGACAGTGAAGATGTGAACTAACACTTATGACTTGTGTAAAATGCTACGAGTGATGCCTCTAATTGCTGCGCCATCCCGATTTTTACAAACAGCAGCGGTGACAGCGGCACAACCAACATAAGTCTATAAAAGGATAAAAATTATTTATATTTTATCTTTATTTTGACAATTTATAAACATAAATAAATAAACAAATAAATAATTGTCAACGATCGAAAGATAAACCTGGATGAAAAGACTCTCCTTTTGGACTCGCTACCAAGAGTGAACAAATGTCTTGTAAAATTATTATAATTATTTATATTTGTTACGGCCCACCTTGCCTGCTGAAAGAGTTATGCAGCCTCAGTATTGGCGTCAGCGTTTGCGTTTTCAGGGCCTTTGTTGAAGAAGATAAAGTTTGAATAAAGCCAACCAGACAGTGAAGATGTGAACTAACACTTCTGACTTGTGTAAAAATGCTACGAGTGATGCCTCTAATTGCTGCGCCATCCCGATTTTTACAAACAGCAGCGGTGACAGCGGCACAACCAACATAAGTCTATAAAAGGATAAAAATTATTTATATTTTATCTTTATTTTGACAATTTATAAACATAAATAAATAAACAAATAAATAATTGTCAACGATCGAAAGATAAACCTGGATGAAAAGACTCTCCTTTTGGACTCGCTACCAAGAGTGAACAAATGTCTTGTAAAATTATTATAATTATTTATATTTGTTACGGCCCACCTTGCCTGCTGAATGAGTTATGCAGCCTCAGTATTGGCTTCAGCTTTTGCGTTTTCAGGGAGCAGCTTGCTGAAGAAGATAAAGTTTGGATGAAGCCAAGCAGACAGTGAAGATGTGAACTAACACTTATGACTTGTGTAAAAATGCTACGAGTGATGCCTCTAATTGCTGCGCCATCCCGATTTTTACAAACAGCAGCGGTGACAGCGGCACAACCAACATAAGTCTATAAAAGGATACAAATTATTTATATTTTATCTTTATTTTGACAATTTATAAACATAAATAAATAAACAAATAAATAATTGTCAACGATCGAAAGATAAACCTGGATGAAAAGACTCTCCTTTTGGACTCGCTACCAAGAGTGAACAAATGTCTTGTAAAATTATTATAATTATTTATATTTGTTACGGCCCACCTTGCCTGCTGAAAGAGTTATGCAGCCTCAGTATTGGCGTCCGCGTTTGCGTTTTCAGGGAAGAAGATAAAGTTTGAATAAAGCCAACCAGACAGTGAAGATGTGAACTAACACTTATGACTTGTGTAAAAATGCCACGAGTGATGCCTCTAATTGCTGCGCCATCCCGATTTTTACAAACAGCAGCGGTGACAGCGGCACAACCAACATAAGTCTATAAAAGGATACAAATTATTTATATTTTATCTTTATTTTGACAATTTATAAACATAAATAAATAAACAAATAAATAATTGTCAACGATCGAAAGATAAACCTGGATGAAAAGACTCTCCTTTTGGACTCGCTACCAAGAGTGAACAAATGTCTCGTAAAATTATTATAATTATTTATATTTGTTACGGCCCACCTTGCCTGCTGAATGAGTTATGCAGCCTCAGTATTGGCGTCAGCGTTTGCGTTTTCAGGGAGCAGCTTGCTGAAGAAGATAAAGTTTGGATGAAGCCAACCAGACAGTGAAGATGTGAACTAACACTTATGACTTGTGTAAAAATGCTACGAGTGATGCCTCTAATTGCTGCGCCATCCCGATTTTTACAAACAGCAGCGGTGACAGCGGCACAACCAACATAAGTCTATAAAAGGATAAAAATTATTTATATTTTATCTTTATTTTGACAATTTATAAACATAAATAAATAAACAAATAAATAATTGTCAACGATCGAAAGATAAACCTGGATGAAAAGACTCTCCTTTTGGACTCGCTACCAAGAGTGAACAAATGTCTTGTAAAATTATTATTATTATTCATATTTGTTACGGCCCAACTTGCCTGCTGAAAGAGTTATGCAGCCTCAGTATTGGAGTCAGCGTTTGCGTTTTCAGGGAGCACCTTGCTGAAGAAGATAAAGTTTGGATGAAGCCAACCAGACAGTGAAGATGTGAACTAACACTTATGATTTGTTATGATGCCTCTAATTGCTGCGCCATCCCGATTTTTACAAACAGCAGCGATGACAGCGGCACAACCAACATAAATCTATAAAAAGATAAAAATTATTTATATTTTATCTTTATTTTGACAATTTATAAACATAAATAAATAAACAAATAAATAATTGTCAACGATCGAAAGATAAACCTGGATGAAAAGACTCTCCTTTTGGACTCGCTACCAAGAGTGAACAAATGTCTTGTAAAATTATTATAATTATTTATATTTGTTACGGCCCAACTTGCCTGCTGAAAGAGTTATGCAGCCTCAGTATTGGCGTCAGCGTTTGCGTTTTCAGGGAAGAAGATAAAGTTTGAATAAAGCCAACCAGACAGTGAAGATGTGAACTAACACTTATGACTTGTGTAAAAATGCTACGAGTGATGCCTCTAATTGCTGCGCCATCCCGATTTTTACAAACAGCAGCGGTGACAGCGGCACAACCAACATAAATCTATAAAAAGATAAAAATTATTTATATTTTATCTTTATTTTGACAATTTATAAACATAAATAAATAAACAAATAAATAATTGTCAACGATCGAAAGATAAACCTGGATGAAAAGACTCTCCTTTTGGACTCGCTACCAAGAGTGAACAAATGTCTTGTAAAATTATTATAATTATTTATATTTGTTACGGCCCACCTTGCCTGCTGAATGAGTTATGCAGCCTCAGTATTGGCGTCAGCGTTTGCGTTTTCAGGGAGCAGCTTGCTGAAGAAGATAAAGTTTGGATGAAGCCAACCAGACAGTGAAGATGTGAACTAACACTTATGACTTGTGTAAAAATGCTACGAGTGATGCCTCTAATTGCTGCGCCATCCCGATTTTTACAAACAGCAGCGGTGACAGCGGCACAACCAACATAAGTCTATAAAAGGATACAAATTATTTATATTTTATCTTTATTTTGACAATTTATAAACATAAATAAATAAACAAATAAATAATTGTCAACGATCGAAAGATAAACCTGGATGAAAAGACTCTCCTTTTGGACTCGCTACCAAGAGTGAACAAATGTCTTGTAAAATTATTATAATTATTCATATTTGTTACGGCCCAACTTGCCTGCTGAAAGAGTTATGCAGCCTCAGTATTGGAGTCAGCGTTTGCGTTTTCAGGGAGCACCTTGCTGAAGAAGATAAAGTTTGGATGAAGCCAACCAGACAGTGAAGATGTGAACTAACACTTATGATTAAATGCTGGATGCCTCTAATTGCTGCGCCATCCCGATTTTTACAAACAGCAGCGATGACAGCGGCACAACCAACATAAATCTATAAAAAGATAAAAATTATTTATATTTTATCTTTATTTTGACAATTTATAAACATAAATAAATAAACAAATAAATAATTGTCAACGATCGAAAGATAAACCTGGATGAAAAGACTCTCCTTTTGGACTCGCTACCAAGAGTGAACAAATGTCTTGTAAAATTATTATAATTATTTATATTTGTTACGGCCCACCTTGCCTGCTGAAAGAGTTATGCAGCCTCAGTATTGGCGTCAGCGTTTGCGTTTTCAGGGAGCAGCTTGCTGAAGAAGATAAAGTTTGGATGAAGCCAACCAGACAGTGAAGATGTGAACTAACACTTATGACTTGTGTAAAAATGCTACGAGTGATGCCTCTAATTGCTGCGCCATCCCGATTTTTACAAACAGCAGCGGTGACAGCGGCACAACCAACATAAGTCTATAAAAGGATACAAATTATTTATATTTTATCTTTATTTTGACAATTTATAAACATAAATAAATAAACAAATAAATAATTGTCAACGATCGAAAGATAAACCTGGATGAAAAGACTCTCCTTTTGGACTCGCTACCAAGAGTGAACAAATGTCTTGTAAAATTATTATAATTATTCATATTTGTTACGGCCCAACTTGCCTGCTGAAAGAGTTATGCAGCCTCAGTATTGGAGTCAGCGTTTGCGTTTTCAGGGAGCACCTTGCTGAAGAAGATAAAGTTTGGATGAAGCCAACCAGACAGTGAAGATGTGAACTAACACTTATGACTTTGTGATGCCTCTAATTGCTGCGCCATCCCGATTTTTACAAACAGCAGCGATGACAGCGGCACAACCAACATAAATCTATAAAAAGATAAAAATTATTTATATTTTATCTTTATTTTGACAATTTATAAACATAAATAAATAAACAAATAAATAATTGTCAACGATCGAAAGATAAACCTGGATGAAAAGACTCTCCTTTTGGACTCGCTACCAAGAGTGAACAAATGTCTTGTAAAATTATTATAATTATTTATATTTGTTACGGCCCACCTTGCCTGCTGAAAGAGTTATGCAGCCTCAGTATTGGCGTCAGCGTTTGCGTTTTCAGGCCTTGCTGAAGAAGATAAAGTTTGGATGAAGCCAACCAGACAGTGAAGATGTGAACTAACACTTATGACTTGTGTAAAAATGCTACGAGTGATGCCTCTAATTGCTGCGCCATCCCGATTTTTACAAACAGCAGCGGTGACAGCGGCACAACCAACATAAGTCTATAAAAGGATACAAATTATTTATATTTTATCTTTATTTTGACAATTTATAAACATAAATAAATAAACAAATAAATAATTGTCAACGATCGAAAGATAAACCTGGATGAAAAGACTCTCCTTTTGGACTCGCTACCAAGAGTGAACAAATGTCTTGTAAAATTATTATAATTATTTATATTTGTTACGGCCCACCTTGCCTGCTGAATGAGTTATGCAGCCTCAGTATTGGCTTCAGCTTTTGCGTTTTCAGGGAGCAGCTTGCTGAAGAAGATAAAGTTTGGATGAAGCCAAGCAGACAGTGAAGATGTGAACTAACACTTATGACTTGTGTAAAAATGCTACGAGTGATGCCTCTAATTGCTGCGCCATCCCGATTTTTACAAACAGCAGCGGTGACAGCGGCACAACCAACATAAGTCTATAAAAGGATACAAATTATTTATATTTTATCTTTATTTTGACAATTTATAAACATAAATAAATAAACAAATAAATAATTGTCAACGATCGAAAGATAAACCTGGATGAAAAGACTCTCCTTTTGGACTCGCTACCAAGAGTGAACAAATGTCTCGTAAAATTATTATAATTATTTATATTTGTTACGGCCCACCTTGCCTGCTGAATGAGTTATGCAGCCTCAGTATTGGCGTCAGCGTTTGCGTTTTCAGGGAGCAGCTTGCTGAAGAAGATAAAGTTTGGATGAAGCCAACCAGACAGTGAAGATGTGAACTAACACTTATGATTTGTGTAAAAATGCCTCTAATTGCTGCGCCATCCCGATTTTTACAAACAGCAGCGATGACAGCGGCACAACCAACATAAATCTATAAAAAGATAAAAATTATTTATATTTTATCTTTATTTTGACAATTTATAAACATAAATAAATAAACAAATAAATAATTGTCAACGAACGAAAGATAAACCTGGATGAAAAGACTCTCCTTTTGGACTCGCTACCAAGCCTCAACAAATGTCTTGTAAAATTATTATAATTATTCATATTTGTTACGGCCCACCTTGCCTGCTGAATGAGTTATGCAGCCTCAGTATTGGCGTCAGCGTTTGCGTTTTCAGGGAGCAGCTTGGTGAAGAAGATAAAGTTTGGATGAAGCCAACCAGACAGTGAAGATGTGAACTAACACTTATGATTTGTTATGGCTCTAATTGCTGCGCCATCCCGATTTTTACAAACAGCAGCGATGACAGCGGCACAACCAACATAAATCTATAAAAAGATAAAAATTATTTATATTTTATCTTTATTTTGACAATTTATAAACATAAATAAATAAACAAATAAATAATTGTCAACGAACGAAAGATAAACCTGGATGAAAAGACTCTCCTTTTGGACTCGCTACCAAGAGTGAACAAATGTCTTGTAAAATTATTATAATTATTTATATTTGTTACGGCCCAACTTGCCTGCTGAAAGAGTTATGCAGCCTCAGTATTGGCGTCAGCGTTTGCGTTTTCAGGGCCTTGCTGAAGAAGATAAAGTTTGAATAAAGCCAACCAGACAGTGAAGATGTGAACTAACACTTATGACTTGTGTAAAAATGCTACGAGTGATGCCTCTAATTGCTGCGCCATCCCGATTTTTACAAACAGCAGCGGTGACAGCGGCACAACCAACATAAATCTATAAAAAGATAAAAATTATTTATATTTTATCTTTATTTTGACAATTTATAAACATAAATAAATAAACAAATAAATAATTGTCAACGATCGAAAGATAAACCTGGATGAAAAGACTCTCCTTTTGGACTCGCTACCAAGAGTGAACAAATGTCTTGTAAAATTATTATAATTATTTATATTTGTTACGGCCCACCTTGCCTGCTGAATGAGTTATGCAGCCTCAGTATTGGCGTCAGCGTTTGCGTTTTCAGGGAGCAGCTTGCTGAAGAAGATAAAGTTTGGATGAAGCCAACCAGACAGTGAAGATGTGAACTAACACTTATGACTTGTGTAAAAATGCTACGAGTGATGCCTCTAATTGCTGCGCCATCCCGATTTTTACAAACAGCAGCGGTGACAGCGGCACAACCAACATAAGTCTATAAAAGGATACAAATTATTTATATTTTATCTTTATTTTGACAATTTATAAACATAAATAAATAAACAAATAAATAATTGTCAACGATCGAAAGATAAACCTGGATGAAAAGACTCTCCTTTTGGACTCGCTACCAAGAGTGAACAAATGTCTTGTAAAATTATTATAATTATTCATATTTGTTACGGCCCAACTTGCCTGCTGAAAGAGTTATGCAGCCTCAGTATTGGAGTCAGCGTTTGCGTTTTCAGGGAGCAGCTTGCTGAAGAAGATAAAGTTTGGATGAAGCCAACCAGACAGTGAAGATGTGAACTAACACTTATGATTTGTGATGCCTCTAATTGCTGCGCCATCCCGATTTTTACAAACAGCAGCGATGACAGCGGCACAACCAACATAAATCTATAAAAAGATAAAAATTATTTATATTTTATCTTTATTTTGACAATTTATAAACATAAATAAATAAACAAATAAATAATTGTCAACGATCGAAAGATAAACCTGGATGAAAAGACTCTCCTTTTGGACTCGCTACCAAGAGTGAACAAATGTCTTGTAAAATTATTATAATTATTCATATTTGTTACGGCCCAACTTGCCTGCTGAAAGAGTTATGCAGCCTCAGTATTGGCGTCAGCGTTTGCGTTTTCAGGGAGCAGCTTGCTGAAGAAGATAAAGTTTGGATGAAGCCAACCAGACAGTGAAGATGTGAACTAACACTTACGACTTGTGATGCCTCTAATTGCTGCGCCATCCCGATTTTTACAAACAGCAGCGATGACAGCGGCACAACCAACATAAATCTATAAAACGATAAAAATTATTTATATTTTATCTTTATTTTGACAATTTATAAACATAAATAAATAAACAAATAAATAATTGTCAACGATCGAAAGATAAACCTGGATGAAAAGACTCTCCTTTTGGACTCGCTACCAAGAGTGAACAAATGTCTTGTAAAATTATTATAATTATTTATATTTGTTACGGCCCACCTTGCCTGCTGAAGGAGTTATGCAGCCTCAGTATTGGCATCCGCGTTTGCGTTTTCAGGGAAGAAGATAAAGTTTGGATAAAGCCAACCAGACAGTGAAGATGTGAACTAACACTTATGACTTGTGTAAAAATGCTACGAGTGATGCCTCTAATTGCTGCGCCATCCCAATTTTTACAAACAGCAGCGATGACAGCGGCACAACCAACATAAGTCTATAAAAAGATAAAAATTATTTATATTTTATCTTTATTTTGACAATTTATAAACATAAATAAATAAACAAATAAATAATTGTCAACGATCGAAAGATAAACCTGGATGAAAAGACTCTCCTTTTGGACTCGCTACCAAGAGTGAACAAATGTCTTGTAAAATTATTATAATTATTTATATTTGTTACGGCCCACCTTGCCTGCTGAATGAGTTATGCAGCCTCAGTATTGGCATCAGCGTTTGCGTTTTCAGGGAGCAGCTTGCTGAAGAAGATAAAGTTTGGATGAAGCCAACCAGACAGTGAAGATGTGAACTAACACTTATGACTTGTGTAAAAATGCTACGAATGATGCCTCTAATTGCTGCGCCATCCCGATTTTTACAAACAGCAGCGGTGACAGCGGCACAACCAACATAAGTCTATAAAAGGATACAAATTATTTATATTTTATCTTTATTTTGACAATTTATAAACATAAATAAATAAACAAATAAATAATTGTCAACGATCGAAAGATAAACCTGGATGAAAAGACTCTCCTTTTGGACTCGCTACCAAGAGTGAACAAATGTCTTGTAAAATTATTATAATTATTTATATTTGTTACGGCCCACCTTGCCTGCTGAAGGAGTTATGCAGCCTCAGTATTGGCGTCAGCGTTTGCGTTTTCAGGGAGCAGCTTGCTGAAGAAGATAAAGTTTGGATGAAGCCAACCAGACAGTGAAGATGTGAACTAACACTTATGACTTTGTAAAATGCAGTGATGCCTCTAATTGCTGCGCCATCCCGATTTTTACAAACAGCAGCGATGACAGCGGCACAACCAACATAAATCTATAAAAAGATAAAAATTATTTATATTTTATCTTTATTTTGACAATTTATAAACGGAAATAAATAAACAAATAAATAATTGTCAACAATGGACTTGCTACCAAGAGTGAACAAATGTCTTGTAAAATTATTATAATTATTCATATCTGTTTCGGCCCAACTTGCCTGCTGAACGAGTTATGCAGCCTCAGTATTGGCGTCAGCGTTTGCGTTTTCAGGGAGCAGCTTGCTGAAGAAGATAAAGTTTGGATGAAGCCAACCAGACAGTGAAGATGTGAACTAACACTTATGACTTGTGTAAAATGCTACGAGTGATGCCTCTAATTGCTGCGCCATCCCGATTTTTACAAACAGCAGCGGTGACAGCGGCACAACCAACATAAGTCTATAAAAGGATACAAATTATTTATATTTTATCTTTATTTTGACAATTTATAAACATAAATAAATAAACAAATAAATAATTGTCAACGATCGAAAGATAAACCTGGATGAAAAGACTCTCCTTTTGGACTCGCTACCAAGAGTGAACAAATGTCTTGTAAAATTATTATAATTATTCATATTTGTTACGGCCCAACTTGCCTGCTGAAAGAGTTATGCAGCCTCAGTATTGGAGTCAGCGTTTGCGTTTTCAGGGAGCAGCTTGCTGAAGAAGATAAAGTTTGGATGAAGCCAACCAGACAGTGAAGATGTGAACTAACACTTACGACTTGTGATGCCTCTAATTTCTGCGCCATCCCGATTTTTACGAACAGCAGCGATGACAGCGGCACAACCAACATAAATCTATAAAACGATAAAAATTATTTATATTTTATCTTTATTTTGACAATTTATAATCATAATTAAATAAAAAAATAAATAATTGTCAACGATCGAAAGATAAACCTGGATGAAAAGACTCTCCTTTTGGACTCGCTACCAAGAGTGAACAAATGTCTTGTAAAATTATTATAATTATTTATATTTGTTACGGCCCACCTTGCCTGCTGAAGGAGTTATGCAGCCTCAGTATTGGCGTCAGCGTTTGCGTTTTCAGGGGAGCTTGCTGAAGAAGATAAAGTTTGGATGAAGCCAACCAGACAGTGAAGATGTGAACTAACACTTATGACTTTGCAGGATGCCTCTAATTGCTGCGCCATCCCGATTTTTACAAACAGCAGCGATGACAGCGGCACAACCAACATAAATCTATAAAAAGATAAAAATTATTTATATTTTATCTTTATTTTGACAATTTATAAACATAAATAAATAAACAAATAAATAATTGTCAACGATCGAAAGATAAACCTGGATGAAAAGACTCTCCTTTTGGACTCGCTACCAAGAGTGAACAAATGTCTTGTAAAATTATTATAATTATTCATATTTGTTACGGCCCAACTTGCCTGCTGAAAGAGTTATGCAGCCTCAGTATTGGCGTCAGCGTTTGCGTTTTCAGGGAGCACCTTGCTGAAGAAGATAAAGTTTGGATGAAGCCAACCAGACAGTGAAGATGTGAACTAACACTTATGACTTTAAAAATGCTAGGATGCCTCTAATTGCTGCGCCATCCCGATTTTTACAAACAGCAGCGATGACAGCGGCACAACCAACATAAATCTATAAAAAGATAAAAATTATTTATATTTTATCTTTATTTTGACAATTTATAAACATAAATAAATAAACAAATAAATAATTGTCAACGATCGAAAGATAAACCTGGATGAAAAGACTCTCCTTTTGGACTCGCTACCAAGAGTGAACAAATGTCTTGTAAAATTATTATAATTATTTATATTTGTTACGGCCCACCTTGCCTGCTGAAGGAGTTATGCAGCCTCAGTATTGGCGTCAGCGTTTGCGTTTTCAGGTTGAAGAAGATAAAGTTTGGATGAAGCCAACCAGACAGTGAAGATGTGAACTAACACTTATGACTTTGCGGATGCCTCTAATTGCTGCGCCATCCCGATTTTTACAAACAGCAGCGATGACAGCGGCACAACCAACATAAATCTATAAAAAGATAAAAATTATTTATATTTTATCTTTATTTTGACAATTTATAAACATAAATAAATAAACAAATAAATAATTGTCAACGATCGAAAGATAAACCTGGATGAAAAGACTCTCCTTTTGGACTCGCTACCAAGAGTGAACAAATGTCTTGTAAAATTATTATAATTATTCATATTTGTTACGGCCCAACTTGCCTGCTGAAAGAGTTATGCAGCCTCAGTATTGGCATCAGCGTTTGCGTTTTCAGGGAGCAGCTTGCTGAAGAAGATAAAGTTTGGATGAAGCCAACCAGACAGTGAAGATGTGAACTAACACTTACGACTTGTGATGCCTCTAATTGCTGCGCCATCCCGATTTTTACAAACAGCAGCGATGACAGCGGCACAACCAACATAAATCTATAAAAAGATAAAAATTATTTATATTTTATCTTTATTTTGACAATTTATAAACATAAATAAATAAACAAATAAATAATTGTCAACGATCGAAAGATAAACCTGGATGAAAAGACTCTCCTTTTGGACTCGCTACCAAGAGTGAACAAATGTCTTGTAAAATTATTATAATTATTTATATTTGTTACGGCCCACCTTGCCTGCTGAAGGAGTTATGCAGCCTCAGTATTGGCGTCAGCGTTTGCGTTTTCAGGGAGCAGCTTGTTGAAGAAGATAAAGTTTGGATAAAGCCAACCAGACAGTGAAGATGTGAACTAACACTTATGACTTGTGTAAAAATGCTACGAGTGATGCCTCTAATTGCTGCGCCATCCCGATTTTTACAAACAGCAGCGATGACAGCGGCACAACCAACATAAGTCTATAAAAAGATAAAAATTATTTATATTTTATCTTTATTTTGACAATTTATAAACATAAATAAATAAACAAATAAATAATTGTCAACGATCGAAAGATAAACCTGGATGAAAAGACTCTCCTTTTGGACTCGCTACCAAGAGTGAACAAATGTCTTGTAAAATTATTATAATTATTTATATTTGTTACGGCCCACCTTGCCTGCTGAATGAGTTATGCAGCCTCAGTATTGGCGTCAGCGTTTGCGTTTTCAGGGAGCAGCTTGCTGAAGAAGATAAAGTTTGGATGAAGCCAACCAGACAGTGAAGATGTGAACTAACACTTATGACTTGTGTAAAAATGCTACGAGTGATGCCTCTAATGGCTGCGCCATCCCGATTTTTACAAACAGCAGCGGTGACAGCGGCACAACCAACATAAGTCTATAAAAGGATAAAAATTATTTATATTTTATCTTTATTTTGACAATTTATAAACGTAAATAAATAAACAAATAAATAATTGTCAACGATCGAAAGATAAACCTGGATGAAAAGACTCTCCTTTTGGACTCGCTACCAAGAGTGAACAAATGTCTTGTAAAATTATTATAATTATTCATATTTGTTACGGCCCAACTTGCCTGCTGAAAGAGTTATGCAGCCTCAGTATTGGAGTCAGCGTTTGCGTTTTCAGGAAGCACCTTGCTGAAGAAGATAAAGTTTGGATGAAGCCAACCAGACAGTGAAGATGTGAACTAACACTTATGACTTGTGATGCCTCTAATTGCTGCGCCATCCCGATTTTTACGAACAGCAGCGATGACAGTGGCACAACCAACATAAATCTATAAAAAGATAAAAATTATTTATATTTTATCTTTATTTTGACAATTTATAAACATAAATAAATAAACAAATAAATAATTGTCAACGATCGAAAGATAAACCTGGATGAAAAGACTCTCCTTTTGGACTCGCTACCAAGAGTGAACAAATGTCTTGTAAAATTATTATAATTATTCATATTTGTTACGGCCCAACTTGCCTGCTGAAAGAGTTATGCAGCCTCAGTATTGGCGTCAGCGTTTGCGTTTTCAGGGAGCACCTTGCTGAAGAAGATAAAGTTTGGATGAAGCCAACCAGACAGTGAAGATGTGAACTAACACTTATGACTTGTGATGCCTCTAATTGCTGCGCCATCCCGATTTTTACGAACAGCAGCGATGACAGTGGCACAACCAACATAAATCTATAAAAAGATAAAAATTATTTATATTTTATCTTTATTTTGACAATTTATAAACATAAATAAATAAACAAATAAATAATTGTCAACGATCGAAAGATAAACCTGGATGAAAAGACTCTCCTTTTGGACTCGCTACCAAGAGTGAACAAATGTCTTGTAAAATTATTATAATTATTTATATTTGTTACGGCCCACCTTGCCTGCTGAAGGAGTTATGCAGCCTCAGTATTGGCGTCAGCGTTTGCGTTTTCAGGGAGCAGCTTGCTGAAGAAGATAAAGTTTGGATGAAGCCAACCAGACAGTGAAGATGTGAACTAACACTTATGACTTGTGATGCCTCTAATTGCTGCGCCATCCCGATTTTTACGAACAGCAGCGATGACAGTGGCACAACCAACATAAATCTATAAAAAGATAAAAATTATTTATATTTTATCTTTATTTTGACAATTTATAAACATAAATAAATAAACAAATAAATAATTGTCAACGATCGAAAGATAAACCTGGATGAAAAGACTCTCCTTTTGGACTCGCTACCAAGAGTGAACAAATGTCTTGTAAAATTATTATAATTATTTATATTTGTTACGGCCCACCTTGCCTGCTGAAGGAGTTATGCAGCCTCAGTATTGGCGTCAGCGTTTGCGTTTTCAGGGAGCAGCTTGCTGAAGAAGATAAAGTTTGGATGAAGCCAACCAGACAGTGAAGATGTGAACTAACACTTATGACTTGTGTACAAATGCTACGAGTGATGCCTCTAATTGCTGCGCCATCCCGATTTTTACAAACAGCAGCGATGACAGCGGCACAACCAACATAAATCTATAAAAAGATAAAAATTATTTATATTTTATCTTTATTTTGACAATTTATAAACATAAATAAATAAACAAATAAATAATTGTCAACGATCGAAAGATAAACCTGGATGAAAAGACTCTCCTTTTGGACTCGCTACCAAGTGTGAACAAATGTCTTGTAAAATTATTATAATTATTTATATTTGTTACGGACCACCTTGCCTGCTGAATGAGTTATGCAGCCTCAGTATTGGCGTCAGCGTTTGCGTTTTCAGGGAGCAGCTTGCTGAAGAAGATAAAGTTTGGATGAAGCCAACCAGACAGTGAAGATGTGAACTAACACTTATGACTTGTGTACAAATGCTACGAGTGATGCCTCTAATTGCTGCGCCATCCCGATTTTTACAAACAGCAGCGGTGACAGCGGCACAACCAACATAAGTCTATAAAAAGGATAAAAATTATTTATATTTTATCTTTATTTTGACAATTTATAAACATAAATAAATAAACAAATAAATAATTGTCAACGATCGAAAGATAAACCTGGATGAAAAGACTCTCCTTTTGGACTCGCTACCAAGAGTGAACAAATGTCTTGTAAAATTATTATAATTATTCATATTTGTTACGGCCCAACTTGCCTGCTGAAAGAGTTATGCAGCCTCAGTATTGGCATCAGCGTTTGCGTTTTCAGGGAGCACCTTGCTGAAGAAGATAAAGTTTGAATGAAGCCAACCAGACAGTGAAGATGTGAACTAACACTTACGACTTGCTGCGCCATCCCGATTTTAACAAATAGCAGCGATGACAGCGGCACAACCAACATAAATCTATAAAAAGATAAAAATTATTTATATTTTATCTTTATTTTGACAATTTATAAACGTAAATAAATAAACAAATAAATAATTGTCAACGATCGAAAGATAAACCTGGATGAAAAGACTCTCCTTTTGGACTCGCTACCAAGAGTGAACAAATGTCTTGTAAAATTATTATAATTATTTATATTTGTTACGGCCCACCTTGCCTGCTGAATGAGTTATGCAGCCTCAGTATTGGCATCAGCGTTTGCGTTTTCAGGGAGCAGCTTGCTGAAGAAGATAAAGTTTGGATAAAGCCAACCAGACAGTGAAGATGTGAACTAACACTTATGACTTGTGTAAAAATGCTACGAGTGATGCCTCTAATTGCTGCGCCATCCCGATTTTTACAAACAGCAGCGATGACAGCGGCACAACCAACATAAGTCTATAAAAGGATACAAATTATTTATATTTTATCTTTATTTTGACAATTTATAAACATAAATAAATAAACAAATAAATAATTGTCAACGATCGAAAGATAAACCTGGATGAAAAGACTCTCCTTTTGGACTCGCTACCAAGAGTGAACAAATGTCTTGTAAAATTATTATAATTATTTATATTTGTTACGGCCCACCTTGCCTGCTGAATGAGTTATGCAGCCTCAGTATTGGCGTCAGCGTTTGCGTTTTCAGGGAGCAGCTTGCTGAAGAAGATAAAGTTTGGATGAAGCCAACCAGACAGTGAAGATGTGAACTAACACTTATGACTTGTGTAAAAATGCTACGAGTGATGCCTCTAATTGCTGCGCCATCCCGATTTTTACAAACAGCAGCGGTGACAGCGGCACAACCAACATAAGTCTATAAAAGGATACAAATTATTTATATTTTATCTTTATTTTGACAATTTATAAACATAAATAAATAAACAAATAAATAATTGTCAACGATCGAAAGATAAACCTGGATGAAAAGACTCTCCTTTTGGACTCGCTACCAAGAGTGAACAAATGTCTTGTAAAATTATTATAATTATTCATATTTGTTACGGCCCAACTTGCCTGCTGAAAGAGTTATGCAGCCTCAGTATTGGCGTCAGCGTTTGCGTTTTCAGGGAGCACCTTGCTGAAGAAGATAAAGTTTGGATGAAGCCAACCAGACAGTGAAGATGTGAACTAACACTTATGACTTGTGATGCCTCTAATTGCTGCGCCATCCCGATTTTTACAAACAGCAGCGGTGACAGCGGCACAACCAACATAAGTCTATAAAAAGATAAAAATTATTTATATTTTATCTTTATTTTGACAATTTATAAACGTAAATAAATAAACAAATAAATAATTGTCAACGATCGAAAGATAAACCTGGATGAAAAGACTCTCCTTTTGGACTCGCTACCAAGAGTGAACAAATGTCTTGTAAAATTATTATAATTATTCATATTTGTTACGGCCCACCTTGCCTGCTGAATGAGTTATGCAGCCTCAGTATTGGCGTCAGCGTTTGCGTTTTCAGGGAGCAGCTTGCTGAAGAAGATAAAGTTTGGATGAAGCCAACCAGACAGTGAAGATGTGAACTAACACTTATGACTTGTGTAAAAATGCTCTATGTTAATTGCTGCGCCATCCCGATTTTTTCAAACAGCAGCGGTGACAGCGGCACAACCAACATAAATCTATAAAAAGGATAAAAATTATTTATATTTTATCTTTATTTTGACAATTTATAAACATAAATAAATAAAATAAATAACAAATAAATAATTGTCAACGATCGAAAGATAAACCTGGATGAAAAGACTCTCCTTTTGGACTCGCTACCAAGAGTGAACAAATGTCTTGTAAAATTATTATAATTATTCATATTTGTTACGGCCCAACTTGCCTGCTGAAAGAGTTATGCAGCCTCAGTATTGGCGTCAGCGTTTGCGTTTTCAGGGAGCACCTTGCTGAAGAAGATAAAGTTTGGATGAAGCCAACCAGACAGTGAAGATGTGAACTAACACTTATGATTTGTGATGCCTCTAATTGCTGCGCCATCCCGATTTTTACAAACAGCAGCGATGACAGCGGCACAACCAACATAAATCTATAAAAGGATAAAAATTATTTATATTTTATCTTTATTTTGACAATTTATAAACATAAATAAATAAACAAATAAATAATTGTCAACGATCGAAAGATAAACCTGGATGAAAAGACTCTCCTTTTGGACTCGCTACCAAGAGTGAACAAATGTCTTGTAAAATTATTATAATTATTTATATTTGTTACGGCCCACCTTGCCTGCTGAATGAGTTATGCAGCCTCAGTATTGGCGTCAGCGTTTGCGTTTTCAGGGAGCAGCTTGCTGAAGAAGATAAAGTTTGGATGAAGCCAACCAGACAGTGAAGATGTGAACTAACACTTATGACTTGTGTAAAAATGCTACGAGTGATGCCTCTAATTGCTGCGCCATCCCGATTTTTACAAACAGCAGCGGTGACAGCGGCACAACCAACATAAGTCTATAAAAGGATAAAAATTATTTATATTTTATCTTTATTTTGACAATTTATAAACGTAAATAAATAAACAAATAAATAATTGTCAACGATCGAAAGATAAACCTGGATGAAAAGACTCTCCTTTTGGACTCGCTACCAAGAGTGAACAAATGTCTTGTAAAATTATTATAATTATTCATATTTGTTACGGCCCAACTTGCCTGCTGAAAGAGTTATGCAGCCTCAGTATTGGCGTCAGCGTTTGCGTTTTCAGGGAGCACCTTGCTGAAGAAGATAAAGTTTGGATGAAGCCAACCAGACAGTGAAGATGTGAACTAACACTTATGACTTGTGATGCCTCTAATTGCTGCGCCATCCCGATTTTTACAAACAGCAGCGGTGACAGCGGCACAACCAACATAAGTCTATAGAAAGATAAAAATTATTTATATTTTATCTTTATTTTGACAATTTATAAACGTAAATAAATAAACAAATAAATAATTGTCAACGATCGAAAGATAAACCTGGATGAAAAGACTCTCCTTTTGGACTCGCTACCAAGAGTGAACAAATGTCTTGTAAAATTATTATAATTATTCATATTTGTTACGGTCCACCTTGCCTGCTGAATGAGTTATGCAGCCTCAGTATTGGCGTCAGCGTTTGCGTTTTCAGGGAGCAGCTTGCTGAAGAAGATAAAGTTTGGACAACCAGACAGTGAAGATGTGAACTAACACTTATGACTTAAAAATGCTGATGCCTCTAATTGCTGCGCCATCCCGATTTTTTCAAACAGCAGCGATGACAGCGGCACAACCAACATAAATCTATAAAAGGATAAAAATTATTTATATTTTATCTTTATTTTGACAATTTATAAACATAAATAAATAATCAAATAAATAATCAAATAAATAATTGTCAACGATCGAAAGATAAACCTGGATGAAAAGACTCTCCTTTTGGACTCGCTACCAAGAGTGAACAAATGTCTTGTAAAATTATTATAATTATTCATATTTGTTACGGCCCAACTTGCCTGCTGAAAGAGTTATGCAGCCTCAGTATTGGCGTCAGCGTTTGCGTTTTCAGGGAGCACCTTGCTGAAGAAGATAAAGTTTGGATGAAGCCAACCAGACAGTGAAGATGTGAACTAACACTTATGACTTGTGATGCCTCTAATTGCTGCGCCATCCCGATTTTTACAAACAGCAGCGATGACAGCGGCACAACCAACATAAATCTATAAAAAGATAAAAATTATTTATATTTTATCTTTATTTTGACAATTTATAAACGTAAATAAATAAACAAATAAATAATTGTCAACGATCGAAAGATAAACCTGGATGAAAAGACTCTCCTTTTGGACTCGCTACCAAGCGTGAACAAATGTCTTGTAAAATTATTATAATTATTCATATTTGTTACGGCCCAACTTGCCTGCTGAAAGAGTTATGCAGCCTCAGTATTGGCGTCAGCGTTTGCGTTTTCAGGGAGCCCTTGCTGAAGAAGATAAAGTTTGGATGAAGCCAACCAGACAGTGAAGATGTGAACTAACACTTATGACTTATTGATGCCTCTAATTGCTGCGCCATCCCGATTTTTTCAAACAGCAGCGATGACAGCGGCACAACCAACATAAATCTATAAAAAGATAAAAATTATTTATATTTTATCTTTATTTTGACAATTTATAAACATAAATAAATAAACAAATAAATAATTGTCAACGATCGAAAGATAAACCTGGATGAAAAGACTCTCCTTTTGGACTCGCTACCAAGAGTGAACAAATGTCTTGTAAAATTATTATAATTATTTATATTTGTTACGGCCCACCTTGCCTGCTGAAGGAGTTATGCAGCCTCAGTATTGGCGTCAGCGTTTGCGTTTTCAGGGAGCAGCTTGCTGAAGAAGATAAAGTTTGGATAAAGCCAACCAGACAGTGAAGATGTGAACTAACACTTATGACTTGTGTAAAAATGCTACGAGTGATGCCTCTAATTGCTGCGCACTGCCGATTTTTTCAAACAGCAGCGATGACAGCGGCACAACCAACATAAATCTATAAAAAGATAAAAATTATTTATAATTTATCTTTATTTTGACAATTTATAAACGTAAATAAATAAACAAATAAATAATTGTCAACGATCGAAAGATAAACCTGGATGAAAAGACTCTCCTTTTGGGCTCGCTACCAAGAGTGAACAAATGTCTTGTAAAATTATTATAATTATTTATATTTGTTACGGCCCAACTTGCCTGCTGAAAGAGTTATGCAGCCTCAGTATTGGCGTCAGCGTTTGCGTTTTCAGGGAGCAGCTTGCTGAAGAAGATAAAGTTTGGATGAAGCCAACCAGACAGTGAAGATGTGAACTAACACTTATGACTTGTGATGCCTCTAATTGCTGCGCCATCCCGATTTTTACAAACAGCAGCGGTGACAGCGGCACAACCAACATAAGTCTATAAAAGGATACAAATTATTTATATTTTATCTTTATTTTGACAATTTATAAACGTAAATAAATAAACAAATAAATAATTGTCAACGATCGAAAGATAAACCTGGATGAAAAGACTCTCCTTTTGGACTCGCTACCAAGAGTGAACAAATGTCTTGTAAAATTATTATAATTATTCATATTTGTTACGGCCCAACTTGCCTGCTGAAAGAGTTATGCAGCCTCAGTATTGGCGTCAGCGTTTGCGTTTTCAGGGAGCAGCTTGCTGAAGAAGATAAAGTTTGGATGAAGCCAACCAGACAGTGAAGATGTGAACTAACACTTATGACTTGTGTACAAATGCTACGAGTGATGCCTCTAATTGCTGCGCCATCCCGATTTTTACAAACAGCAGCGATGACAGTGGCACAACCAACATAAATCTATAAAAAGATAAAAATTATTTATATTTTATCTTTATTTTGACAATTTATAAACGTAAATAAATAAACAAATAAATAATTGTCAACGATCGAAAGATAAACCTGGATGAAAAGACTCTCCTTTTGGACTCGCTACCAAGAGTGAACAAATGTCTTGTAAAATTATTATAATTATTCATATTTGTTACGGCCCAACTTGCCTGCTGAAAGAGTTATGCAGCCTCAGTATTGGCGTCAGCGTTTGCGTTTTCAGGGAGCAGCTTGCTGAAGAAGATAAAGTTTGGATGAAGCCAACCAGACAGTGAAGATGTGAACTAACACTTATGACTTTGTGATGCCTCTAATTGCTGCGCCATCCCGATTTTTACAAACAGCAGCGGTGACAGCGGCACAACCAACATAAGTCTATAAAAAGATAAAAATTATTTATATTTTATCTTTATTTTGACAATTTATAAACGTAAATAAATAAACAAATAAATAATTGTCAACGATCGAAAGATAAACCTGGATGAAAAGACTCTCCTTTTGGACTCGCTACCAAGAGTGAACAAATGTCTTGTAAAATTATTATAATTATTCATATTTGTTACGGCCCACCTTGCCTGCTGAATGAGTTATGCAGCCTCAGTATTGGCGTCAGCGTTTGCGTTTTCAGGGAGCAGCTTGCTGAAGAAGATAAAGTTTGGATGAAGCCAACCAGACAGTGAAGATGTGAACTAACACTTATGACTTATGATGCCTCTAATTGCTGCGCCATCCCGATTTTTTCAAACAGCAGCGATGACAGTGGCACAACCAACATAAATCTATAAAAAGATAAAAATTATTTATATTTTATCTTTATTTTGACAATTTATAAACGGAAATAAATAAACAAATAAATAATTGTCAACAATGGACTTGCTACCAAGAGTGAACAAATGTCTTGTAAAATTATTATAATTATTCATATCTGTTTCGGCCCAACTTGCCTGCTGAACGAGTTATGCAGCCTCAGTATTGGCGTCAGCGTTTGCGTTTTCAGGGAGCAGCTTGCTGAAGAAGATAAAGTTTGGATGAAGCCAACCAGACAGTGAAGATGTGAACTAACACTTATGACTTGTGTACAAATGCTACGAGTGATGCCTCTAATTGCTGCGCCATCCCGATTTTTACAAACAGCAGCGATGACAGTGGCACAACCAACATAAATCTATAAAAAGATAAAAATTATTTATATTTTATCTTTATTTTGACAATTTATAAACGTAAATAAATAAACAAATAAATAATTGTCAACGATCGAAAGATAAACCTGGATGAAAAGACTCTCCTTTTGGACTCGCTACCAAGAGTGAACAAATGTCTTGTAAAATTATTATAATTATTCATATTTGTTACGGCCCACCTTGCCTGCTGAACGAGTTATGCAGCCTCAGTATTGGCGTCAGCGTTTGCGTTTTCAGGGAGCAGCTTGCTGAAGAAGATAAAGTTTGGATGAAGCCAACCAGACAGTGAAGATGTGAACTAACACTTATGACTTGTGATGCCTCTAATTGCTGCGCCATCCCGATTTTTACAAACAGCAGCGGTGACAGCGGCACAACCAACATAAGTCTATAAAAAGATAAAAATTATTTATATTTTATCTTTATTTTGACAATTTATAAACGTAAATAAATAAACAAATAAATAATTGTCAACGATCGAAAGATAAACCTGGATGAAAAGACTCTCCTTTTGGACTCGCTACCAAGAGTGAACAAATGTCTTGTAAAATTATTATAATTATTCATATTTGTTACGGCCCACCTTGCCTGCTGAATGAGTTATGCAGCCTCAGTATTGGCGTCAGCGTTTGCGTTTTCAGGGAGCAGCTTGCTGAAGAAGATAAAGTTTGGATGAAGCCAACCAGACAGTGAAGATGTGAACTAACACTTATGACATATTATGCCTCTAATTGCTGCGCCATCCCGATTTTTTCAAACAGCAGCGGTGACAGCGGCACAACCAACATAAATCTATAAAAAGATAAAAATTATTTATATTTTATCTTTATTTTGACAATTTATAAACGTAAATAAATAAACAAATAAATAATTGTCAACGATCGAAAGATAAACCTGGATGAAAAGACTCTCCTTTTGGACTCGCTACCAAGAGTGAACAAATGTCTTGTAAAATTATTATAATTATTTATATTTGTTACGGCCCAACTTGCCTGCTGAAGGAGTTATGCAGCCTCAGTATTGGCGTCAGCGTTTGCGTTTTCAGGGAGCAGCTTGCTGAAGAAGATAAAGTTTGGATGAAGCCAACCAGACAGTGAAGATGTGAACTAACACTTATGACTTATGCTAGAGTCTCTAATTGCTGCGCCATCCCGATTTTTACAAACAGCAGCGGTGACAGCGGCACAACCAACATAAATCTATAAAAAGATAAAAATTATTTATATTTTATCTTTATTTAGACAATTTATAAACGTAAATAAATAAACAAATAAATAATTGCCAACGATCGAAAGATAAACCTGGATGAAAAGACTCTCCTTTTGGACTCGCTACCAAGAGTGAACAAATGTCTTGTAAAATTATTATAATTATTCATATTTGTTACGGCCCACCTTGCCTGCTGAAGGAGTTATGCAGCCTCAGTATTGGCGTCAGCGTTTGCGTTTTCAGGGAGCAGCTTGCTGAAGAAGATAAAGTTTGGATGAAGCCAACCAGACAGTGAAGATGTGAACTAACACTTATGACTTATTGATGCCTCTAATTGCTGCGCCATCCCGATTTTTTACAAACAGCAGCGGTGACAGCGGCACAACCAACATAAGTCTATAAAAAGATAAAAATTATTTATATTTTATCTTTATTTAGACAATTTATAAACGTAAATAAATAAACAAATAAATAATTGTCAACGATCGAAAGATAAACCTGGATGAAAAGACTCTCCTTTTGGACTCGCTACCAAGACTCAACAAATGTCTTGTAAAATTATTATAATTATTCGGATTTGTTACGGCCCAACTTGCCTGCTGAACGAGTTATGCAGCCTCAGTATTGGCGTCAGCGTTTGCGTTTTCAGGGAGCAGCTTGCTGAAGAAGATAAAGTTTGGATGAAGCCAAGCAGACAGTGAAGATGTGAACTAACACTTACGACTTGCTGCGCCATCCCGATTTTTACAAATAGCAGCGATGACAGCGGCACAACCAACATAAGTCTATAAAAAGATAAAAATTATTTATATTTTATCTTTATTTTGACAATTTATAAACGTAAATAAATAAACAAATAAATAATTGTCAACGATCGAAAGATAAACCTGGATGAAAAGACTCTCCTTTTGGACTCGCTACCAAGAGTGAACAAATGTCTTGTAAAATTATTATAATTATTCATATTTGTTACGGCCCACCTTGCCTGCTGAATGAGTTATGCAGCCTCAGTATTGGCGTCAGCGTTTGCGTTTTCAGGGAGCAGCTTGCTGAAGAAAATAAAGTTTGGATGAAGCCAACCAGACAGTGAAGATGTGAACTAACACTATGACTTGTGATGCCTCTAATTGCTGCGCCATCCCGATTTTTACAAACAGCAGCGGTGACAGCGGCACAACCAACATAAGTCTCTAAAAAGATAAAAATTATTTATATAATATCTTTATTTTGACAATTTATAAACGTAAATAAATAAACAAATAAATAATTGTCAACGATCGAAAGATAAACCTGGATGAAAAGACTCTCCTTTTGGACTCGCTACCAAGCCTCAACAAATGTCTTGTAAAATTATTATAATTATTCATATTTGTTACGGCCCACCTTGCCTGCTGAATGAGTTATGCAGCCTCAGTATTGGCGTCAGCGTTTGCGTTTTCAGGGAGCAGCTTGCTGAAGAAAATAAAGTTTGGATGAAGCCAACCAGACAGTGAAGATGTGAACTAACACTATGACTTGTGATGCCTCTAATTGCTGCGCCATCCCGATTTTTACAAACAGCAGCGGTGACAGCGGCACAACCAACATAAGTCTCTAAAAAGATAAAAATTATTTATATAATATCTTTATTTTGACAATTTATAAAAGTAAATAAATAAACAAATAAATAATTGTCAACGATCGAAAGATAAACCTGGATGAAAAGACTCTCCTTTTGGACTCGCTACCAAGCCTCAACAAATGTCTTGTAAAATTATTATAATTATTCATATTTGTTACGGCCCACCTTGCCTGCTGAATGAGTTATGCAGCCTCAGTATTGGCGTCATCGTTTGCGTTTTCAGGGAGCAGCTTGCTGAAGAAGATAAAGTTTGGATGAAGCCAACCAGACAGTGAAGATGTGAACTAACACTTATGACTTTAAATGTGATGCCTCTAATTGCTGCGCCATCCCGATTTTTACAAACAGCAGCGGTGACAGCGGCACAACCAACATAAGTCTCTAAAAAGATAAAAATTATTTATATAATATCTTTATTTTGACAATTTATAAACGTAAATAAATAAACAAATAAATAATTGTCAACGATCGAAATATAAACCTGGATGAAAAGACTCTCCTTTTGGACTCGCTACCAAGCCTCAACAAATGTCTTATAAAATTATTATAATTATTCATATTTGTTAATGCCCAACTTGCCTGCTGAAGGAGTTATGCAGCCTCAGTATTGGCGTCAGCGTTTGCGTTTTCAGGGAGCAGCTTGCTGAAGAAGATAAAGTTTGGATGAAGCCAACCAGACAGTGAAGATGTGAACTAACACTTATGACTTATTATGCCTATAATTGCTGCGCCATACCGATTTTTTCAAACAGCAGCGGTGGCAGCGGCACAACCAACATCTATAAAAAGATAAAAATTATTTATATTTTGTCTTTATTTTGACAATTTATAAACGTAAATAAATAAACAAATAAATAATTGTCAACGATCGAAATATAAACCTGGATGAAAAGACTCTCCTTTTGGACTCGCTACCAAGCCTCAACAAATGTCTTATAAAATTATTATAATTATTCATATTTGTTAATGCCCAACTTGCCTGCTGAAGGAGTTATGCAGCCTCAGTATTGGCGTCAGCGTTTGCGTTTTCAGGGAGCAGCTTGCTGAAGAAAATAAAGTTTGGATGAAGCCAACCAGACAGTGAAGATGTGAACTAACACTATGACTTGTGATGCCTCTAATTGCTGCGCCATCCCGATTTTTACAAACAGCAGCGGTGACAGCGGCACAACCAACATAAGTCTATAGAAAGATAAAAATTATTTATATAATATCTTTATTTTGACAATTTATAAACGTAAATAAATAAACAAATAAATAATTGTCAACGATCGAAAGATAAACCTGGATGAAAAGACTCTCCTTTTGGACTCGCTACCAAGCCTCAACAAATGTCTTGTAAAATTATTATAATTATTCATATTTGTTACGGCCCACCTTGCCTGCTGAATGAGTTATGCAGCCTCAGTATTGGCGTCAGCGTTTGCGTTTTCAGGGAGCACCTTGCTGAAGAAGATAAAGTTTGGATGAAGCCAACCAGACAGTGAAGATGTGAACTAACACTTATGACTTATTATGCCTATAATTGCTGCGCCATACCGATTTTTTCAAACAGCAGCGGTGACAGCGGCACAACCAACATAAATCTATAAAAAGATAAAAATTATTTATATTTTGTCTTTATTTTGACAATTTATAAACGTAAATAAATAAACAAATAAATAATTGTCAACGATCGAAATATAAACCTGGATGAAAAGACTCTCCTTTTGGACTCGCTACCAAGAGTGAACAAATGTCTTGTAAAATTATTATAATTATTCGTATTTGTTACGGCCCACCTTGCCTGCTGAATGAGTTATGCAGCCTCAGTATTGGCGTCAGCGTTTGCGTTTTCAGGGAGCAGCTTGCTGAAGAAGATAAAGTTTGGATGAAGCCAACCAGACAGTGAAGATGTGAACTAACACTTATGACTTATTATGCCTATAATTGCTGCGCCATACCGATTTTTTCAAACAGCAGCGGTGACAGCGGCACAACCAACATAAATCTATAAAAAGATAAAAATTATTTATATTTTGTCTTTATTTTGACAATTTATAAACGTAAATAAATAAACAAATAAATAATTGTCAACGATCGAAATATAAACCTGGATGAAAAGACTCTCCTTTTGGACTCGCTACCAAGCGTCAACAAATGTCTTGTAAAATTATTATAATTATTCATATTTGTTACGGCCCACCTTGCCTGCTGAATGAGTTATGCAGCCTCAGTATTGGCGTCAGCGTTTGCGTTTTCAGGGAGCAGCTTGCTGAAGAAAATAAAGTTTGGATGAAGCCAACCAGACAGTGAAGATGTGAACTAACACTTATGACTTATTATGCCTATAATTGCTGCGCCATACCGATTTTTTCAAACAGCAGCGGTGACAGCGGCACAACCAACATAAATCTATAAAAAGATAAAAATTATTTATATTTTGTCTTTATTTTGACAATTTATAAACGTAAATAAATAAACAAATAAATAATTGTCAACGATCGAAAGATAAACCTGGATGAAAAGACTCTCCTTTTGGACTAGCTACCAAGCCTCAACAAATGTCTTGTAAAATTATTATAATTATTCATATTTGTTACGGCCCAACTTGCCTGCTGAAAGAGTTATGCAGCCTCAGTATTGGAGTCAGCGTTTGCGTTTTCAGGGAGCACCTTGCTGAAGAAGATAAAGTTTGGATGAAGCCAACCAGACAGTGAAGATGTGAACTAACACTTATGACTTATTATGCCTCTAATTGCTGCGCCATACCGATTTTTTCAAACAGCAGCGGTGACAGCGGCACAACCAACATAAATCTATAAAAAGATAAAAATTATTTATATTTTGTCTTTATTTTGACAATTTATAAACGTAAATAAATAAACAAATAAATAATTGTCAACGATCGAAAGATAAACCTGGATGAAAAGACTCTCCTTTTGGACTCGCTACCAAGCCTCAACAAATGTCTTGTAAAATTATTATAATTATTCATATTTGTTACGGCCCACCTTGCCTGCTGAATGAGTTATGCAGCCTCAGTATTGGCGTCAGCGTTTGCGTTTTCAGGGAGCACCTTGCTGAAGAAGATAAAGTTTGGATGAAGCCAACCAGACAGTGAAGATGTGAACTAACACTTATGACTTATTATGCCTCTAATTGCTGCGCCATCCCGATTTTTACAAACAGCAGCGGTGACAGCGGCACAACCAACATAAGTCTATAGAAAGATAAAAATTATTTATATAATATCTTTATTTTGACAATTTATAAAAGTAAATAAATAAACAAATAAATAATTGTCAACGATCGAAAGATAAACCTGGATGAAAAGACTCTCCTTTTGGACTCGCTACCAAGCCTCAACAAATGTCTTGTAAAATTATTATAATTATTCATATTTGTTACGGCCCACCTTGCCTGCTGAAGGAGTTATGCAGCCTCAGTATTGGCGTCAGCGTTTGCGTTTTCAGGGAGCACCTTGCTGAAGAAGATAAAGTTTGGATGAAGCCAACCAGACAGTGAAGATGTGAACTAACACTTATGACTTATTATGCCTATAATTGCTGCGCCATACCGATTTTTTCAAACAGCAGCGGTGACAGCGGCACAACCAACATAAATCTATAAAAAGATAAAAATTATTTATATTTTGTCTTTATTTTGACAATTTATAAACGTAAATAAATAAACAAATAAATAATTGTCAACGATCGAAAGATAAACCTGGAAGCAAAGACTCTCCTTTTGGACTCGCTACCAAGAGTGAACAAATGTCTTGTAAAATTATTATAATTATTCGTATTTGTTACGGCCCACCTTGCCTGCTGAAGGAGTTATGCAGCCTCAGTATTGGCGTCAGCGTTTGCGTTTTCAGGGAGCAGCTTGCTGAAGAAGATAAAGTTTGGATGAAGCCAACCAGACAGTGAAGATGTGAACTAACACTTATGACTTGTGATGCCTCTAATTGCTGCGCCATCCCGATTTTTTCAAACAGCAGCGGTGACAGCGGCACAACCAACATAAGTCTCTAAAAAGATAAAAATTATTTATATTTTGTCTTTATTTTGACAATTTATAAACGTAAATAAATAAACAAATAAATAATTGTCAACGATCGAAAGATAAACCTGGATGAAAAGACTCTCCTTTTGGACTCGCTACCAAGCCTCAACAAATGTCTTGTAAAATTATTATAATTATTCATATTTGTTAAGGCCCAACTTGCCTGCTGAAGGAGTTATGCAGCCTCAGTATTGGCGTCAGCGTTTGCGTTTTCAGGGAGCAGCTTGCTCAAGAAAATAAAGTTTGGATGAAGCCAACCAGACAGTGAAGATGTGAACTAACACTTATGACTTTGTAGTGATGCCTCTAATTGCTGCGCCATCCCGATTTTTACAAACAGCAGCGGTGACAGCGGCACAACCAACATAAGTCTATAAAAAGATAAAAATTATTTATATTTTATCTTTATTTTGACAATTTATAAACGTAAATAAATAAACAAATAAATAATTGTCAACGATCGAAAGATAAACCTGGATGAAAAGACTCTCCTTTTGGACTCGCTACCAAGCCTCAACAAATGTCTTGTAAAATTATTATAATTATTCATATTTGTTACGGCCCACCTTGCCTGCTGAAGGAGTTATGCAGCCTCAGTATTGGCGTCAGCGTTTGCGTTTTCAGGGAGCAGCTTGCTGAAGAAGATAAAGTTTGGATGAAGCCAACCAGACAGTGAAGATGTGAACTAACACTTATGACTTATTATGCCTCTAATTGCTGCGCCATACCGATTTTTTCAAACAGCAGCGGTGACAGCGGCACAACCAACATAAATCTATAAAAAGATAAAAATTATTTATATTTTGTCTTTATTTTGACAATTTATAAACGTAAATAAATAAACAAATAAATAATTGTCAACGATCGAAAGATAAACCTGGATGAAAAGACTCTCCTTTTGGACTCGCTACCAAGCCTCAACAAATGTCTTGTAAAATTATTATAATTATTCATATTTGTTAATGCCCAACTTGCCTGCTGAATGAGTTATGCAGCCTCAGTATTGGCGTCAGCGTTTGCGTTTTCAGGGAGCAGCTTGCTGAAGAAGATAAAGTTTGGATGAAGCCAACCAGACAGTGAAGATGTGAACTAACACTTATGACTTTAAATTATGCCTCTAATTGCTGCGCCATACCGATTTTTTCAAACAGCAGCGGTGACAGCGGCACAACCAACAAATCTATAAAAAGATAAAAATTATTTATATTTTATCTTTATTTTGACAATTTATAAACGTAAATAAATAAACAAATAAATAATTGTCAACGATCGAAAGATAAACCTGGATGAAAAGACTCTCCTTTTGGACTCGCTACCAAGCCTCAACAAATGTCTTGTAAAATTATTATAATTATTCATATTTGTTACGGCCCACCTTGCCTGCTGAAGGAGTTATGCAGCCTCAGTATTGGCGTCAGCGTTTGCGTTTTCAGGGAGCAGCTTGCTGAAGAAGATAAAGTTTGGATGAAGCCAACCAGACAGTGAAGATGTGAACTAACACTTATGACTTATTAATGCCTCTAATTGCTGCGCCATACCGATTTTTTCAAACAGCAGCGGTGACAGCGGCACAACCAACATAAATCTATAAAAAGATAAAAATTATTTATATTTTGTCTTTATTTTGACAATTTATAAACGTAAATAAATAAACAAATAAATAATTGTCAACGATCGAAAGATAAACCTGGATGAAAAGACTCTCCTTTTGGACTCGCTACCAAGCCTCAACAAATGTCTTGTAAAATTATTATAATTATTCATATTTGTTAATGCCCAACTTGCCTGCTGAAGGAGTTATGCAGCCTCAGTATTGGCGTCAGCGTTTGCGTTTTCAGGGAGCAGCTTGCTGAAGAAGATAAAGTTTGGATGAAGCCAACCAGACAGTGAAGATGTGAACTAACACTTATGACTTATTATGCCTCTAATTGCTGCGCCATACCGATTTTTTCAAACAGCAGCGGTGGCAGCGGCACAACCAACATTCTATAAAAAGATAAAAATTATTTATATTTTGTCTTTATTTTGACAATTTATAAACGTAAATAAATAAACAAATAAATAATTGTCAACGATCGAAAGATAAACCTGGATGAAAAGACTCTCCTTTTGGACTCGCTACCAAGCCTCAACAAATGTCTTGTAAAATTATTATAATTATTCATATTTGTTAATGCCCAACTTGCCTGCTGAAGGAGTTATGCAGCCTCAGTATTGGCGTCAGCGTTTGCGTTTTCAGGGAGCAGCTTGCTGAAGAAGATAAAGTTTGGATGAAGCCAACCAGACAGTGAAGATGTGAACTAACACTTATGACTTATGTGATGCCTCTAATTGCTGCGCCATCCCGATTTTTTTCAAACAGCAGCGGTGACAGCGGCACAACCAACATAAGTCTATAAAAAGATAAAAATTATTTATATTTTATCTTTATTTTGACAATTTATAAACGTAAATAAATAAACAAATAAATAATTGTCAACGATCGAAAGATAAACCTGGATGAAAAGACTCTCCTTTTGGACTCGCTACCAAGCCTCAACAAATGTCTTGTAAAATTATTATAATTATTTATATTTGTTACGGCCCACCTTGCCTGCTGAATGAGTTATGCAGCCTCAGTATTGGCGTCAGCGTTTGCGTTTTCAGGGAGCAGCTTGCTGAAGAAGATAAAGTTTGGATGAAGCCAACCAGACAGTGAAGATGTGAACTAACACTTATGACTTAATGTGATGCCTCTAATTGCTGCGCCATCCCGATTTTTTCAAACAGCAGCGGTGACAGCGGCACAACCAACATAAATCTATAAAAAGATAAAAATTATTTATATTTTGTCTTTATTTTGACAATTTATAAACGTAAATAAATAAACAAATAAATAATTGTCAACGATCGAAAGATAAACCTGGATGAAAAGACTCTCCTTTTGGACTCGCTACCAAGAGTCAACAAATGTCTTGTAAAATTATTATAATTATTCATATTTGTTAATGCCCAACTTGCCTGCTGAAGGAGTTATGCAGCCTCAGTATTGGCGTCAGCGTTTGCGTTTTCAGGGAGCAGCTTGCTGAAGAAGATAAAGTTTGGATGAAGCCAACCAGACAGTGAAGATGTGAACTAACACTTATGACTTGTGATGCCTCTAATTGCTGCGCCATCCCGATTTTTTACAAACAGCAGCGGTGACAGCGGCACAACCAACATAAGTCTATAGAAAGATAAAAATTATTTATATTTTATCTTTATTTTGACAATTTATAAACGTAAATAAATAAACAAATAAATAATTGTCAACGATCGAAAGATAAACCTGGATGAAAAGACTCTCCTTTTGGACTCGCTACCAAGACTCAACAAATGTCTTGTAAAATTATTATAATTATTTATATTTGTTACGGCCCACCTTGCCTGCTGAATGAGTTATGCAGCCTCAGTATTGGCGTCAGCGTTTGCGTTTTCAGGGAGCAGCTTGCTGAAGAAGATAAAGTTTGGATGAAGCCAACCAGACAGTGAAGATGTGAACTAACACTTATGACTTTTAAAAGTGATGCCTCTAATTGCTGCGCCATCCCGATTTTTTCAAACAGCAGCGGTGACAGCGGCACAACCAACATAAGTCTCTAAAAAGATAAAAATTATTTATATTTTATCTTTATTTTGACAATTTATAAACGTAAATAAATAAACAAATAAATAATTATCAACGATCGAAAGATAAACCTGGATGAAAAGACTCTCCTTTTGGACTCGCTACCAAGCCTCAACAAATGTCTTGTAAAATTATTATAATTATTCATATTTGTTAATGCCCAACTTGCCTGCTGAAGGAGTTATGCAGCCTCAGTATTGGCGTTAGCGTTTGCGTTTTCAGGGAGCAGCTTACTGAAGAAGATAAAGTTTGGATGAAGCCAACCAGACAGTGAAGATGTGAACTAACACTTATGACTTGTGTAAAATGCTACGAGTGATGCGTCTAATTGCTGCGCACCGCCGATTTTTTCAAACAGCAGCGGTGACAGCGGCACAACCAACATCTATAAAAAGATAAAAATTATTTATATTTTGTCTTTATTTTGACAATTTATAAACGTAAATAAATAAACAAATAAATAATTGTCAACGATCGAAATATAAACCTGGATAAAAAGACTCTCCTTTTGGACTCGCTACCAAGCGTCAACAAATGTCTTGTAAAATTATTATAATTATTCATATTTGTTACGGCCCACCTTGCCTGCTGAAGGAGTTATGCAGCCTCAGTATTGGCGTCAGCGTTTGCGTTTTCAGGGAGCAGCTTGCTGAAGAAGATAAAGTTTGGATGAAGCCAACCAGACAGTGAAGATGTGAACTAACACTTATGACTTATTATGCCTATAATTGCTGCGCCATACCGATTTTTTCAAACAGCAGCGGTGACAGCGGCACAACCAACATAAATCTATAAAAAGATAAAAATTATTTATATTTTGTCTTTATTTTGACAATTTATAAACGTAAATAAATAAACAAATAAATAATTGTCAACGATCGAAAGATAAACCTGGATGAAAAGACTCTCCTTTTGGACTCGCTACCAAGAGTCAACAAATGTCTTGTAAAATTATTATAATTATTCATATTTGTTAATGCCCAACTTGCCTGCTGAAGGAGTTATGCAGCCTCAGTATTGGCGTCAGCGTTTGCGTTTTCAGGGAGCAGCTTGCTGAAGAAGATAAAGTTTGGATGAAGCCAACCAGACAGTGAAGATGTGAACTAACACTTATGACTTGTGTAAAAATGCTACGAGTGATGCCTCTAATTGCTGCGCACTGCCGATTTTTTCAAACAGCAGCGGTGACAGCGGCACAACCAACATAAGTCTATAAAAAGATAAAAATTATTTATATTTTATCTTTATTTTGACAATTTATAAACGTAAATAAATAAACAAATAAATAATTGTCAACGATCGAAAGATAAACCTGGATGAAAAGACTCTCCTTTTGGACTCGCTACCAAGAGTCAACAAATGTCTTGTAAAATTATTATAATTATTCATATTTGTTACGGCCCACCTTGCCTGCTGAAGGAGTTATGCAGCCTCAGTATTGGCGTCAGCGTTTGCGTTTTCAGGGAGCAGCTTGCTGAAGAAGATAAAGTTTGGATGAAGCCAACCAGACAGTGAAGATGTGAACTAACACTTATGACTTATTATGCCTCTAATTGCTGCGCCATACCGATTTTTTCAAACAGCAGCGGTGACAGCGGCACAACCAACATAAATCTATAAAAAGATAAAAATTATTTATATTTTGTCTTTATTTTGACAATTTATAAACGTAAATAAATAAACAAATAAATAATTGTCAACGATCGAAAGATAAACCTGGATGAAAAGACTCTCCTTTTGGACTCGCTACCAAGAGTGAACAAATGTCTTGTAAAATTATTATAATTATTCATATTTGTTAATGCCCAACTTGCCTGCTGAAGGAGTTATGCAGCCTCAGTATTGGCGTCAGCGTTTGCGTTTTCAGGGAGCAGCTTGCTGAAGAAGATAAAGTTTGGATGAAGCCAACCAGACAGTGAAGATGTGAACTAACACTTATGACTTGTGTAAAAATGCTATGCCTCTAATTGCTGCGCCATACCGATTTTTTCAAACAGCAGCGGTGACAGCAGCACAACCAACAATCTATAAAAAGATAAAAATTATTTATATTTTGTCTTTATTTTGACAATTTATAAACGTAAATAAATAAACAAATAAATAATTGTCAACGATCGAAAGATAAACCTGGATGAAAAGACTCTCCTTTTGGACTCGCTACCAAGAGTCAACAAATGTCTTGTAAAATTATTATAATTATTCATATTTGTTAATGCCCAACTTGCCTGCTGAAGGAGTTATGCAGCCTCAGTATTGGCGTCAGCGTTTGCGTTTTCAGGGAGCAGCTTGCTGAAGAAGATAAAGTTTGGATGAAGCCAACCAGACAGTGAAGATGTGAACTAACACTTATGACTTGTTAAAATTGATGCCTCTAATTGCTGCGCCATCCCGATTTTTTTCAAACAGCAGCGGTGACAGCGGCACAACCAACATAAGTCTCTAAAAAGATAAAAATTATTTATATTTTGTCTTTATTTTGACAATTTATAAACGTAAATAAATAAACAAATAAATAATTGTCAACGATCGAAAGATAAACCTGGATGAAAAGACTCTCCTTTTGGACTCGCTACCAAGAGTCAGCAAATGTCTTGTAAAATTATTATAATTATTTATATTTGTTAATGCCCAACTTGCCTGCTGAAGGAGTTATGCAGCCTCAGTATTGGCGTCAGCGTTTGCGTTTTCAGGGAGCAGCTTGCTGAAGAAGATAAAGTTTGGATGAAGCCAACCAGACAGTGAAGATGTGAACTAACACTTATGACTTGTGATGCCTCTAATTGCTGCGCCATACCGATTTTTTCAAACAGCAGCGGTGACAGCGGCACAACCAACATAAGTCTATAAAGAGATAAAAATTATTTATATTTTGTCTTTATTTTGACAATTTATAAACGTAAATAAATAAACAAATAAATAATTGTCAACGATCGAAAGATAAACCTGGATGAAAAGACTCTCCTTTTGGACTCGCTACCAAGACTCAACAAATGTCTTGTAAAATTATTATAATTATTCATATTTGTTAATGCCCAACTTGCCTGCTGAAGGAGTTATGCAGCCTCAGTATTGGCGTCAGCGTTTGCGTTTTCAGGGAGCAGCTTGCTGAAGAAGATAAAGTTTGGATGAAGCCAACCAGACAGTGAAGATGTGAACTAACACTTATGACTTGTTATGCCTCTAATTGCTGCGCCATCCCGATTTTTTCAAACAGCAGCGGTGACAGCGGCACAACCAACATAAGTCTATAAAAAGATAAAAATTATTTATATTTTATCTTTATTTTGACAATTTATAAACGTAAATAAATAAACAAATAAATAATTGTCAACGATCGAAAGATAAACCTGGATGAAAAGACTCTCCTTTTGGACTCGCTACCAAGAGTCAACAAATGTCTTGTAAAATTATTATAATTATTCATATTTGTTACGGCCCAACTTGCCTGCTGAAGGAGTTATGCAGCCTCAGTATTGGCGTCAGCGTTTGCGTTTTCAGGGAGCAGCTTGCTGAAGAAGATAAAGTTTGGATGAAGCCAACCAGACAGTGAAGATGTGAACTAACACTTATGACTTATGTGATGCCTCTAATTGCTGCGCCACTACCGATTTTTTCAAACAGCAGCGGTGACAGCGGCACAACCAACATAAATCTATAAAAAGATAAAAATTATTTATATTTTGTCTTTATTTTGACAATTTATAAACGTAAATAAATAAACAAATAAATAATTGTCAACGATCGAAAGATAAACCTGGATGAAAAGACTCTCCTTTTGGACTCGCTACCAAGAGTCAACAAATGTCTTGTAAAATTATTATAATTATTCATATTTGTTAATGCCCAACTTGCCTGCTGAAGGAGTTATGCAGCCTCAGTATTGGCGTCAGCGTTTGCGTTTTCAGGGAGCAGCTTGCTGAAGAAGATAAAGTTTGGATGAAGCCAACCAGACAGTGAAGATGTGAACTAACACTTATGACTTGTGTAAAAATGCTCGTGATGCCTCTAATTGCTGCGCCATCCCGATTTTTTCAAACAGCAGCGGTGACAGCGGCACAACCAACATAAGTCTATAAAAAGATAAAAATTATTTATATTTTATCTTTATTTTGACAATTTATAAACGTAAATAAATAAACAAATAAATAATTGTCAACGATCGAAAGATAAACCTGGATGAAAAGACTCTCCTTTTGGACTCGCTACCAAGAGTCAACAAATGTCTTGTAAAATTATTATAATTATTTATATTTGTTACGGCCCAACTTGCCTGCTGAAGGAGTTATGCAGCCTCAGTATTGGCGTCAGCGTTTGCGTTTTCAGGGAGCAGCTTGCTGAAGAAGATAAAGTTTGGATGAAGCCAACCAGACAGTGAAGATGTGAACTAACACTTATGACTTGTGATGCCTCTAATTGCTGCGCCATCCCGATTTTTTCAAACAGCAGCGGTGACAGCGGCACAACCAACATAAGTCTCTAAAAAGATAAAAATTATTTATATTTTGTCTTTATTTTGACAATTTATAAACGTAAATAAATAAACAAATAAATAATTGTCAACGATCGAAAGATAAACCTGGATGAAAAGACTCTCCTTTTGGACTCGCTACCAAGAGTCAACAAATGTCTTGTAAAATTATTATAATTATTCATATTTGTTAATGCCCAACTTGCCTGCTGAAGGAGTTATGCAGCCTCAGTATTGGCGTCAGCGTTTGTGTTTTCAGGGAGCAGCTTACTGAAGAAGATAAAGTTTGGATGAAGCCAACCAGACAGTGAAGATGTGAACTAACACTTATGACTTATTATGCCTCTAATTGCTGCGCCATGCCGATTTTTTCAAACAGCAGCGGTGACAGCGGCACAACCAACATAAGTCTCTAAAAAGATAAAAATTATTTATATTTTGTCTTTATTTTGACAATTTATAAACGTAAATAAATAAACAAATAAATAATTGTCAACGATCGAAAGATAAACCTGGATGAAAAGACTCTCCTTTTGGACTCGCTACCAAGAGTCAACAAATGTCTTGTAAAATTATTATAATTATTCATATTTGTTACGGCCCAACTTGCCTGCTGAAGGAGTTATGCAGCCTCAGTATTGGCGTCAGCGTTGGCGTTTTCAGGGAGCAGCTTGCTGAAGAAGATAAAGTTTGAAAGAAGCCAACCAGACAGTGAAGATGTGAACTAACACTTATGACTTGTAAATGTGATGCCTCTAATTGCTGCGCCATACCGATTTTTTCAAACAGCAGCGGTGACAGCGGCACAACCAACATAAATCTATAAAAAGATAAAAATTATTTATATTTTATCTTTATTTTGACAATTTATAAACGTAAATAAATAAACAAATAAATAATTGTCAACGATCGAAAGATAAACCTGGATGAAATGACTCTCCTTTTAGACTCGCTACCAAGAGTGAACAAATGTCTTGTAAAATTATTATAATTATTCATATTTCTTAATGCCCAACTTGCCTGCTGAAGGAGTTATGCAGCCTCAGTATTGGCGTCAGCGTTTGCGTTTTCAGGGAGCAGCTTGCTGAAGAAGATAAAGTTTGGATGAAGCCAACCAGACAGTGAAGATGTGAACTAACACTTATGACTTGTGTAAAAATGCTACGAGTGATGCCTCTAATTGCTGCGCACTGCCGATTTTTTCAAACAGCAGCGATGACAGCGGCAAAACCAACATAATTCTATAAAAAGATAAAAATTATTAATATATTATCTTTATTTTGACAATTTATAAACGTAATTAAATAAACAAATAAATAATTGTCAACGATCGAAAGATAAACCTGGATGAAAAGACTCTCCTTTTGGACTCGCTACCAAGAGTGAACAAATGTCTTGTAAAATTATTATAATTATTCATATTTCTTAATGCCCAACTTGCCTGCTGAAGGAGTTATGCAGCCTCAGTATTGGCGTCAGCGTTTGCGTTTTCAGGGAGCAGCTTGCTGAAGAAGATAAAGTTTGGATGAAGCCAACCAGACAGTGAAGATGTGAACTAACACTTAAGACATGTGATGCCTCTAATTGCTGCGCACTGCCTTTTTTTTCAAACAGCAGCGGTGACAGCGGCACAACCAACATAAGTCTCTAAAAAGATAAAAACTATTTATATTTTGTCTTTATTTTGACAATTTATAAACGTAAATAAATAAACAAATAAATAATTGTCAACGATCGAAAGATAAACCTGGATGAAAAGACTCTCCTTTTGGACTCGCTACCAAGAGTCAACAAATGTCTTGTAAAATTATTATAATTATTCATATTTGTTACGGCCCACCTTGCCTGCTGAAGGAGTTATGCAGCCTCAGTATTGGCGTCAGCGTTTGCGTTTTCAGGGAGCAGCTTGCTGAAGAAGATAAAGTTTGGATGAAGCCAACCAGACAGTGAAGATGTGAACTAACACTTATGACTTTTAATTGATGCCTCTAATTGCTGCGCCATACCGATTTTTTCAAACAGCAGCGGTGACAGCGGCACAACCAACATAAATCTATAAAAAGATAAAAACTATTTATATTTTGTCTTTATTTTGACAATTTATAAACGTAAATAAATAAACAAATAAATAATTGTCAACGATCGAAAGATAAACCTGGATGAAAAGACTCTCCTTTTGGACTCGCTACCAAGAGTGAACAAAAGTCTTGTAAAATTATTATAATTATTTATATTTGTTACGGCCCAACTTGCCTGCTGAAGGAGTTATGCAGCCTCAGTATTGGCGTCAGCGTTTGCGTTTTCAGGGAGCAGCTTGCTGAAGAAGATAAAGTTTGGATGAAGCCAACCAGACAGTGAAGATGTGAACTAACACTTATGACTTGTGATGCCTCTAATTGCTGCGCCATCCCGATTTTTTCAAACAGCAGCGGTGACAGCGGCACAACCAACATAAGTCTCTAAAAAGATAAAAATTATTTATATTTTATCTTTATTTTGACAATTTATAAACGTAAATAAATAAACAAATAAATAATTGTCAACGATCGAAAGATAAACCTGGATGAAAAGACTCTCCTTTTGGACTCGCTACCAAGAGTCAACAAATGTCTTGTAAAATTATTATAATTATTCATATTTGTTAATGCCCAACTTGCCTGCTGAAGGAGTTATGCAGCCTCAGTATTGGCGTCAGCGTTTGCGTTTTCAGGGAGCAGCTTGCTGAAGAAGATAAAGTTTGGATGAAGCCAACCAGACAGTGAAGATGTGAACTAACACTTATGGCTTGTGTAAAAATGCTACGAGTGATGCCTCTAATTGCTGCGCACCGCCGATTTTTTCAAACAGCAGCGGTGACAGCGGCACAACCAACATAAAGTCTATAAAAAGATAAAAATTATTTATATTTTGTCTTTATTTTGACAATTTATAAACGTAAATAAATAAACAAATAAATAATTGTCAACGATCGAAAGATAAACCTGGATGAAAAGACTCTCCTTTTGGACTCGCTACCAAGACTCAACAAATGTCTTGTAAAATTATTATAATTATTCATATTTGTTAATGCCCAACTTGCCTGCTGAAGGAGTTATGCAGCCTCAGTATTGGCGTCAGCGTTTGCGTTTTCAGGGAGCAGCTTGCTGAAGAAGATAAAGTTTGGATGAAGCCAACCAGACAGTGAAGATGTGAACTAACACTTATGACTTGTTATGCCTCTAATTGCTGCGCCATCCCGATTTTTTCAAACAGCAGCGGTGACAGCGGCACAACCAACATAAGTCTATAAAAAGATAAAAATTATTTATATTTTATCTTTATTTTGACAATTTATAAACGTAAATAAATAAACAAATAAATAATTGTCAACGATCGAAAGATAAACCTGGATGAAAAGACTCTCCTTTTGGACTCGCTACCAAGAGTCAACAAATGTCTTGTAAAATTATTATAATTATTTATATTTGTTAAGGCCCAACTTGCCTGCTGAAGGAGTTATGCAGCCTCAGTATTGGCGTCAGCGTTTGCGTTTTCAGGGAGCAGCTTGCTGAAGAAGATAAAGTTTGGATGAAGCCAACCAGACAGTGAAGATGTGAACTAACACTTATGACTTATTATGCCTCTAATTGCTGCGCCATCCCGATTTTTTCAAACAGCAGCGGTGACAGCGGCACAACCAACATAAGTCTATAAAAAGATAAAAATTATTTATATTTTATCTTTATTTTGACAATTTATAAACGTAAATAAATAAACAAATAAATAATTGTCAACGATCGAAAGATAAACCTGGATGAAAAGACTCTCCTTTTGGACTCGCTACCAAGAGTCAACAAATGTCTTGTAAAATTATTATAATTATTCATATTTGTTAATGCCCAACTTGCCTGCTGAAGGAGTTATGCAGCCTCAGTATTGGCGTCAGCGTTTGCGTTTTCAGGGAGCAGCTTGCTGAAGAAGATAAAGTTTGGATGAAGCCAACCAGACAGTGAAGATGTGAACTAACACTTATGACTTGTGTAAAAATGCTACGAGTGATGCGTCTAATTGCTGCGCACCGCCGATTTTTTCAAACAGCAGCGGTGACAGCGGCACAACCAACATCTATAAAAAGATAAAAATTATTTATATTTTGTCTTTATTTTGACAATTTATAAACGTAAATAAATAAACAAATAAATAATTGTCAACGATCGAAAGATAAACCTGGATGAAAAGACTCTCCTTTTGGACTCGCTACCAAGAGTCAACAAATGTCTTGTAAAATTATTATAATTATTCATATTTGTTAATGCCCAACTTGCCTGCTGAAGGAGTTATGCAGCCTCAGTATTGGCGTCAGCGTTTGCGTTTTCAGGGAGCAGCTTGCTGAAGAAGATAAAGTTTGGATGAAGCCAACCAGACAGTGAAGATGTGAACTAACACTTATGACTTATGTAATGCCTCTAATTGCTGCGCCATCCCGATTTTTTCAAACAGCAGCGGTGACAGCGGCACAACCAACATAAATCTATAAAAAGATAAAAATTATTTATATTTTGTCTTTATTTTGACAATTTATAAACGTAAATAAATAAACAAATAAATAATTGTCAACGATCGAAAGATAAACCTGGATGAAAAGACTCTCCCTTTGGTCTCGCTACCAAGCGCCAACAAATGTCTTGTAAAATTATTATAATTATTCATATTTGTTACGGCCCAACTTGCCTGCTGAAGGAGTTATGCAGCCTCAGTATTGGCGTCAGCGTTTGCGTTTTCTGGGAGTAGCTTGCTGAAGAAGATAAAGTTTGGATGAAGCCAACCAGACAGTGAAGATGTGAACTAACACTTAAGACTTGTGTAAAAATGCTACGACTGATGCCTCTAATTGCTGCGAACTGCCGATTTTTTCAAACAGCAGCGGGTACAGCGCCACAACCAACATAAGTCTATAAAAAGATACAAATTATTTATATTTTCTCTTTATTTTGACAATTTATAAACGTAAATAAATAAACAAATAAATAATTGTCAACGATCGAAAGATAAACCTGGATGAAAAGACTCCATTTGGACTCGCTACCAAGAGTGAACAAATGTCTTGTAAAATTATTATAATTATTTATATTTGTTACGGCCCAACTTGCCTGCTGAAGGAGTTATGCAGCCTCAGTATTGGCTTCAGAGTTTGCGTTTTCAGGGAGCAGCTTGCTGAAGAAGATAAAGTTTGGATGAAGCCAACCAGACAGTGAAGATGTGAACTAACACTTATGACTTGTGATGCCTCTAATTGCTGCGCCATCCCGATTTTTTTCAAACAGCAGCGGTGACAGCGGCACAACCAACATAAGTCTATAAAAAGATAAAAATTATTTATATTTTATCTTTATTTTGACAATTTATAAACGTAAATAAATAAACAAATAAATAATTGTCAACGATCGAAAGATAAACCTGGATGAAAAGACTCTCCATTTGGACTCGCTACCAAGAGTCAACAAATGTCTTGTAAAATTATTATAATTATTTATATTTGTTACGGCCCACCTTGCCTGCTGAAGGAGTTATGCAGCCTCAGTATTGGCGTCAGCGTTTGCGTTTTCAGGGAGCAGCTTGCTGAAGAAGATAAAGTTTGGATGAAGCCAACCAGACAGTGAAGATGTGAACTAACACTTATGACTTATTATGCCTCTAATTGCTGCGCCATACCGATTTTTTCAAACAGCAGCGGTGACAGCGGCACAACCAACATAAATCTATAAAAAGATAAAAATTATTTATATTTTGTCTTTATTTTGACAATTTATAAACGTAAATAAATAAACAAATAAATAATTGTCAACGATCGAAAGATAAACCTGGATGAAAAGACTCTCCTTTTGGACTCGCTACCAAGAGTGAACAAATGTCTTGTAAAATTATTATAATTATTTATATTTGTTACGGCCCACCTTGCCTGCTGAAGGAGTTATGCAGCCTCAGTATTGGCGTCAGCGTTTGCGTTTTCAGGGAGCAGCTTGCTGAAGAAGATAAAGTTTGGATGAAGCCAACCAGACAGTGAAGATGTGAACTAACACTTATGACTTGTGATGCCTCTAATTGCTGCGCCATCCCGATTTTTTCAAACAGCAGCGGTGACAGCGGCACAACCAACATAAGTCTCTAAAAAGATAAAAATTATTTATATTATATCTTTATTTTGACAATTTATAAACGTAAATAAATAAACAAATAAATAATTGTCAACGATCGAAATATAAACCTGGATGAAAAGACTCTCCTTTTGGACTCGCTACCAAGCGTCAACAAATGTCTTATAAAATTATTATAATTATTTATATTTGTTAATGCCCAACTTGCCTGCTGAAGGAGTTATGCAGCCTCAGTATTGGCGTCAGCGTTTGCGTTTTCAGGGAGCAGCTTGCTGAAGAAGATAAAGTTTGGATGAAGCCAACCAGACAGTGAAGATGTGAACTAACACTTATGACTTGTGTAAAATGCTACGAGTGATGCGTCTAATTGCTGCGCACCGCCGATTTTTTCAAACAGCAGCGGTGACAGCGGCACAACCAACATCTATAAAAAGATAAAAATTATTTATATTTTGTCTTTATTTTGACAATTTATAAACGTAAATAAATAAACAAATAAATAATTGTCAACGATCGAAATATAAACCTGGATGAAAAGACTCTCCTTTTGGACTCGCTACCAAGCGTCAACAAATGTCTTGTAAAATTATTATAATTATTCATATTTGTTAAGGCCCAACTTGCCTGCTGAAGGAGTTATGCAGCCTCAGTATTGGCGTCAGCGTTTGCGTTTTCAGGGAGCAGCTTGCTGAAGAAGATAAAGTTTGGATGAAGCCAACCAGACAGTGAAGATGTGAACTAACACTTATGACTTATTATGCCTATAATTGCTGCGCCATGCCGATTTTTTCAAACAGCAGCGGTGACAGCGGCACAACCAACATAAATCTATAAAAAGATAAAAATTATTTATATTTTGTCTTTATTTTGACAATTTATAAACGTAAATAAATAAACAAATAAATAATTGTCAACGATCGAAAGATAAACCTGGATGAAAAGACTCTCCTTTTGGACTCGCTACCAAGAGTCAACAAATGTCTTGTAAAATTATTATAATTATTTATATTTGTTAATGCCCAACTTGCCTGCTGAAGGAGTTATGCAGCCTCAGTATTGGCGTCAGCGTTTGCGTTTTCAGGGAGCAGCTTGCTGAAGAAGATAAAGTTTGGATGAAGCCAACCAGACAGTGAAGATGTGAACTAACACTTATGACTTGTGTAAAATGCTACGAGTGATGCCTCTAATTGCTGCGCACCGCCGATTTTTTCAAACAGCAGCGGTGACAGCGGCACAACCAACATAAGTCTATAAAAAGATAAAAATTATTTATATTTTATCTTTATTTTGACAATTTATAAACGTAAATAAATAAACAAATAAATAATTGTCAACGATCGAAAGATAAACCTGGATGAAAAGACTCTCCTTTTGGACTCGCTACCAAGACTCAACAAATGTCTTGTAAAATTATTATAATTATTTATATTTGTTAAGGCCCAACTTGCCTGCTGAAGGAGTTATGCAGCCTCAGTATTGGCGTCAGCGTTTGCGTTTTCAGGGAGCAGCTTGCTGAAGAAGATAAAGTTTGGATGAAGCCAACCAGACAGTGAAGATGTGAACTAACACTTATGACTTGTGTAAAAATGCTACGAGTGATGCCTCTAATTGCTGCGCACCGCCGATTTTTTCAAACAGCAGCGGTGACAGCGGCACAACCAACATAAGTCTATAAAAAGATAAAAATTATTTATATTTTGTCTTTATTTTGACAATTTATAAACGGAAATAAATAAATAAATAAATAATTGTCAACGATCGAAAGATAAACCTGGATGAAAAGACTCTCCTTTTGGACTCGCTACCAAGTGTGAACAAATGTCTTGTAAAATTATTATAATTATTCATATTTGTTACGGCCCAACTTGCCTGCTGAAGGAGTTATGCAGCCTCAGTATTGGCGTCAGCGTTTGCGTTTTCAGGGAGCAGCTTGCTGAAGAAGATAAAGTTTGGATGAAGCCAACCAGACAGTGAAGATGTGAACTAACACTTACGACTTATGATGCCTCTAATTGCTGCGCCATACCGATTTTTTCAAACAGCAGCGATGACAGTGGCACAACCAACATAAATCTATAAAAAGATAAAAATTATTTATATTTTATCTTTATTTTGACAATTTATAAACGGAAATAAATAAACAAATAAATAATTGTCAACGATCGAAAGATAAACCTGGATGAAAAGACTCTCCTTTTGGACTCGCTACCAAGAGTGAACAAATGTCTTGTAAAATTATTATAATTATTTATATTTGTTACGGCCCAACTTGCCTGCTGAAGGAGTTATGCAGCCTCAGTATTGGCGTCAGCGTTTGCGTTTTCAGGGAGCAGCTTGCTGAAGAAGATAAAGTTTGGATGAAGCCAACCAGACAGTGAAGATGTGAACTAACACTTATGACTTGTGATGCCTCTAATTGCTGCGCCATCCCGATTTTTACAAACAGCAGCGGTGACAGCGGCACAACCAACATAAGTCTATAAAAAGATAAATATTATTTATATTTTATCTTTATTTTGACAATTTATAAACGTAAATAAATAAACAAATAAATAATTGTCAACGATCGAAAGATAAACCTGGATGAAAAGACTCTCCTTTTGGACTCGCTACCAAGAGTCAACAAATGTCTTGTAAAATTATTATAATTATTTATATTTGTTAATGCCCAACTTGCCTGCTGAAGGAGTTATGCAGCCTCAGTATTGGCGTCAGCGTTTGCGTTTTCAGGGAGCAGCTTGCTGAAGAAGATAAAGTTTGGATGAAGCCAACCAGACAGTGAAGATGTGAACTAACACTTATGACTTGTGTAAAAATGCTACGAGTGATGCCTCTAATTGCTGCGCACCGCCGATTTTTTCAAACAGCAGCGGTGACAGCGGCACAACCAACATAAATCTATAAAAAGATAAAAATTATTTATATTTTGTCTTTATTTTGACAATTTATAAACGTAAATAAATAAACAAATAAATAATTGTCAACGATCGAAAGATAAACCTGGATGAAAAGACTCTCCTTTTGGACTCGCTACCAAGAGTGAACAAATGTCTTGTAAAATTATTATAATTATTTATATTTGTTAATGCCCAACTTGCCTGCTGAAGGAGTTATGCAGCCTCAGTATTGGCGTCAGCGTTTGCGTTTTCAGGGAGCAGCTTGCTGAAGAAGATAAAGTTTGGATGAAGCCAACCAGACAGTGAAGATGTGAACTAACACTTATGACTTGTGTAAAAATGCTACGAGTGATGCCTCTAATTGCTGGGCACCGCCGATTTTTTCAAACAGCAGCGGTGACAGCGGCACAACCAACATAATCTATAAAAAGATAAAAATTATTTATATTTTGTCTTTATTTTGACAATTTATAAACGTAAATAAATAAACAAATAAATAATTGTCAACGATCGAAAGATAAACCTGGATGAAAAGACTCTCCTTTTGGACTCGCTACCAAGCGTCAACAAATGTCTTGTAAAATTATTATAATTATTCATATTTGTTAATGCCCAACTTGCCTGCTGAAGGAGTTATGCAGCCTCAGTATTGGCGTCAGCGTTTGCGTTTTCAGGGAGCAGCTTGCTGAAGAAAATAAAGTTTGGATGAAGCCAACCAGACAGTGAAGATGTGAACTAACACTTATGACTTGTGATGCCTCTAATTGCTGCGCCATCCCGATTTTTTCAAACAGCAGCGGTGACAGCGGCACAACCAACATAAGTCTATAAAAAGATAAAAATTATTTATATTTTATCTTTATTTTGACAATTTATAAAAGTAAATAAATAAACAAATAAATAATTGTCAACGATCGAAAGATAAACCTGGATGAAAAGACTCTCCTTTTGGACTCGCTACCAAGAGTCAACAAATGTCTTGTAAAATTATTATAATTATTCATATTTGTTACGGCCCACCTTGCCTGCTGAAGGAGTTATGCAGCCTCAGTATTGGCGTCAGCGTTTGCGTTTTCAGGGAGCAGCTTGCTGAAGAAGATAAAGTTTGGATGAAGCCAACCAGACAGTGAAGATGTGAACTAACACTTATGACTTTGTAAAAATGTGATGCCTCTAATTGCTGCGCCATACCGATTTTTTCAAACAGCAGCGGTGACAGCGGCACAACCAACATAAATCTATAAAAAGATAAAAATTATTTATATTTTGTCTTTATTTTGACAATTTATAAACGTAAATAAATAAACAAATAAATAATTGTCAACGATCGAAAGATAAACCTGGATGAAAAGACTCTCCTTTTGGACTCGCTACCAAGAGTGAACAAATGTCTTGTAAAATTATTATAATTATTCGTATTTGTTACGGCCCACTTAATAGTTTGGAGTATTGGCGTCAGCGTTTGCGTTTTCAGGGAGCAGCTTGCTGAAGAAAAAAAAATTTGGAAAAACCAACCAGACAGTGAAGATGTGAACGAACGCTTATGACTTGTTATGTTAATTGCTCACGATTTTTAACGCAGCGGAAAACCAACATAAATCTATAAAAGATAAAATTATTTATATTTTGAAATTTTATCTTATTTTAATTTATAAAAGAAAAAAAAAAAAAAATAAATAAATTGTAATGATGAAAGAAAAATTTCTACAAGAGTGGAAATGTCTGTAAAATTATTATAATTACTCATATTTGTTACGGCCCACCTTGCCTGCTGAAGGAGTTATGCAGCCTCAGTATTGGCGTCAGCGTTTGCGTTTTCAGGGAGCAGCTTGCTGAAGAAGATAAAGTTTGGATGAAGCCAACCAGACAGTGAAGATGTGAACTAACACTTATGACTTTTAAGTGATGCCTCTAATTGCTGCGCCATCCCGATTTTTTCAAACAGCAGCGGTGACAGCGGCACAACCAACATAAATCTATAGAAAGATAAAAATTATTTATATTTTATCTTTATTTTGACAATTTATAAACGTAAATAAATAAACAAATAAATAATTGTCAACGATCGAAAGATAAACCTGGATGAAAAGACTCTCCTTTTGGACTCGCTACCAAGAGTCAACAAATGTCTTGTAAAATTATTATAATTATTCATATTTGTTAATGCCCAACTTGCCTGCTGAAGGAGTTATGCAGCCTCAGTATTGGCGTCAGCGTTTGCGTTTTCAGGGAGCAGCTTGCTGAAGAAGATAAAGTTTGGATGAAGCCAACCAGACAGTGAAGATGTGAACTAACACTTATGACTTTGTGAAAAATGCTACTGAGTGATGCCTCTAATTGCTGCGCACCGCCGATTTTTTCAAACAGCAGCGGTGACAGCGGCACAACCAACATGTCTATAAAAAGATAAAAATTATTTATATTTTGTCTTTATTTTGACAATTTATAAACGTAAATAAATAAACAAATAAATAATTGTCAACGATCGAAAGATAAACCTGGATGAAAAGACTCTCCTTTTGGACTCGCTACCAAGAGTGAACAAATGTCTTGTAAAATTATTATAATTATTTATATTTGTTACGGCCCACCTTGCCTGCTGAATGAGTTATGCAGCCTCAGTATTGGCGTCAGCGTTTGCGTTTTCAGGGAGCAGCTTGCTGAAGAAGATAAAGTTTGGATGAAGCCAACCAGACAGTGAAGATGTGAACTAACACTTATGACTTGTGTATGCCTCTAATTGCTGCGCCATACCGATTTTTTCAAACAGCAGCGGTGACAGCGGCACAACCAACATAAATCTATAAAAAGATAAAAATTATTTATATTTTGTCTTTATTTTGACAATTTATAAACGTAAATAAATAAACAAATAAATAATTGTCAACGATCGAAAGATAAACCTGGATGAAAAGACTCTCCTTTTGGACTCGCTACCAAGCGTCAACAAATGTCTTGTAAAATTATTATAATTATTTATATTTGTTAATGCCCAACTTGCCTGCTGAAGGAGTTATGCAGCCTCAGTATTGGCGTCAGCGTTTGCGTTTTCAGGGAGCAGCTTGCTGAAGAAGATAAAGTTTGGATGAAGCCAACCAGACAGTGAAGATGTGAACTAACACTTATGACTTGTGTAAAAATGCTACGAGTGATGCCTCTAATTGCTGCGCACCGCCGATTTTTTCAAACAGCAGCGGTGACAGCGAGCACAACCAACAATCTATAAAAAGATAAAAATTATTTATATTTTGTCTTTATTTTGACAATTTATAAACGTAAATAAATAAACAAATAAATAATTGTCAACGATCGAAAGATAAACCTGGATGAAAAGACTCTCCTTTTGGACTCGCTACCAAGACTCAACAAATGTCTTGTAAAATTATTATAATTATTCATATTTGTTAATGCCCAACTTGCCTGCTGAAGGAGTTATGCAGCCTCAGTATTGGCGTCAGCGTTTGCGTTTTCAGGGAGCAGCTTGCTGAAGAAGATAAAGTTTGGATGAAGCCAACCAGACAGTGAAGATGTGAACTAACACTTATGACTTATTGATGCCTCTAATTGCTGCGCCATACCGATTTTTTCAAACAGCAGCGGTGACAGCGGCACAACCAACATAAATCTATAAAAAGATAAAAATTATTTATATTTTGTCTTTATTTTGACAATTTATAAACGTAAATAAATAAACAAATAAATAATTGTCAACGATCGAAAGATAAACCTGGATGAAAAGACTCTCCTTTTGGACTCGCTACCAAGAGTGAACAAATGTCTTGTAAAATTATTATAATTATTTATATTTGTTACGGCCCACCTTGCCTGCTGAATGAGTTATGCAGCCTCAGTATTGGCGTCAGCGTTTGCGTTTTCAGGGAGCAGCTTGCTGAAGAAAATAAAGTTTGGATGAAGCCAACCAGACAGTGAAGATGTGAACTAACACTTATGACTTTGTGATGCCTCTAATTGCTGCGCCATCCCGATTTTTTCAAACAGCAGCGGTGACAGCGGCACAACCAACATAAATCTATAAAAAGATAAAAATTATTTATATTTTGTCTTTATTTTGACAATTTATAAACGTAAATAAATAAACAAATAAATAATTGTCAACGATCGAAAGATAAACCTGGATGAAAAGACTCTCCTTTTGGACTCGCTATCCAGCGTCAACAAATGTCTTGTAAAATTATTATAATTATTTATATTTGTTAATGCCCAACTTGCCTGCTGAAGGAGTTATGCAGCCTCAGTATTGGCGTCAGCGTTTGCGTTTTCAGGGAGCAGCTTACTGAAGAAGATAAAGTTTGGATGAAGCCAACCAGACAGTGAAGATGTGAACTAACACTTATGACTTGTGATGCCTCTAATTGCTGCGCCATCCCGATTTTTACAAACAGCAGCGGTGACAGCGGCACAACCAACATAAGTCTATAGAAAGATAAAAATTATTTATATATTATCTTTATTTTGACAATTTATAAACGTAAATAAATAAACAAATAAATAATTGTCAACGATCGAAAGATAAACCTGGATGAAAAGACTCTCCTTTTGGACTCGCTACCAAGAGTGAACAAATGTCTTGTAAAATTATTATAATTATTTATATTTGTTACGGCCCACCTTGCCTGCTGAAGGAGTTATGCAGCCTCAGTATTGGCGTCAGCGTTTGCGTTTTCAGGGAGCAGCTTGCTGAAGAAGATAAAGTTTGGATGAAGCCAACCAGACAGTGAAGATGTGAACTAACACTTATGACTTGTGATGCCTCTAATTGCTGCGCCATCCCGATTTTTTCAAACAGCAGCGGTGACAGCGGCACAACCAACATAAGTCTATAGAAAGATAAAAATTATTTATATTTTATCTTTATTTTGACAATTTATAAACGTAAATAAATAAACAAATAAATAATTGTCAACGATCGAAAGATAAACCTGGATGAAAAGACTCTCCTTTTGGACTCGCTACCAAGAGTCAACAAATGTCTTGTAAAATTATTATAATTATTCATATTTGTTACGGCCCACCTTGCCTGCTGAATGAGTTATGCAGCCTCAGTATTGGCGTCAGCGTTTGCGTTTTCAGGGAGCAGCTTGCTGAAGAAGATAAAGTTTGGATGAAGCCAACCAGACAGTGAAGATGTGAACTAACACTTATGACTTGTGTAAAAATGCTACGAGTGATGCTCTAATTGCTGCGCACCGCCGATTTTTTCAAACAGCAGCGGTGACAGCGGCACAACCAACTAATCTATAAAAAGATAAAAATTATTTATATTTTGTCTTTATTTTGACAATTTATAAACGTAAATAAATAAACAAATAAATAATTGTCAACGATCGAAAGATAAACCTGGATGAAAAGACTCTCCTTTTGGACTCGCTACCAAGAGTCAACAAATGTCTTGTAAAATTATTATAATTATTTATATTTGTTAAGGCCCAACTTGCCTGCTGAAGGAGTTATGCAGCCTCAGTATTGGCGTTAGCGTTTGCGTTTTCAGGGAGCAGCTTGCTGAAGAAGATAAAGTTTGGATGAAGCCAACCAGACAGTGAAGATGTGAACTAACACTTATGACTTGTGTAAAAATGCTACGAGTGATGCCTCTAATTGCTGCGCACCGCCGATTTTTTCAAACAGCAGCGGTGACAGCGGCACAACCAACATAATCTATAAAAGATAAAAATTATTTATATTTTGTCTTTATTTTGACAATTTATAAACGTAAATAAATAAACAAATAAATAATTGTCAACGATCGAAAGATAAACCTGGATGAAAAGACTCTCCTTTTGGACTCGCTACCAAGAGTGAACAAATGTCTTGTAAAATTATTATAATTATTCATATTTGTTACGGCCCACCTTGCCTGCTGGATGAGTTATGCAGCCTCAGTATTGGCGTCAGCGTTTACGTTTTCAGGGAGCAGCTTGCTGAAGAAGATAAAGTTTGGATGAAGCCAACCAGACAGTGAAGATGTGAACTAACACTTATGACTTATTAATGCCTCTAATTGCTGCGCCATACCGATTTTTTCAAACAGCAGCGGTGACAGCGGCACAACCAACATAAATCTATAAAAAGATAAAAATTATTTATATTTTGTCTTTATTTTGACAATTTATAAACGTAAATAAATAAACAAATAAATAATTGTCAACGATCGAAAGATAAACCTGGATGAAAAGACTCTCCTTTTGGACTCGCTACCAAGAGTGAACAAATGTCTTGTAAAATTATTATAATTATTTATATTTGTTACGGCCCACCTTGCCTGCTGAATGAGTTATGCAGCCTCAGTATTGGCGTCAGCGTTTGCGTTTTCAGGGAGCAGCTTGCTGAAGAAGATAAAGTTTGGATGAAGCCAACCAGACAGTGAAGATGTGAACTAACACTTTGAGGTTGATGCCTCTAATTGCTGCGCCATCCCGATTTTTTCAAACAGCAGCGGTGACAGCGGCACAACCAACATAAGTCTATAAAAAGATAAAAATTATTTATATTTTATCTTTATTTTGACAATTTATAAACGTAAATAAATAAACAAATAAATAATTGTCAACGATCGAAAGATAAACCTGGATGAAAAGACTCTCCTTTTGGACTCGCTACCAAGAGTCAACAAATGTCTTGTAAAATTATTATAATTATTTATATTTGTTACGGCCCACCTTGCCTGCTGAAGGAGTTATGCAGCCTCAGTATTGGCGTCAGCGTTTGCGTTTTCAGGGAGCAGCTTGCTGAAGAAGATAAAGTTTGGATGAAGCCAACCAGACAGTGAAGATGTGAACTAACACTTATGACTTGTTAAAATGCCTCTAATTGCTGCGCCACTACCGATTTTTTCAAACAGCAGCGGTGACAGCGGCACAACCAACATAAATCTATAAAAAGATAAAAATTATTTATATTTTATCTTTATTTTGACAATTTATAAACGTAAATAAATAAACAAATAAATAATTGTCAACGATCGAAAGATAAACCTGGATGAAAAGACTCTCCTTTTGGACTCGCTACCAAGAGTCAACAAATGTCTTGTAAAATTATTATAATTATTTATATTTGTTAAGGCCCAACTTGCCTGCTGAAGGAGTTATGCAGCCTCAGTATTGGCGTCAGCGTTTGCGTTTTCAGGGAGCAGCTTGCTGAAGAAGATAAAGTTTGGATGAAGCCAACCAGACAGTGAAGATGTGAACTAACACTTATGACTTGTGTAAAATGCTACGAGTGATGCCTCTAATTGCTGCGCACTGCCGATTTTTTCAAACAGCAGCGGTGACAGCGGCAAAACCAACATAAATCTATAAAAAGATAAAAATTATTTATATTTTATCTTTATTTTGACAATTTATAAACGTAAATAAATAAACAAATAAATAATTGTCAACGATCGAAAGATAAACCTGGATGAAAAGACTCTCCTTTTGGACTCGCTACCAAGAGTCAACAAATGTCTTGTAAAATTATTATAATTATTTATATTTGTTACGGCCCACCTTGCCTGCTGAATGAGTTATGCAGCCTCAGTATTGGCGTCAGCGTTTGCGTTTTCAGGGAGCAGCTTGCTGAAGAAGATAAAGTTTGGATGAAGCCAACCAGACAGTGAAGATGTGAACTAACACTTATGACTTGTGATGCCTCTAATTGCTGCGCCATCCCGATTTTTTACAAACAGCAGCGGTGACAGCGGCACAACCAACATAAATCTATAAAAAGATAAAAATTATTTATATTTTATCTTTATTTTGACAATTTATAAACGTAAATAAATAAACAAATAAATAATTGTCAACGATCGAAAGATAAACCTGGATAAAAAGACTCTCCTTTTGGACTCGCTACCAAGAGTGAACAAATGTCTTGTAAAATTATTATAATTATTTATATTTGTTACGGCCCACCATGCCTGCTGAAGGAGTTATGCAGCCTCAGTATTGGCGTCAGCGTTTGCGTTTTCAGGGAGCAGCTTGCTGAAGAAGATAAAGTTTGGATGAAGCCAACCAGACAGTGAAGATGTGAACTAACACTTATGACTTGTGATGCCTCTAATTGCTGCGCCATCCCCGATTTTTTCAAACAGCAGCGGTGACAGCGGCACAACCAACATAAATCTATAAAAAGATAAAAATTATTTATATATTATCTTTATTTTGACAATTTATAAACGTAAATAAATAAACAAATAAATAATTGTCAACGATCGAAAGATAAACCTGGATGAAAAGACTCTCCTTTTGGACTCGCTACCAAGAGTGAACAAATGTCTTGTAAAATTATTATAATTATTTATATTTGTTACGGCCCAACTTGCCTGCTGAAGGAGTTATGCAGCCTCAGTATTGGCGTCAGCGTTTGCGTTTTCAGGGAGCAGCTTGCTGAAGAAGATAAAGTTTGGATGAAGCCAACCAGACAGTGAAGATGTGAACTAACACTTATGACTTATGTATGCCTCTAATTGCTGCGCCATACCGATTTTTTCAAACAGCAGCGGTGACAGCGGCACAACCAACATAAATCTATAAAAAGATAAAAATTATTTATATTTTATCTTTATTTTGACAATTTATAAACGTAAATAAATAAACAAATAAATAATTGTCAACGATCGAAAGATAAACCTGGATGAAAAGACTCTCCTTTTGGACTCGCTACCAAGAGTGAACAAATGTCTTGTAAAATTATTATAATTATTTATATTTGTTACGGCCCACCTTGCCTGCTGAAGGAGTTATGCAGCCTCAGTATTGGCGTCAGCGTTTGCGTTTTCAGGGAGCAGCTTGCTGAAGAAGATAAAGTTTGGATGAAGCCAACCAGACAGTGAAGATGTGAACTAACACTTATGACTTAAGTGATGCCTCTAATTGCTGCGCCATCCCGATTTTTTCAAACAGCAGCGGTGACAGCGGCACAACCAACATAAGTCTATAGAAAGATAAAAATTATTTATATTTTGTCTTTATTTTGACAATTTATAAACGTAAATAAATAAACAAATAAATAATTGTCAACGATCGAAAGATAAACCTGGATGAAAAGACTCTCCTTTTGGACTCGCTACCAAGAGTCAACAAATGTCTTGTAAAATTATTATAATTATTTATATTTGTTACGCCCAACACTTGCCTGCTGAAGGAGTTATGCAGCCCCAGTATTGGCGTCAGCGTTTGCGTTTTCAGGGAGCAGCTTGCTGAAGAAGATAAAGTTTGGATGAAGCCAACCAGACAGTGAAGATGTGAACTAACACTTATGACTTGTGATGCCTCTAATTGCTGCGCCATCCCGATTTTTTTCAAACAGCAGCGGTGACAGCGGCACAACCAACATAAGTCTATAGAAAGATAAAAATTATTTATATATTATCTTTATTTTGACAATTTATAAACGTAAATAAATAAACAAATAAATAATTGTCAACGATCGAAAGATAAACCTGGATGAAAAGACTCTCCTTTTGGACTCGCTACCAAGCCTCAACAAATGTCTTGTAAAATTATTATAATTATTTATATTTGTTACGGCCCACCTTGCCTGCTGAAGGAGTTATGCAGCCTCAGTATTGGCGTCAGCGTTTGCGTTTTCAGGGAGCAGCTTGCTGAAGAAGATAAAGTTTGGATGAAGCCAACCAGACAGTGAAGATGTGAACTAACACTATGACTTGTGATGCCTCTAATTGCTGCGCCATCCCGATTTTTACAAACAGCAGCGGTGACAGCGGCACAACCAACATAAGTCTATAGAAAGATAAAAAATATTTATATTTTGTCTTTATTTTGACAATTTATAAACGTAAATAAATAAACAAATAAATAATTGTCAACGATCGAAAGATAAACCTGGATGAAAAGACTCTCCTTTTGGACTCGATACCCAGACTCAACAAATGTCTTGTAAAATTATTATAATTATTTATATTTGTTACGGCCCACCTTGCCTGCTGAAGGAGCTATGCAGCCCCAGTATTGGCGTCAGCGTTTGCGTTTTCAGGGAGCAGCTTGCTGAAGAAGATAAAGTTTGGATGAAGCCAACCAGACAGTGAAGATGTGAACTAACACTTATGACTTGTGATGCCTCTAATTGCTGCGCCATCCCGATTTTTTACAAACAGCAGCGGTGACAGCGGCACAACCAACATAAGTCTATAGAAAGATAAAAATTATTTATATATTATCTTTATTTTGACAATTTATAAACGTAAATAAATAAACAAATAAATAATTGTCAACGATCGAAAGATAAACCTGGATGAAAAGACTCTCCTTTTGGACTCGCTACCAAGCCTCAACAAATGTCTTGTAAAATTATTATAATTATTCATATTTGTTACGGCCCACCTTGCCTGCTGAAGGAGTTATGCAGCCTCAGTATTGGCGTCAGCGTTTGCGTTTTCAGGGAGCAGCTTGCTGAAGAAGATAAAGTTTGGATGAAGCCAACCAGACAGTGAAGATGTGAACTAACACTTATGACTTATTATGCCTATAATTGCTGCGCCATACCGATTTTTTCAAACAGCAGCGGTGACAGCGGCACAACCAACATAAATCTATAAAAAGACAAAAATTATTTATATTTTGTCTTTATTTTGACAATTTATAAACGTAAATAAATAAACAAATAAATAATTGTCAACGAACGAAAGATAAACCTGGATGAAAAGACTCTCCTTTTGGACTCGCTACCAAGAGTGAACAAATGTCTTGTAAAATTATTATAATTATTTACATTTGTTACGCCCCACCTTGCCTGCTGAAGGAGCTATGCAGCCCCAGTATTGGCGTCAGCGTTTGCGTTTTCAGGGAGCAGCTTGCTGAAGAAGATAAAGTTTGGATGAAGCCAACCAGACAGTGAAGATGTGAACTAACACTTATGACTTGTGTAAAATGCTACGAGTGATGCCTCTATTTGCTGCGCACTGCCGATTTTTTCAAACAGCAGCGGTGACAGCGGCACAACCAACATAAATCTATAAAAGATAAAAATTATTTATATTTTGTCTTTATTTTGACTATTAATAAACGTAAATAAATAAACAAATAAATAATTGTCAACGAACGAAAGATAAACCTGGATGAAAAGACTCTCCTTTTGGACTCGCTACCAAGAGTGAACAAATGTCTTGTAAAATTATTATAATTATTCACATTTGTTACGCCCCACCTTGCCTGCTGAATGAGCTATGCAGCCCCAGTATTGGCGTCAGCGTTTGCGTTTTCAGGGAGCAGCTTGCTGAAGAAGATAATGTTTGGATGAAGCCAACCAGACAGTGAAGATGTGAACTAACACTATGACTTGTGATGCCTCTAATTGCTGCGCCATCCCGATTTTTACAAACAGCAGCGGTGACAGCGGCACAACCAACATAAGTCTATAGAAAGATAAAAATTATTTATATAATATCTTTATTTTGACAATTTATAAACGTAAATAAATAAACAAATAAATAATTGTCAACGATCGAAAGATAAACCTGGATGAAAAGACTCTCCTTTTGGACTCGCTACCAAGCCTCAACAAATGTCTTGTAAAATTATTATAATTATTCATATTTGTTACGGCCCACCTTGCCTGCTGAATGAGTTATGCAGCCTCAGTATTGGCGTCAGCGTTTGCGTTTTCAGGGAGCAGCTTGCTGAAGAAGATAAAGTTTGGATGAAGCCAACCAGACAGTGAAGATGTGAACTAACACTTATGACTTATTATGCCTATAATTGCTGCGCCATACCGATTTTTTCAAACAGCAGCGGTGACAGCGGCACAACCAACATAAATCTATAAAAAGATAAAAATTATTTATATTTTGTCTTTATTTTGACAATTTATAAACGTAAATAAATAAACAAATAAATAATTGTCAACGATCGAAAGATAAACCTGGATGAAAAGACTCTCCTTTTGGACTGGATACCCAGACTCAACAAATGTCTTGTAAAATTATTATAATTATTCATATTTGTTAATGCCCAACTTGCCTGCTGAAGGAGTTATGCAGCCTCAGTATTGGCGTCAGCGTTTGCGTTTTCAGGGAGCAGCTTACTGAAGAAGATAAAGTTTGGATGAAGCCAACCAGACAGTGAAGATGTGAACTAACACTTATGACTTGTGTAAAATGCTACGAGTGATGCCTCTAATTGCTGCGCACTGCCGATTTTTTCAAGCAGCAGCGGTGACAGCGGCACAACCAACATAAATCTATAAAAAGATAAAAATTATTTATATTTTGTCTTTATTTTGACAATTTATAAACGTAAATAGATAAACAAATAAATAATTGTCAACGATCGAAAGATAAACCTGGATGAAAAGACTCTCCTTTTGGACTGGATACCCAGACTCAACAAATGTCTTGTAAAATTATTATAATTATTCATATTTGTTAATGCCCAACTTGCCTGCTGAAGGAGTTTTGCAGCCTCAGTATTGGCGTCAGCGTTTGCGTTTTCAGGGAGCAGCTTACTGAAGAAGATAAAGTTTGGATGAAGCCAACCAGACAGTGAAGATGTGAACTAACACTTATGACTTGTGTAAAATGCTACGAGTGATGCCTCTATTTGCTGCGCACTGCCGATTTTTTCAAGCAGCAGCGGTGACAGCGGCACAACCAACATAAATCTATAAAAAGATAAAAATTATTTATATTTTGTCTTTATTTTGACAATTTATAAACGTAAATAAATAAACAAATAAATAATTGTCAACGATCGAAAGATAAACCTGGATGAAAAGACTCTCCTTTTGGACTCGCTACCAATACTCAACAAATGTCTTGTAAAATTATTATAATTATTCATATTTGTTACGGCCCACCTTGCCTGCTGAATGAGTTATGCAGCCTCAGTATTGGCGTCAGCGATTGCGTTTTCAGGGAGCAGCTTGCTGAAGAAGATAAAGTTTGGATGAAGCCAACCAGTCAGTGAAGATGTGAACTAACACTATGACTTGTGATGCCTCTAGTTGCTGCTCCATCCCGATTTTTACAAACAGCAGCGGTGACAGCGGCTCAACCAACATAAGTCTATAGAAAGATAAAAATTATTTATATATTATCTTTATTTTGACAATTTATAAACATAAATAAATAAACAAATAAATAATTGACAACGATCGAAAGATAATCCTGGATGAAAAGACTCTCCTTTTGGACTCGCTACCAAGACTCAACAAATGTCTTGTAAAATTATTATAATTATTTATATTTGTTACGGCCCACCTTGCCTGCTGAATGAGTTATGCAGCCTCAGTATTGGCGTCAGCGTTTGCGTTTTCAGGGAGCAGCTTGCTGAAGAAGATAAAGTTTGGATGAAGCCAACCAGACAGTGAAGATGTGAACTAACACTTATGACTTATTATGCCTATAATTGCTGAGCCATACCGATTTTTTCAAACAGCAGTGGTGACAGCGGCACAACCAACATAAATCTATAAAAAGATAAAAATTATTTATATTTTGTCTTTATTTTGACAATTTATAAACGTAAATAAATAATCAAATAAATAATTGTCAATGATCGAAAGATAAACCTGGATGAAAAGACTCTCCTTTTGGACTCGCTACCAAGAGTGAACAAATGTCTTGTAAAATTATTATAATTATTCATATTTGCTACGGCCCACCTTGCCTGCTGAATGAGTTATGCAGCCTCAGTATTGGCGTCAGCGTTTGCGTTTTCAGGGAGCAGCTTGCTGAAGAAGATAAAGTTTGGATGAAGCCAACCAGACAGTGAAGATGTGAACTAACACTATGACTTGTGATGCCTCTAATTGCTGCGCCATCCCGATTTTTAAAACAGCAGCGGTGACAGCGGCACAACCAACATAAGTCTATAGAAAGATAAAAATTATTTATATATTATCTTTATTTTGACAATTTATAAACGTAAATAAATAAACAAATAAATAATTGTCAACGATCGAAAGATAAACCTGGATGAAAAGACTCTCCTTTTGGACTCGCTACCAAGCCTCAACAAATGTCTTGTAAAATTATTATAATTATTCATATTTGCTACGGCCCACCTTGCCTGCTGAATGAGTTATGCAGCCTCAGTATTGGCGTCAGCGTTTGCGTTTTCAGGGAGCAGCTTGATGAAGAAGATAAAGTTTGGATGAAGCCAACCAGACAGTGAAGATGTGAACTAACACTATGACTTGTGATGCCTCTAATTGCTGCGCCATCCCGATTTTTTCAAACAGCAGCGGTGACAGCGGCACAACCAACATAAGTCTATAGAAAGATAAAAATTATTTATATATTATCTTTATTTTGACAATTTATAAACGTAAATAAATAAACAAATAAATAATTGTCAACGATCGAAAGATAAACCTGGATGAAAAGACTCTCCTTTTGGACTCGCTACCAAGCCTCAACAAATGTCTTGTAAAATTATTATAATTATTCATATTTGCTACGGCCCACCTTGCCTGCTGAATGAGTTATGCAGCCTCAGTATTGGCGTCAGCGTTTGCGTTTTCAGGGAGCAGCTTGCTGAAGAAGATAAAGTTTGGATGAAGCCAACCAGACAGTGAAGATGTGAACTAACACTATGACTTGTGATGCCTCTAATTGCTGCGCCATCCCGATTTTTACATACAGCAGCGGTGACAGCGGCACAACCAACATAAGTCTATAGAAAGATAAAAATTATTTATATATTATCTTTATTTTGACAATTTATAAATGTAAATAAATAAACAAATAAATAATTGTCAACGATCGAAATATAAACCTGGATGAAAAGACTCTCCTTTTGGACTCGCTACCCAGAGTCAACAAATGTCTTGTAAAATTATTATAATTATTTATATTTGTTACGGCCCAACTTGCTTGCTAAAGGAGTTATGCAGCCTCAGTATTGGCGTTAGCGATTCCGTTTTCAGGGAGCGGCTTGCTGAAGGATATAAAGTTTGGATGAAGCCAACCAGACAGTGAAGATGTGAACTAACACTATGAATTGTGATGCCTCTAACTGCTGCGCCATCCCGATTTTTACAACACCAGCGGTGACAGCGGCACAACCAACATAAGTCTATAGAAAGATAAAAACTATTTTTATATTATCTTTATTTTGACAATTTATAAACGAAAATAAATAAACAAATAAATAAATGTCAACGATTGAAAGATAAACCTGGATGAAAAGACTCTCCTTTTGGACTCGCTACCAATACTCAACAAATGTCTTGTAAAATTATAATAATTATTCAGATTTATTACGGCCCACCTTGCCTGCTGAATGAGTTATGCAGCCTCAGTATTGGCGTCAGCGTTTGCGTTTTCAGGGAGCAGCTTGCTGAAGAAGATAAAGTTTGGATGAAGCCAACCAGACAGTGAAGATGTGAACTAACACTTATGACTTGTGTAAAATGCTACGAGTGATGCCTCTAATTGCTGCCCACAGCGGATGTTTTCAAACAGCAGCGGTGTCAGCAGCACAACCAACATAAATTTATAAAAAGATAAATATTATTTATATTTTATCTTTATTTTGACAATTTATAAATGTAAATAAATAAACAAATAAATAATTGTCAACGATCGAAAGATAAACCTGGATGAAAAGACTCTCCTTTTGGACTCGCTAGCAAGAGTGAACAAATGTCTTGTAATATTATTATAATTATTTATATTTGTTACGGCCCAACTTGCCTGCTGAAGGAGTTATGCAGCCTCAGTATTGGCGTCAGCGTTTGCGTTTTCAGGGAGCAGCTTGCTGAAGAAGATAAAGTTTGGATGAAGCCAACCGGACAGTGAAGATGTGAACTAACACTTATGGCTTGTGTTAAATGATACGAATGATGCCTCTAATTGCTGCCCACAGCGGATTTTTTCAAACAGCAGCGGTGACAGCAGCACAGCCAACATAAATCTATAAAAAGATAAATATTATTTGTATTTTATCTTTATTTTGACAATTTTTAAACGTAAATAAATAAACAAATAAATAATTGTCAACGATCGAAAGATAAACCTGGATGAAAAGACTCTCCTTTTGGACTCGCTACCAATACTCAACAAATGTCTTGTAAAATTATTATAATTTTCATATTTGTTACGACCCACCTTGCCTGCTGAAGGAGTTATGCAGCCTCAGTATTGGCGTCAGCGTTTGCGTTTTCAGGGAGCAGCTTGCTGAAGAAGATAAAGTTTGGATGAAGCCAACCAGACAGTGAAGATGTGAACTAACACTATGACTTGTGATGCCTCTAATTGCTGCGCCATCCCGATTTTTACATACAGCAGCGGTGACAGCGGCACAACCAACATAAGTCTATAGAAAGATAAAAATTATTTAAATATTATCAGTATTTTGACAATTTATAAACGTAAATAAATAAACAAATAAATAATTGTCAACGATCGAAAGATAAACCTGGATGAAAAGACTCTCCTTTTGGACTCGCTACCAAGAGTGAACAAATGTCTTGTAAAATTATTATAATTATTTAATTTGTTACGGCCCAACTTGCCTGCTGAAAGAGTTATGCAGCCTCAGTATTGGCGTCAGCGTTTGCGTTTTCAGGGAGCAGCTTGCTGAAGAAGATAAAGTATGGATGAAGCCAACCGGACAGTGAAGATGTGAACTAACACTTATGACTTGTGTTAAAATGCTACGAGTGATGCCTCTAATTGCTGCCCACAGCGGATTTTTTCAAACAGCAGCGGTGACAGCGGCACAACCAACATAAGTCTATAGAAAGATAAAAATTATTTATATATTATCTGTATTTTGACAATTTATAAACGTAAATAAATAAACAAATAAATAATTGTCAACGATCGAAAGATAAACCTGGATGAAAAGACTCTCCTTTTGGACTCGCTACCAAGAGTGAACAAATGTCTTGTAAAATTATTATAATTATTTATATTTGTTAAGGCCCAACTTGCCTGCTGAAGGAGTTATGCAGTCTCAGTATTGGCATTAGCGTTTGCGTTTTCAGGGAGCAGCTTGCTGAAGAAGATAATGATGGGATGAAGCCAACCAGACAGTGAAGATGTGAACTAACACTTATGACTTGTGCAAAAATGCTACGAGTGATGCCTATAATTGCTGCGCCATCCCGATTTTTACAAACAGCAGCGATGACAGCGGCACAACCAACATAAGTCTATAAAAGATAAAAATTATTTATATTTTATCTTTATTTTGACAATTTATAAACGTAAATAAATAAACAAATAAATAATAATTTCACATCTTCAACGAACGAAAGATAAACCTGGATGAAAAGACTCTCCTTTTGGACTTGCTACCACGAGTGAACAAATGTCTTGTAAAATTATTATAATTATTCATATTTGTTACCGCCCACCTTGCCTGCTGAATGAGTTATGTATTGGCGGCAGCGTTTTCGTTTTCAGGGAGCAGCTTGCTGAAGAAGATAAAGTTTGGATTAAGCCAAGCAGACAGTGAAGATGTGAACTAACACTTATGACTTGTGTAAAAATGCTACGAGTGATGCCTCTAATTGCTGCGCACTGCCTTTTTTTCAAACAGCAGCGGTGACAGCGGCACAACAAACATGAATCTAAAAAAAGACAAATATTATTTATATTTTATCTTTATTTTGACAATTTATAAACGGAAATAAATAAACAAATAAATAATTGTCAACGATCGAAAGATAAACCTGGATGAAAAGACTCTCCTTTTGGACTCGCTACCAAGAGTGAACAAATGTCTTGTAAAATTATTATAATTATTTATATTTGTTACGGCCCAACTTGCCTGCTGAAGCAGTTATGCAGCCTCAGTATTGGCGTCAGCGTTTGCGTTTTCAGGGAGCAGCTTGCTGAAGAAGAGAAAGTTTGGATGAAGCCAACCGGACAGTGAAGATGTGAACTAACACTTATGACTTGTGTTAAAATGCTACGAGTGATGCCTCTAATTGCTGCTCCATCCCGATTTTTACAAACAGCAGCGGTGACAGCGGCTCATAAGTCTATAGAAAGATAAAAATTATTTATATATTATCTGTATTTTGACAATTTATAAACGTAAATAAATAAACAAATAAATAATTGTCAACGATCGAAAGATAAACCTGGATGAAAAGACTCTCCTTTTGGACTCGCTACCAAGAGTGAACAAATGTCTTGTAAAATTATTATAATTATTTATATTTGTTACAGTCCAACTTGCCTGCTGAAGGAGTTAAGCAGCCTCAGTATTGGCGTCAGCGTTTGCGTTTTCAGGGAGCAGCTTGATGAAGAAGAGAAAGTTTGGATGAAGCCAACCGGACAGTGAAGATGTGAACTAACACTTATGACTTGTGTTAAAATGCTACGAGTGATGCCTCTAATTGCTGCCAACAGTGGATTTTTTCAAACAGCAGCGGTGTCAGCAGCACAACCAACATAAATCTATAAAAAGATAAATATTATTTATATTTTATCTTTATTTTGACAATTTTTAAACGTAAATAAATAAACAAATAAATAATTGTCAACGATCGAAATATAAACCTGGATGAAAAGACTCTCCTTTTGGACTCGCTACCAAGCCTCAACAAATGTCTTGTAAAATTATTATAATTATTCATATTTGCTACGGCCCACCTTGCCTGCTGAATGAGTTATGCAGCCTCAGTATTGGCGTCAGCGTTTGCGTTTTCAGGGAGCAGCTTGATGAAGAAGATAAAGTTTGGATGAAGCCAACCAGACAGTGAAGATGTGAACTAACACTATGACTTGTGATGCCTCTAATTGCTGCGCCATCCCGATTTTTAAAACAGCAGCGGTGACAGCGGCACAACCAACATAAGTCTATAGAAAGATAAAAATTATTTATATATTATATTTATTTTGACAATTTATAAACGTAAATAAATAAACAAATAAATAATTGTCAACGATCGAAAGATAAACCTGGATGAAAAGACTCTCCTTTTGGACTCGCTACCAAGCCTCAACAAATGTCTTGTAAAATTATTATAATTATTCATATTTGCTACGGCCCAACTTGGCTGCTGAAGGAGTTATGCAGCCTCAGTATTGGCGTCAGCGTTTGCGTTTTCAGGGAGCAGCTTGCTGAAGAAGATAAAGTTTGGATGAAGCCAACCAGACAGTGAAGATGTGAACTAACACTATGACTTGTGATGCCTCTAATTGCTGCGCCATCCCGATTTTTACATACAGCAGCGGTGACAGCGGCACAACCAACATAAGTCTATAGAAAGATAAAAATTATTTATATATTATCTTTATTTTGACAATTTATAAATGTAAATAAATAAACAAATAAATAATTGTCAACGATCGAAATATAAACCTGGATGAAAAGACTCTCCTTTTGGACTCGCTACCCAGAGTCAACAAATGTCTTGTAAAATTATTATAATTATTTATATTTGTTACGGCCCAACTTGCTTGCTAAAGGAGTTATGCAGCCTCAGTATTGGCGTTAGCGATTCCGTTTTCAGGGAGCGGCTTGCTGAAGGATATAAAGTTTGGATGAAGCCAACCAGACAGTGAAGATGTGAACTAACACTATGACTTGTGATGCCTCTAACTGCTGCGCCATCCCGATTTTTACAACACCAGCGGTGACAGCGGCACAACCAACATAAGTCTATAGAAAGATAAAAATTATTTTTATATTATCTTTATTTTGACAATTTATAAACGTAAATAAATAAACAAATAAATAAATGTCAACGATTGAAAGATAAACCTGGATGAAAAGACTCTCCTTTTGGACTCGCTACCAATACTCAACAAATGTCTTGTAAAATTATAATAATTATTCAGATTTATTACGGCCCACCTTGCCTGCTGAATGAGTTATGCAGCCTCAGTATTGGCGTCAGCGTTTGCGTTTTCAGGGAGCAGCTTGCTGAAGAAGATAAAGTTTGGATGAAGCCAACCAGACAGTGAAGATGTGAACTAACACTTATGACTTGTGTAAAATGCTACGAGTGATGCCTCTAATTGCTGCCCACAGCGGATGTTTTCAAACAGCAGCGGTGTCAGCAGCACAACCAACATAAATTTATAAAAAGATAAATATTATTTATATTTCATCTTTATTTTGACAATTTATAAATGTAAATAAATAAACAAATAAATAATTGTCAACGATCGAAAGATAAACCTGGATGAAAAGACTCTCCTTTTGGACTCGCTAGCAAGAGTGAACAAATGTCTTGTAATATTATTATAATTATTTATATTTGTTACGGCCCAACTTGCCTGCTGAAGGAGTTATGCAGCCTCAGTATTGGCGTCAGCGTTTGCGTTTTCAGGGAGCAGCTTGCTGAAGAAGAGAAAGTTTGGATGAAGCCAACCGGACAGTGAAGATGTGAACTAACACTTATGGCTTGTGTTAAAATGATACGAATGATGCCTCTAATTGCTGCCCACAGCGGATTTTTTCAAACAGCAGCGGTGACAGCAGCACAACCAACATAAATCTATAAAAAGATAAATATTATTTGTATTTTATCTTTATTTTGACAATTTTTAAACGTAAATAAATAAACAAATAAATAATTGTCAACGATCGAAAGATAAACCTGGATGAAAAGACTCTCCTTTTGGACTCGCTACCAATACTCAACAAATGTCTTGTAAAATTATTATAATTATTCATATTTGTTACGACCCACCTTGCCTGCTGAAGGAGTTATGCAGCCTCAGTATTGGCGTCAGCGTTTGCGTTTTCAGGGAGCAGCTTGCTGAAGAAGATAAAGTTTGGATGAAGCCAACCAGACAGTGAAGATGTGAACTAACACTATGACTTGTGATGCCTCTAATTGCTGCGCCATCCCGATTTTTACATACAGCAGCGGTGACAGCGGCACAACCAACATAAGTCTATAGAAAGATAAAAATTATTTAAATATTATCAGTATTTTGACAATTTATAAACGTAAATAATTAAACAAATAAATAATTGTCAACGATCGAAAGATAAACCTGGATGAAAAGACTCTCCTTTTGGACTCGCTACCAAGAGTGAACAAATGTCTTGTAAAATTATTATAATTATTTAATTTGTTACGGCCCAACTTGCCTGCTGAAAGAGTTATGCAGCCTCAGTATTGGCGTCAGCGTTTGCGTTTTCAGGGAGCAGCTTGCTGAAGAAGATAAAGTATGGATGAAGCCAACCGGACAGTGAAGATGTGAACTAACACTTATGACTTGTGTTAAAATGCTACGAGTGATGCCTCTAATTGCTGCCCACAGCGGATTTTTTCAAACAGCAGCAGTGACAGCGGCACAACCAACATAAGTCTATAGAAAGATAAAAATTATTTATATATTATCTGTATTTTGACAATTTATAAACGTAAATAAATAAACAAATAAATAATTGTCAACGATCGAAAGATAAACCTGGATGAAAAGACTCTCCTTTTGGACTCGCTACCAAGAGTGAACAAATGTCTTGTAAAATTATTATAATTATTTATATTTGTTAAGGCCCAACTTGCCTGCTGAAGGAGTTAAGCAGTCTCAGTATTGGCATTAGCGTTTGCGTTTTCAGGGAGCAGCTTGCTGAAGAAGATAATGATGGGATGAAGCCAACCAGACAGTGAAGATGTGAACTAACACTTATGACTTGTGCAAAAATGCTACGAGTGATGCCTATAATTGCTGCGCCATCCCGATTTTTACAAACAGCAGCGATGACAGCGGCACAACCAACATAAGTCTATAAAAAGATAAAAATTATTTATATTTTATCTTTATTTTGACAATTTATAAACGTAAATAAATAAACAAATAAATAATAATTTCACATCTTCAACGAACGAAAGATAAACCTGGATGAAAAGACTCTCCTTTTGGACTTGCTACCACGAGTGAACAAATGTCTTGTAAAATTATTATAATTATTCATATTTGTTACAGCCCACCTTGCCTGCTGAATGAGTTATGTATTGGCGGCAGCGTTTTCGTTTTCAGGGAGCAGCTTGCTGAAGAAGATAAAGTTTGGATGAAGCCAAGCAGACAGTGAAGATGTGAACTAACACTTATGACTTGTGTAAAAATGCTACGAGTGATGCCTCTAATTGCTGCGCACTGCCTTTTTTCAAACAGCAGCGGTGACAGCGGCACAACAAACATGAATCTAAAAAAAGACAAATATTATTTATATTTTATCTTTATTTTGACAATTTATAAACATAAATAAATAAACAAATAAATAATTGTCAACGATCGAAAGATAAACCTAGATGAAAAGACTCTCCTTTTGGACTCGCTACCAAGAGTGAACAAATGTCTTGTAAAATTATTATAATTATTTATATTTGTTACGGCCCAACTTGCCTGCTGAAGGAGTTATGCAGCCTCAGTATTGGCGTCAGCGTTTGCGTTTTCAGGGAGCAGCTTGCTGAAGAAGAGAAAGTTTGGATGAAGCCAACCGGACAGTGAAGATGTGAACTAACACTTATGACTTGTGTTAAAATGCTACGAGTGATGCCTCTAATTGCTGCTCCATCCCGATTTTTACAAACAGCAGCGGTGACAGCGGCTCATAAGTCTATAGAAAGATAAAAATTATTTATATATTATCTTTATTTTTGACAATTTATAAACGTAAATAAATAAACAAATAAATAATTGTCAACGATCGAAAGATAAACCTGGATGAAAAGACTCTCCTTTTGGACTCGCTACCAAGAGTGAACAAATGTCTTGTAAAATTATTATAATTATTTATATTTGTTACAGCCCAACTTGCCTGCTGAAGGAGTTATGGAGCCTCAGTATTGGCGTCAGCGTTTGCGTTTTCAGGGAGCAGCTTGCTGAAGAAGAGAAAGTTTGGATGAAGCCAACCGGACAGTGAAGATGTGAACTAACACTATGACTTGTGTTAAAATGCTACGAGTGATGCCTCTAATTGCTGCCCACAGCGGATTTTTTCAAACAGCAGCGGTGTCAGCAGCACAACCAACATAAATCTATAAAAGATAAATATTATTTATATTTTATCTTTATTTTGACAATTTTTAAACGTAAATAAATAAACAAATAAATAATTGTCAACGATCGAAAGATAAACCTGGATGAAAAGACTCTCCTGTTGGACTCGCTACCAAGCCTCAACAAATGTCTTGTAAAATTATTATAATTATTTATATTTGTTACGACCCAACTTGCCTGCTGAAGGAGTTAAGCAGCCTCAGTATTGGCGTCAGCGTTTGCGTTTTCAGGGAGCAGCTTGCTGAAGAAGAGAAAGTTTGGATGAAGCCAACCAGACAGTGAACATGTGAACTAACACTATGACTTGAGATGCCTCTAATTGCTGCGCCATCCCGATTTTTACAAACAGCAGCGGTGACAGCGGCACAACCAACATACGTCTATAGAAAGATAAAAATTATTTATATTTTATCTTTATTTTGACAATTTATAAACGTAAATAAATAAACAAATAAATAATTGTCAACGATCGAAAGATAAACCTGGATGAAAAGACTCTCCTTTTGGACTCGCTACCAAGAGTGAACAAATGTCTTGTAAAATTATTATAATTATTTATATTTGTTACCGTCCAACTTGCCTGCTGAAGGAGTTAAGCAGCCTCAGTATTGGCGTCAGCGTTTGCGTTTTCAGGGAGCAGCTTGCTGAAGAAGAGAAAGTTTGGATGAAGCCAACCGGACAGTGAAGATGTGAACTAACACTTATGGCTTGTGTTAAAATGATACGAATGATGCCTCTAATTGCTGCCCACAGCGGATTTTTTTCAAACAGCAGCGGTGACAGCAGCACAACCAACATAAATCTATAAAAAGATAAATATTATTTGTATTTTATCTTTATTTTGACAATTTTTAAACGTAAATAAATAAACAAATAAATAATTGTCAACGATCGAAAGATAAACCTGGATGAAAAGACTCTCCTTTTGGACTCGCTACCAATACTCAACAAATGTCTTGTAAAATTATTATAATTATTCATATTTGTTACGACCCACCTTGCCTGCTGAAGGAGTTATGCAGCCTCAGTATTGGCGTCAGCGTTTGCGTTTTCAGGGAGCAGCTTGCTGAAGAAGATAAAGTTTGGATGAAGCCAACCAGACAGTGAAGATGTGAACTAACACTATGACTTGTGATGCCTCTAATTGCTGCGCCATCCCGATTTTTACATACAGCAGCGGTGACAGCGGCACAACCAACATAAGTCTATAGAAAGATAAAAATTATTTAAATATTATCAGTATTTTGACAATTTATAAACGTAAATAATTAAACAAATAAATAATTGTCAACGATCGAAAGATAAACCTGGATGAAAAGACTCTCCTTTTGGACTCGCTACCAAGAGTGAACAAATGTCTTGTAAAATTATTATAATTATTTAATTTGTTACGGCCCAACTTGCCTGCTGAAAGAGTTATGCAGCCTCAGTATTGGCGTCAGCGTTTGCGTTTTCAGGGAGCAGCTTGCTGAAGAAGATAAAGTATGGATGAAGCCAACCGGACAGTGAAGATGTGAACTAACACTTATGACTTGTGTTAAAATGCTACGAGTGATGCCTCTAATTGCTGCCCACAGCGGATTTTTTCAAACAGCAGCAGTGACAGCGGCACAACCAACATAAGTCTATAGAAAGATAAAAATTATTTATATATTATCTGTATTTTGACAATTTATAAACGTAAATAAATAAACAAATAAATAATTGTCAACGATCGAAAGATAAACCTGGATGAAAAGACTCTCCTTTTGGACTCGCTACCAAGAGTGAACAAATGTCTTGTAAAATTATTATAATTATTTATATTTGTTAAGGCCCAACTTGCCTGCTGAAGGAGTTAAGCAGTCTCAGTATTGGCATTAGCGTTTGCGTTTTCAGGGAGCAGCTTGCTGAAGAAGATAATGATGGGATGAAGCCAACCAGACAGTGAAGATGTGAACTAACACTTATGACTTGTGCAAAATGCTACGAGTGATGCCTATAATTGCTGCGCCATCCCGATTTTTACAAACAGCAGCGATGACAGCGGCACAACCAACATAAGTCTATAAAAAGATAAAAATTATTTATATTTTATCTTTATTTTGACAATTTATAAACGTAAATAAATAAACAAATAAATAATAATTTCACATCTTCAACGAACGAAAGATAAACCTGGATGAAAAGACTCTCCTTTTGGACTTGCTACCACGAGTGAACAAATGTCTTGTAAAATTATTATAATTATTCATATTTGTTACAGCCCACCTTGCCTGCTGAATGAGTTATGTATTGGCGGCAGCGTTTTCGTTTTCAGGGAGCAGCTTGCTGAAGAAGATAAAGTTTGGATGAAGCCAAGCAGACAGTGAAGATGTGAACTAACACTTATGACTTGTGTAAAAATGCTACGAGTGATGCCTCTAATTGCTGCGCACTGCCTTTTTTCAAACAGCAGCGGTGACAGCGGCACAACAAACATGAATCTAAAAAAAGACAAATATTATTTATATATTATCTGTATTTTGACAATTTATAAACGTAAATAAATAAACAAATAAATAATTGTCAACGATCGAAAGATAAACCTGGATGAAAAGACTCTCCTTTTGGACTCGCTACCAAGAGTGAACAAATGTCTTGTAAAATTATTATAATTATTTATATTTGTTAAGGCCCAACTTGCCTGCTGAAGGAGTTAAGCAGTCTCAGTATTGGCATTAGCGTTTGCGTTTTCAGGGAGCAGCTTGCTGAAGAAGATAATGATGGGATGAAGCCAACCGGACAGTGAAGATGTGAACTAACACTTATGACTTGTGTTAAAATGCTACGAGTGATGCCTCTAATTGCTGCTCCATCCCGATTTTTACAAACAGCAGCGGTGACAGCGGCTCATAAGTCTATAGAAAGATAAAAATTATTTATATATTATCTGTATTTTGACAATTTATAAACGTAAATAAATAAACAAATAAATAATTGTCAACGATCGAAAGATAATCCTGGATGAAAAGACTCTCCTTTTGGACTCGCTACCAAGAGTGAACAAATGTCTTGTAAAATTATTATAATTATTTATATTTGTTACAGTCCAACTTGCCTGCTGAAGGAGTTAAGCAGCCTCAGTATTGGCGTCAGCGTTTGCGTTTTCAGGGAGCAGCTTGCTGAAGAAGAGAAAGTTTGGATGAAGCCAACCGGACAGTGAAGATGTGAACTAACACTTATGACTTGTGTTAAAATGCTACGAGTGATGCCTCTAATTGCTGCCAACAGTGGATTTTTTCAAACAGCAGCGGTGTCAGCAGCACAACCAACATAAATCTATAAAAAGATAAATATTATTTATATTTTATCTTTATTTTGACAATTTATAAACGTAAATAAATAAACAAATAAATAATTGTCAACGATCGAAAGATAAACCTGGATGAAAAGACTCTCCTGTTGGACTCGCTACCAAGCCTCAACAAATGTCTTGTAAAATTATTATAATTATTTATATTTGTTACGACCCAACTTGCCTGCTGAAGGAGTTAAGCAGCCTCAGTATTGGCGTCAGCGTTTGCGTTTTCAGGGAGCAGCTTGCTGAAGAAGATAAAGTTTGGATGAAGCCAACCAGACAGTGAAGATGTGAACTAACACTATGACTTGAGATGCCTCTAATTGCTGCGCCATCCCGATTTTTACAAACAGCAGCGGTGACAGCGGCACAACCAACATACGTCTATAGAAAGATAAAAATTATTTATATTTTATCTTTATTTTGACAATTTATAAACGTAAATAAATAAACAAATAAATAATTGTCAACGATCGAAAGATAAACCTGGATGAAAAGACTCTCCTTTTGGACTCGCTACCAAGAGTGAACAAATGTCTTGTAAAATTATTATAATTATTTATATTTGTTACCGTCCAACTTGCCTGCTGAAGGAGTTAAGCAGCCTCAGTATTGGCGTCAGCGTTTGCGTTTTCAGGGAGCAGCTTGCTGAAGAAGAGAAAGTTTGGATGAAGCCAACCAGACAGTGAAGATGTGAACTAACACTTATGACTTGTGTTAAAATGCTACGAGTGATGCCTCTAATTGCTGCGCCATCCCGATTTTTACAAACAGCAGCGGTGACAGCGGCACAACCAACATAAGTCTATAGAAAGATAAAAATTATTTATATATTATCTGTATTTTGACAATTTATAAACGTAAATAAATAAACAAATAAATAATTGTCAACGATCGAAAGATAAACCTGGATGAAAAGACTCTCCTTTTGGACTCGCTACCAAGAGTGAACAAATGTCTTGTAAAATTATTATAATTATTTATATTTGTTACAGTCCAACTTGCCTGCTGAAGGAGTTATGCAGCCTCAGTATTGGCGTCAGCGTTTGCGTTTTCAGGGAGCAGCTTGCTGAAGAAGATAAAGTTTGGATGAAGCCAACCGGACAGTGAAGATGTGAACTAACACTTATGACTTGTGTTAAAATGCTACGAGTGATGCCTCTAATTGCTTCCCACAGCGGATTTTTTCAAACAGCAGCGGTGACAGCGGCACAACAAACATGAATCTAAAAAAAGACAAATATTATTTATATTTTATCTTTATTTTGACAATTTATAAACATAAATAAATAAACAAATAAATAATTGTCAACGATCGAAAGATAAACCTGGATGAAAAGACTCTCCTTTTGGACTCGCTACCAAGAGTGAACAAATGTCTTGTAAAATTATTATAATTATTTATATTTGTTACGGCCCAACTTGCCTGCTGAAGGAGTTATGCAGCCCCAGTATTGGCGTCAGCGTTTGCGTTTTCAGGGAGCAGCTTGCTGAAGAAGATAAAGTTTGGATGAAGCCAACCAGACAGTGAAGATGTGAACTAACACTATGACTTGTGATGCCTCTAACTGCTGCGCCATCCCGATTTTTACAACACCAGCGGTGACAGCGGCACAACCAACATAAGTCTATAGAAAGATAAAAATTATTTATATATTATCTGTATTTTGACAATTTATAAACGTAAATAAATAAACAAATAAATAATTGTCAACGATCGAAAGATAAACCTGGATGAAAACACTCTCCTTTTGGACTCGCTACCAAGAGTGAACAAATGTCTTGTAAAATTATTATAATTATTCAGATTTATTACGGCCCACCTTGCCTGCTGAATGAGTTATGCAGCCTCAGTATTGGCGTCAGCGTTTGCGTTTTCAGGGAGCAGCTTGATGAAGAAGATAAAGTTTGGATGAAGCCAACCAGACAGTGAAGATGTGAACTAACACTATGACTTGAGATGCCTCTAATTGCTGCGCCATCCCGATTTTTAAAACAGCAGCGGTGACAGCGGCACAACCAACATAAGTCTATAGAAAGATAAAAATTATTTATATATTATCTTTATTTTGACAATTTATAAACGTAAATAAATAAACAAATAAATAATTGTCAACGATCGAAAGATAAACCTGGATGAAAAGACTCTCCTTTTGGACTCGCTACCAAGAGTGAACAAATGTCTTGTAAAATTATTATAATTATTCAGATTTATTACGGCCCACCTTGCCTGCTGAATGAGTTATGCAGCCTCAGTATTGGCGTCAGCGTTTGCGTTTTCAGGGAGCAGCTTGATGAAGAAGATAAAGTTTGGATGAAGCCAACCAGACAGTGAAGATGTGAACTAACACTATGACTTGAGATGCCTCTAATTGCTGCGCCATCCCGATTTTTAAAACAGCAGCGGTGACAGCGGCACAACCAACATAAGTCTATAGAAAGATAAAAATTATTTATATATTATCTTTATTTTGACAATTTATAAACGTAAATAAATAAACAAATAAATAATTGTCAACGATCGAAAGATAAACCTGGATGAAAAGACTCTCCTTTTGGACTCGCTACCAAGCCTCAACAAATGTCTTGTAAAATTATTATAATTATTCATATTTGCTACGGCCCACCTTGCCTGCTGAATGAGTTATGCAGCCTCAGTATTGGCGTCAGCGTTTGCGTTTTCAGGGAGCAGCTTGCTGAAGAAGATAAAGTTTGGATGAAGCCAACCAGACAGTGAAGATGTGAACTAACACTTATGACTTATTATGCCTATAATTGCTGCGCCATACCGATTTTTTCAAACAGCAGCGGTGACAGCGGCACAACCAACATAAATCTATAAAAAGATAAAAATTATTTATATTTAGTCTTTATTTTGACTATTAATAAACGTAAATAAATAAACAAATAAATAATTGTCAACGATCGAAAGATAAACCTGGATGAAAAGACTCTCCTTTTGGACTCGCTACCAAGCCTCAACAAATGTCTTGTAAAATTATTATAATTATTCATATTTGCTACGGCCCACCTTGCCTGCTGAATGAGTTATGCAGCCTCAGTATTGGCGTCAGCGTTTGCGTTTTCAGGGAGCAGCTTGCTGAAGAAGATAAAGTTTGGATGAAGCCAACCAGACAGTGAAGATGTGAACTAACACTTATGACTTGTGTAAAATGCTACGAGTGATGCCTCTAATTGCTGCGCACTGCCGATTTTTTCAAAAAGCAGCGGTGACAGCGGTACATCCAACATAAATCTATAAAAAGATAAAAATTATTTATATTTTGTCTTTATTTTGACAATTTATAAACGTAAATAAATAAACAAATAAATAATTGTCAACGATCGAAAGATAAACCTGGATGAAAAGACTCTCCTTTTGGACTCGCTACCAAGACTCAACAAATGTCTTGTAAAATTATTATAATTATTCAGATTTATTACGGCCCACCTTGCCTGCTGAATGAGTTATGCAGCCTCAGTATTGGCGTCAGCGTTTGCGTTTTCAGGGAGCAGCTTGATGAAGAAGATAAAGTTTGGATGAAGCCAACCAGACAGTGAAGATGTGAACTAACACTATGACTTGAGATGCCTCTAATTGCTGCGCCATCCCGATTTTTACAAACAGCAGCGGTGACAGCGGCACAACCAACATAAGTCTATAGAAAGATAAAAATTTATTATATATATTTCTTTATTTTGACAATTTATAAACGTAAATAAATAAACAAATAAATAATTGTCAACGATCGAAAGATAAACCTGGATGAAAAGACTCTCCTTTTGGACTCGCTACCAAGCCTCAACAAATGTCTTGTAAAATTATTATAATTATTCATATTTGCTACGGCCCACCTTGCCTGCTGAATGAGTTATGCAGCCTCAGTATTGGCGTCAGCGTTTGCGTTTTCAAGGAGCAGCTTGCTGAAGAAGATAAAGTTTGGATGAAGCCAACCAGACAGTGAAGATGTGAACTAACACTTATGACTTATTATGCCTATAATTGCTGCGCCATACCGATTTTTTCAAACAGCAGCGGTGACAGCGGCACAACCAACATAAATCTATAAAAGATAAAAATTATTTATATTTTGTCTTTATTTTGACTATTAATAAACGTAAATAAATAAACAAATAAATAATTGTCAACGATCGAAAGATAAACCTGGATGAAAAGACTCTCCTTTTGGACTCGCTACCAAGACTCAACAAATGTCTTGTAAAATTATTATAATTATTCACATTTGTTACGGCCCACCTTGCCTGCTGAATGAGTTATGCAGCCTCAGTATTGGCGTCAGCGTTTGCGTTTTCAGGGAGCAGCTTGCTGAAGAAGATAAAGTTTGGATGAAGCCAACCAGACAGTGAAGATGTGAACTAACACTATGACTTGTTATGCCTCTAATTGCTGCGCCATCCCGATTTTTACATACAGCAGCGGTGACAGCGGCACAACCAACATAAGTCTATAGAAAGATAAAAATTATTTATATATTATCTTTATTTTGACAATTTATAAACGTAAATAAATAAACAAATAAATAATTGTCTACGATCGAAATATAAACCTGGATGAAAAGACTCTCCTTTTGGACTCGCTACCCAGAGTCAACAAATGTCTTGTAAAATTATTATAATTATTTATATTTGTTACGGCCCAACTTACTTGCTAAAGGAGTTATGCAGCCTCAGTATTGGATTTGGCGATTCCGTTTTCAGGGAGCGGCTTGCTGAAGGATATAAAGTTTGGATGAAGCCAACCAGACAGTGAAGATGTGAACTAACACTATGACTTGTGATGCCTCTAACTGCTGCGCCATCCCGATTTTTACAACACCAGCGGTGACAGCGGCACAACCAACATAAGTCTATAGAAAGATAAAAATTATTTATATATTATCTTTATTTTGACAATTTATAAACGTAAATAAATAAACAAATAAATAATTGTCAACGATCGAAAGATAAACCTGGATGAAAAGACTCTCCTTTTGGACTCGCTACCAATACTCAACAAATGTCTTGTAAAATTATTATAATTATTCATATTTGTTACGACCCACCTTGCCTGCTGAAGGAGTTATGCAGCCTCAGTATTGGCGTCAGCGTTTGCGTTTTCAGGGAGCAGCTTGCTGAAGAAGATAAAGTTTGTATGAAGCCAACCAGACAGTGAAGATGTGAACTAACACTATGACTTGTGATGCCTCTAATTGCTGCGCCATCCTGATTTTTACATACAGCAGCGGTGACAGCGGCACAACCAACATAAGTCTATAGAAAGATAAAAATTATTTATATATTATCTTTATTTTGACAATTTATAAACGTAAATAAATAAACAAATAAATAATTGTCAACGATCGAAAGATAAACCTGGATGAAAAGACTCTCCTTTTGGACTCGCTACCAAGAGTGAACAAATGTCTTGTAAAATTATTATAATTAGTTATATTTGTTACGGCCCAACTTGCCTGCTGAAGGAGTTATGCAGCCTCAGTATTGGCGTCAGCGTTTGCGTTTTCAGGGAGCAGCTTGCTGAAGAAGATAAAGTTTGGATGAAGCCAACCAGACAGTGAAGATGTGAACTAACACTATGACTTGTGATGCCTCTAACTGCTGCGCCATCCCGATTTTTACAACACCAGCGGTGACAGCGGCACAACCAACATAAGTCTATAGAAAGATAAAAATTATTTATATATTATCTTTATTTTGACAATTTATAAACGTAAATAAATAAACAAATAAATAATTGTCAACGATCGAAAGATAAACCTGGATGAAAAGACTCTCCTTTTGGACTCGCTACCAAGCCTCAACAAATGTCTTGTAAAATTATTATAATTATTCACATTTGTTACGGCCCACCTTGCCTGCTGAATGAGTTATGCAGCCTCAGTATTGGCGTCAGCGTTTGCGTTTTCAGGGAGCAGCTTGCTGAAGAAGATAAAGTTTGGATGAAGCCAACCAGACAGTGAAGATGTGAACTAACACTATGACTTGTTATGCCTCTAATTGCTGCGCCATCCCGATTTTTACATACAGCAGCAGTGACAGCGGCACAACCAACATAAGTCTATAGAAAGATAAAAATTATTTATATATTATCTTTATTTTGACAATTTATAAATGTAAATAAATAAACAAATAAATAATTGTCTACGATCGAAATATAAACCTGGATGAAAAGACTCTCCTTTTGGACTCGCTACCAAGAGTGAACAAATGTCTTGTAAAATTATTATAATTATTTATATTTGTTACGGCCCAACTTGCCTGCTGAAGGAGTTATGCAGCCCGAGTATTGGCGTCAGCGTTTGCGTTTTCAGGGAGCAGCTTGCTGAAGAAGATAAAGTTTGGATGAAGCCAACCAGACAGTGAAGATGTGAACTAACACTTATGACTTGTGTTAAAATGCTACGAGTGATGCCTCTAATTGCTGCCCACAGCGGATTTTTTCAAACAGCAGCAGTGACAGCGGCACAACCAACATAAGTCTATTGAAAGATAAAAATTATTTAAATATTATCTGTATTTTGACAATTTATAAACGTAGATAAATAAACAAATAAGTAATTGTCAACGATCGAAAGATAAACCTGGATGAAAAGACTCTCCTTTTGGACTCGCTACCAAGAGTGAACAAATGTCTTGTAAAATTATTATAATTATTTAATTTGTTACGGCCCAACTTGCCTGCTGAAGGAGTTATGCAGCCTTAGTATTGGCGTCAGCGATTGCGTTTTCAGGGAGCGGCTTGCTAAAGGATATAAAGTTTGTATGAAGCCAACCAGACAGTGAAGATGTGAACTAACACTATGACTTGTGATGCCTCTAATTGCTGCGCCATCCTGATTTTTACAAACAGCAGCGGTGACAGCGGCACAACCAACATAAGTCTATAGAAAGATAAAAATTATTTATATATTATCTGTATTTTGACAATTTATAAACGTAAATAAATAAACAAATAAATAATTGTCAACGATCGAAAGATAAACCTGGATGAAAAGACTCTCCTTTTGGACTCGCTACCAAGAGTGAACAAATGTCTTGTAAAATTATTATAATTATTTATATTTGTTACGGCCCAACTTGCCTACTGAACGAGTTATGCAGTCTCAGTGTTGGCGTCAGCGTTTGCGTTTTCAGGGAGCAGCTTGCTGAAGAAGAGAAAGTTTGGATGAAGCCAACCGGACAGTGAAGATGTGAACTAACACTAATGACTTGTGTAAAAATGCTACGAGTGATGCCTCTAATTGCTGCGCACTGCCTTTTTTTCAAACAGCACCGGAGACAGCGGCACAACAAACATGAATCTAAAAAAAGACAAATATTATTTATATTTTATCTTTATTTTGACAATTTATAAACATAAATAAATAAACAAATAAATAATTGTCAACGATCGAAAGATAAACCTGGATGAAAAGACTCTCCTTTTGGACTCGCTACCAAGAGTGAACAAATGTCTTGTAAAATTATTATTATTATTTATAATTGTTACAGTCCAACTTGCCTGCTGAAGGAGTTAAGCAGCCTCAGTATTGGCGTCAGCGTTTGCGTTTTCAGGGAGCAGCTTGCTGAAGAAGAGAAAGTTTGGATGAAGCCAACCGGACAGTGAAGATGTGAACTAACACTTATGACTTGTGTTAAAATGCTACGAGTGATGCCTCTAATTGCTGCCAACAGTGGATTTTTTCAAACAGCAGCGGTGTCAGCAGCACAACCAACATAAATCTATAAAAAGATAAATATTATTTATATTTTATCTTTATTTTGACAATTTTTAAACGTAAATAAATAAACAAATAAATAATTGTCAACGATCGAAAGATAAACCTGGATGAAAAGACTCTCCTGTTGGACTCGCTACCAAGAGTGAACAATTGACTTGTTAAATTATTATAATTATTTATATTTGTTACGACCCAACTTGGCTGCTGAAGGAGTTATGCAGCCTCAGTATTGGCGTCAGCGTTTGCGTTTTCAGGGAGCAGCTTGCTGAAGAAGATAAAGTTTGGATTTAGCCAACCAGACAGTGAAGATGTGAACTAGCACTTATGACTTGTGTAAAAATGCTACGAGTGATGCCTCTAATTGCTGCCAACAGTGGATTTTTTCAAACAGCAGCGGTGTCAGCAGCACAACCAACATAAATCTATAAAAAGATAAATATTATTTATATTTTATCTTTATTTTGACAATTTTTAAACGTAAATAAATAAACAAATAAATAATTGTCAACGATCGAAAGATAAACCTGGATGAAACGACTCTCCTGTTGGACTCGCTACCAAGAGTGAACAATTGTCTTGTAAAATTATTATAATTATTTATATTTGTTACGACCCAACTTGCCTGCTGAAGGAGTTATGCAGCCTCAGTATTGGCGTCAGCGTTTGCGTTTTCAGGGAGCAGCTTGCTGAAGAAGATAAAGTTTGGATTTAGCCAACCAGACAGTGAAGATGTGAACTAGCACTTATGACTTGTGTAAAAATGCTACAAGTGATGCCTCTAATTGCTGCCCACAGCGGATTTTTTCAAACAGCAGCGGTGACAGCGGCACAACCAACATAAAAGGATAAAAATTATTTATATTTTATCTTTATTTTGAAAATTTATAAACGTAAATAAATAAACAAATAAATAATAATTTCACATCTTCAACGAACGAAAGATAAACCTGGATGAAAAGACTCTCCTTTTGGACTTGCTACCACGAGTGAACAAATGTCTTGTAAAATTATTATAATTATTCATGTTTGTTACAGCCCACCTTGCCTGCTGAATGAGTTGTGTATTGGCGGCAGCGTTTTCGTTTTCAGGGAGCAGCTTGCTGAAGAAGATAAAGTTTGGATGAAGCCAAGCAGACAGTGAAGATGTGAACTAACACTAATGACTTGTGTAAAAATGCTACGAGTGATGCCTCTAATTGCTGCGCACTGCCTTTTTTCAAACAGCACCGGAGACAGCGGCACAACAAACATGAATCTAAAAAAAGACAAATATTATTTATATTTTATCTTTATTTTGACAATTTATAAACATAAATAAATAAACAAATAAATAATTGTCAACGATCGAAAGATAAACCTGGATGAAAAGACTCTCCTTTTGGACTCGCTACCAAGAGTGAACAAATGTCTTGTAAAATTATTATTATTATTTATAATTGTTACAGTCCAACTTGCCTGCTGAAGGAGTTAAGCAGCCTCAGTATTGGCGTCAGCGTTTGCGTTTTCAGGGAGCAGCTTGCTGAAGAAGAGAAAGTTTGGATGAAGCCAACCGGACAGTGAAGATGTGAACTAACACTTATGACTTGTGTTAAAATGCTACGAGTGATGCCTCTAATTGCTGCCAACAGTGGATTTTTTCAAACAGCAGCGGTGTCAGCAGCACAACCAACATAAATCTATAAAAAGATAAATATTATTTATATTTTATCTTTATTTTGACAATTTTTAAACGTAAATAAATAAACAAATAAATAATTGTCAACGATCGAAAGATAAACCTGGATGAAAAGACTCTCCTGTTGGACTCGCTACCAAGAGTGAACAATTGACTTGTTAAATTATTATAATTATTTATATTTGTTACGACCCAACTTGCCTGCTGAAGGAGTTAAGCAGCCTCAGTATTGGCGTCAGCGTTTGCGTTTTCAGGGAGCAGCTTGCTGAAGAAGATAAAGTTTGGATGAAGCCAACCAGACAGTGAAGATGTGAACTAACACTTATGACTTGTGTAAAATGCTACGAGTGATGCCTCTAATTGCTGCGCACTGCCGATTTTTTCAAAAAGCAGCGGTGACAGCGGTACATCCAACATAAATCTATAAAAGATAAAAATTATTTATATTTTGTCTTTATTTTGACAATTTATAAACGTAAATAAATAAACAAATAAATAATTGTCAACGATCGAAAGATAAACCTGGATGAAAAGACTCTCCTTTTGGACTCGCTACCAAGACTCAACAAATGTCTTGTAAAATTATTATAATTATTCAGATTTATTACGGCCCACCTTGCCTGCTGAATGAGTTATGCAGCCTCAGTATTGGCGTCAGCGTTTGCGTTTTCAGGGAGCAGCTTGATGAAGAAGATAAAGTTTGGATGAAGCCAACCAGACAGTGAAGATGTGAACTAACACTATGACTTGAGATGCCTCTAATTGCTGCGCCATCCCGATTTTTACAAACAGCAGCGGTGACAGCGGCACAACCAACATAAGTCTATAGAAAGATAAAAATTTATTATATATATTCTTTATTTTGACAATTTATAAACGTAAATAAATAAACAAATAAATAATTGTCAACGATCGAAAGATAAACCTGGATGAAAAGACTCTCCTTTTGGACTCGCTACCAAGCCTCAACAAATGTCTTGTAAAATTATTATAATTATTCATATTTGCTACGGCCCACCTTGCCTGCTGAATGAGTTATGCAGCCTCAGTATTGGCGTCAGCGTTTGCGTTTTCAAGGAGCAGCTTGCTGAAGAAGATAAAGTTTGGATGAAGCCAACCAGACAGTGAAGATGTGAACTAACACTTATGACTTATTATGCCTATAATTGCTGCGCCATACCGATTTTTCAAACAGCAGCGGTGACAGCGGCACAACCAACATAAATCTATAAAAAGATAAAAATTATTTATATTTTGTCTTTATTTTGACTATTAATAAACGTAAATAAATAAACAAATAAATAATTGTCAACGATCGAAAGATAAACCTGGATGAAAAGACTCTCCTTTTGGACTCGCTACCAAGACTCAACAAATGTCTTGTAAAATTATTATAATTATTCACATTTGTTACGGCCCACCTTGCCTGCTGAATGAGTTATGCAGCCTCAGTATTGGCGTCAGCGTTTGCGTTTTCAGGGAGCAGCTTGCTGAAGAAGATAAAGTTTGGATGAAGCCAACCAGACAGTGAAGATGTGAACTAACACTATGACTTGTTATGCCTCTAATTGCTGCGCCATCCCGATTTTTACATACAGCAGCAGTGACAGCGGCACAACCAACATAAGTCTATAGAAAGATAAAAATTATTTATATATTATCTTTATTTTGACAATTTATAAATGTAAATAAATAAACAAATAAATAATTGTCTACGATCGAAATATAAACCTGGATGAAAAGACTCTCCTTTTGGACTCGCTACCCAGAGTCAACAAATGTCTTGTAAAATTATTATAATTATTTATATTTGTTACGGCCCAACTTACTTGCTAAAGGAGTTATGCAGCCTCAGTATTGGATTTGGCGATTCCGTTTTCAGGGAGCGGCTTGCTGAAGGATATAAAGTTTGGATGAAGCCAACCAGACAGTGAAGATGTGAACTAACACTATGACTTGTGATGCCTCTAACTGCTGCGCCATCCCGATTTTTACAACACCAGCGGTGACAGCGGCACAACCAACATAAGTCTATAGAAAGATAAAAATTATTTATATATTATCTTTATTTTGACAATTTATAAACGTAAATAAATAAACAAATAAATAATTGTCAACGATCGAAAGATAAACCTGGATGAAAAGACTCTCCTTTTGGACTCGCTACCAATACTCAACAAATGTCTTGTAAAATTATTATAATTATTCATAGTTGTTAATGCCCAACTTGCCTGCTGAAGGAGTTATGCAGCCTCAGTGTTGGCGTCAGCGTTTGCGTTTTCAGGGAGCAGCTTGCTGAAGAAGATAAAGTTTGGATGAAGCCAACCGGACAGTGAAGATGTGAACTAACACTTATGACTTGTGTTAAAATGCTACAAGTGATGCCTCTAATTGCTGCCCACAGCGGATTTTTTCAAACAGCAGCGATGACAGCGGCACAACCAACATAAGTCTATAGAAAGATAAAAATTATTTATATATTATCTGTATTTTGACAATTTATAAACGTAAATAAATAAACAAATAAATAATTGTCAACGATCGAAAGATAAACCTGGATGAAAAGACTCTCCTTTTGGACTCGCTACCAAGAGTGAACAAATGTCTTGTAAAATTATTATAATTATTTATATTTGTTACGGCCCAACTTGCCTACTGAAGGAGTTATGCAGTCTCAGTGTTGGCGTCAGCGTTTGCGTTTTCAGGGAGCAGCTTGCTGAAGAAGATAAAGTTTGGATGAAGCCAACCGGACAGTGAAGATGTGAACTAACACTTATGACTTGTGTTAAAATGCTACGAGTGATGCCTCTAATTGCTGCCCACAGCGGATTTTTTCAAACAGCAGCGATGACAGCGGCACAACCAACATAAGTCTATAGAAAGATAAAAATTATTTATATATTATCTGTATTTTGACAATTTATAAACGTAAATAAATAAACAAATAAATAATTGTCAACGATCGAAAGATAAACCTGGATGAAAAGACTCTCCTTTTGGACTCGCTACCAAGAGTGAACAAATGTCTTGTAAAATTATTATAATTAGTTATATTTATTACGGCCCACCTTGCCTGCTGAATGAGTTATGCAGCCTCAGTATTGGCGTCAGCGTTTGCGTTTTCAGGGAGCAGCTTGATGAAGAAGATAAAGTTTGGATGAAGCCAACCAGACAGTGAAGATGTGAACTAACACTTATGACTTGTGCAAAAATGCTACGAGTGATGCCTCTAATTGCTGCGCCATCCCGATTTTTACAAACAGCAGCGGTGACAGCGGCACAACCAACATAAGTCTATAAAAGGATAAAAATTATTTATATTTTATCTTTATTTTGAAAATTTATAAACGTAAATAAATAAACAAATAAATAATAATTTCACATCTTCAACGAACGAAAGATAAACCTGGATGAAAAGACTCTCCTTTTGGACTTGCTACCACGAGTGAACAAATGTCTTGTAAAATTATTATAATTATTCATATTTGTTACAGCCCACCTTGCCTGCTGAATGAGTTGTGTATTGGCGTCAGCGTTTGCGTTTTCAGGGAGCAGCTTGCTGAAGAAGATAAAGTTTGGATAAAGCCAACCAGACAGTGAAGATGTGAACTAGCACTTATGACTTGTGTAAAAATGCTACGAGTGATGCCTCTAATTGCTGCGCCACCCCGATTTTTACAAACAGCAGCGGTGACAGCGGCACAACCAACATAAGTCTATAGAAAGATAAAAATTATTTATATATTATCTGTATTTTGACAATTTATAAACGTAAATAAATAAACAAATAAATAATTGTCAACGATCGAAAGATAAACCTGGATGAAAAGACTCTCCTTTTGGACTCGCTAGCAAGAGTGAACAAATGTCTGGTAATATTATTATAATTATTTATATTTGTTACGGCCCAACTTGCCTGCTGAAGGAGTTATGCAGCCTCAGTATTGGCGTCAGCGTTTGCGTTTTCAGGGAGCAGCTTGCTGAAGAAGAGAAAGTTTGGATGAAGCCAACCGGACAGTGAAGATGTGAACTAACACTTATGACCTGTATTAAAATGCTACGAGTGATGCCTCTAATTGCTGCCAACAGTGGATTTTTTCAAACAGCAGCGGTGTCAGCAGCACAACCAACATAAATCTATAAAAAGATAAATATTATTTATATTTTATCTTTATTTTGACAATTTTTAAACGTAAATAAATAAACAAATAAATAATTGTCAACGATCGAAAGATAAACCTGGATGAAAAGACTCTCCTGTTGGACTCGCTACCAAGCCTCAACAAATGTCTTGTAAAATTATTATAATTATTTATATTTGTTACGACCCAACTTGCCTGCTGAAGGAGTTAAGCAGCCTCAGTATTGGCGTCCGCGTTTGCGTTTTCAGAGAGCAGCTTGCTGAAGAAGATAAAGTTTGGATGAAGCCAACCAGACAGTGAAGATGTGAACTAACACTATGACTTGAGATGCCTCTAATTGCTGCGCCATCCCGATTTTTACAAACAGCAGCGGTGACAGCGGCACAACCAACATACGTCTATAGAAAGATAAAAATTATTTATATTTTGTCTTTATTTTGACAATTTATAAACGTAAATAAATAAACAAATAAATAATTGTCAACGATCGAAAGATAAACCTGGATGAAAAGACTCTCCTTTTGGACTCGCTACCAAGAATGAACAAATGTCTTGTAAAATTATTATAATTATTTATATTTGTTACGGCCCAACTTGCCTGCTGAAGGAGTTATGCAGCCCCAGTATTGGCGTCAGTGTTTGCGTTTTCAGAGAGCAGCTTGCTGAAGAAGATAAAGTTTGGATGAAGCCAACCAGACAGTGAAGATGTGAACTAACACTATGACTTGAGATGCCTCTAATTGCTGCGCCATCCCGATTTTTACAAACAGCAGCGGTGACAGCGGCACAACCAACATAAATCTATAGAAAGAGAAAAATTATTTATATTTTGTCTTTATTTTGACAATTTATAAACGTAAATAAATAAACAAATAAATAATTGTCAACGATCGAAAGATAAACCTGGATGAAAAGACTCTCCTTTTGGACTCGCTACCAAGAGTGAACAAATGTCTTGTAAAATTATTATAATTATTTATATTTGTTACAGTCCAACTTGCCTGCTGAAGGAGTTATGCAGCATCAGTATTGGCGTCAGCGTTTGCGATTTCAGGGAGCAGCTTGCTGAAGAAGATAAAGTTTGGATTTAGCCAACCAGACAGTGAAGATGTGAACTAACACTTATGACTTGTGTTAAAATACTACGAGTGATGCCTCTAATTGCTGCCAACAGTGGATTTTTTCAAACAGCAGCGGTGTCAGCAGCACAACCAACATAAATCTATAAAAGATAAATATTATTTATATTTTATCTTTATTTTGACAATTTATAAATGTAAATAAATAAACAAATAAATAATTGTCAACGATCGAAAGATAAACCTGGATGAAAAGACTCTCCTTTTGGACTCGCTACCAAGAATGAACAAATGTCTTGTAAAATTATTATAATTATTTATATTTGTTACGGCCCAACTTGCCTGCTGAAGGAGTTATGCAGCCTCAGTATTGGCGTCAGCGTTTGCGTTTTCAGGGACCATCTTGCTGAAGAAGAGAAAGCTTGGATGAAGCCAACCAGACAGTGAAGATGTGAACTAACACTTATGACTTGTATTAAAATGCTACGAGTGATGCCTCTAAATGCTGCCCACAGCGGATTTTTCAAACAGCAGCGGTGACAGCAGCACAACGAATATAAATCTATAAAAAGATAAATATTATTTATATTTTATCTTTATTTTGACAATTTTTAAACGTAAATAAATAAACAAATAAATAATTGTCAACGATCGCAAGATAAACCTGGATGAAAAGACTCTCCTTTTGGACTCGCTACCAAGAGTGAACAATTGTCTTGTAAAATTATTATAATATTTATATTTGTTACGACCCAACTTGCCTGCTGAAGGAGTTTTGCAGCCCCAGTATTGGCTTCAGCGTTTGCGTTTTCAGGGAGCAGCTTGCTGAAGAAGATAAAGTTTGTATGAAGCCAACCAGACAGTGAAGATGTGAACTAACACTATGACTTGTGATGCCTCTAATTGCTGCGCCATCCCGATTTTTACATACAGCAGCGGTGACAGCGGCACAACCAACATAAGTCTATAGAAAGATAAAAATTATTTATATATTATCTTTATTTTGACAATTTATAAACGTAAATAAATAAACAAATAAATAATTGTCAACGATCGAAAGATAAACCTGGATGAAAAGACTCTCCTTTTGGACTCGCTACCAAGAGTGAACAAATGTCTTGTAAAATTATTATAATTATTTATATTTGTTACAGTCCAACTTGACTGCTGAAGGAGTTAAGCAGCCTCAGTATTGGCGTCAGCGTTTGCGTTTTCAGGGAGCAGCTTGCTGAAGAAGATAAAGTTTGTATGAAGCCAACCAGACAGTGAAGATGTGAACTAACACTATGACTTGTGATGCCTCTAATTGCTGCGCCATCCCGATTTTTACATACAGCAGCGGTGACAGCGGCACAACCAACATAAGTCTATAGAAAGATAAAAATTATTTATATATTATCTGTATTTTGACAATTTATAAACGTAAATAAATAAACAAATAAATAATTGTCAACGATCGAAAGATAAACCTGGATGAAAAGACTCTCCTTTTGGACTCGCTACCAAGAGTGAACAAATGTCTTGTAAAATTATTATTATTATTTATATTTGTTACAGTCCAACTTGCCTGCTGAAGGAGTTAAGCAGCCTCAGTATTGGCGTCAGCGTTTGCGTTTTCAGGGAGCAGCTTGCCGAAGAAGAGAGAAAGTTTGGATAAAGCCAACCAGACAGTGAAGATGTGAACTAGCACTTATGACTTGTGCAAAAATGTTACGAGTGATGCCTCTAATTCCTGCGCCATCGATTTTTACAAACAGCAGCGGTGACAGCGGCACAACCAACATAAGTCTATAGAAAGATAAAAATTATTTAGATATTATCTGTATTTTGACAATTTATAAACGTAAATAAATAAACAAATAAATAATTGTCAACGATCGAAAGATAAACCTGGATGAAAAGACTCTCCTTTTGGACTCGCTACCAAGAGTGAACAAATGTCTTGTAAAATTATTATTATTATTTATATTTGTTACAGTCCAACTTGCCTGCTGAAGGAGTTAAGCAGCCTCAGTATTGGCGTCAGCGTTTGCGTTTTCAGGAGCAGCTTGCTGAAGAAGAGAAAGTTTGGATGAAGCCAACCGGACAGTGAAGATGTGAACTAACACTTATGACTTGTGTTAAAATGCTACGAGTGATGCCTCTAATTGCTGCCAACAGTGGATTTTTTCAAACAGCAGCGGTGTCAGCAGCACAACCAACATAAATCTATAAAAAGATAAATATTATTTATATTTTATCTTTATTTTGACAAATTTTAAACGTAAATAAATAAACAAATAAATAATTGTCAACGATCGAAAGATAAACCTGGATGAAAAGACTCTCCTGTTGGACTCGCTACCAAGAGTGAACAATTGTCTTGTAAAATTATTATAATTATTTATATTTGTTACGACCCAACTTGCCTGCTGAAGGAGTTAAGCAGCCTCAGTATTGGCGTCAGCGTTTGCGTTTTCAGGGAGCAGCTTGCTGAAGAAGAGAAAGTTTGGATGAAGTGAAGATGTGAACTAACACTATGACTTGAGATGCCTCTAATTGCTGCGCCATTCCGATTTTTACAAACAGCAGCGGTGTCAGCAGCACAACCAACATAAATCTATAAAAAGATAAATATTATTTATATTTTATCTTTATTTTGACAATTTATAAATGTAAATAAATAAACAAATAAATAATTGTCAACGATCGAAAGATAAACCTGGATGAAAAGACTCTCCTTTTGGACTCGCTACCAAGAGTGAACAAATGTCTTGTAAAATTATTATAATTATTTATATTTGTTACGGCCCAACTTGCCTGCTGAAGGAGTTATGCAGCCTCAGCATTGGCGTCAGCGTTTGCGTTTTCAGGGAGCAGCTTGCTGAAGAAGATAAAGTTTGGATGAAGCCAACCGGACAGTGAAGATGTGAACTAACACTTATGACTTGTGTTAAAATGCTACGAGTGATGCCTCTAATTACTTCCCACAGCGGATTTTTTCAAACAGCAGCGGTGTCAGCAGCACAACTAACATAAATCTATAAAAAGATAAATATTATTTAAATATTATCTGTATTTTGACAATTTATAAACGTAAATAAATAAACAAATAAATAATTGTCAACGATCGAAAGGTAAACCTGGATGAAAAGACTCTCCTTTGGACTCGCTACCAAGAGTGAACAAATGTCTTGTAAAATTATTATAATTATTTATATTTGTTACGGCCCACCTTGCCTGCTGAAGGAGTTATGCAGCCTCAGTATTGGCGTCAGCGTTTGCGTTTTCAGGGAGCAGCTTGCAGAAGAAGATAAAGTTTGGATGAAGCCAACCGGACAGTGAAGATGTGAACTAACACTTATGACTTGTGTTAAAATGCTACGAGTGATGCCTCTAATTACTTCCACAGGGATTTTTTCAAACAGCAGCGGTGTCAGCAGCACAACTAACATAAATCTATAAAAAGATAAATATTATTTAAATATTATCTGTATTTTGACAATTTATAAACGTAAATAAATAAACAAATAAATAATTGTCAACGATCGAAAGGTAAACCTGGATGAAAAGACTCTCCTTTGGACTCGCTACCAAGAGTGAACAAATGTCTTGTAAAATTATTATAATTATTTATATTTGTTACGGCCCACCTTGCCTGCTGAAGGAGTTATGCAGCCTCAGTATTGGCGTCAGCGTTTGCGTTTTCAGGGGAGCAGCTTGCAGAAGAAGATAAAGTTTGGATGAAGCCAACCGGACAGTGAAGATGTGAACTAACACTTATGACTTGTGTTAAAATGCTACGAGTGATGCCTCTAATTACTTCCCACAGAGGATTTTTTCAAACAGCAGCGGTGTCAGCAGCACAACTAACATAAATCTATAAAAAGATAAATATTATTTAAATATTATCTGTATTTTGACAATTTATAAATGTAAATAAATAAACAAATAAATAATTGTCAACGATCGAAAGGTAAACCTGGATGAAGAGACTCTCCTTTTGGACTCGCTACCAAGACTCAACAAATGTCTTGTAAAATTATTATAATTATTCATATTTGTTACGGCCCACCTTGCCTGCTGAAGGAGTTATGCAGCCTCAGTATTGGCGTCAGCGTTTGCGTTTTCAGGGAGCAGCTTGCTGAAGAAGATAAAGTTTGGATGAAGCCAACCAGACAATGAAGATGTGAACTAACACTATGAATTGTGATGCCTCTAATTGCTGCGCCATCCCGATTTTTACAAACAGCAGCGGTGACAGCAGCACAACCAACATAAGTCTATAGAAAGATAAAAATTATTTATATATTATCTGTATTTTGACAATTTATAAACGAAAATAAATAAACAAATAAATAATTGTCAATGATCGAAAGATAATCCTGGGATGAAAAAGACTCTCCTTTTGGACTCGCTACCAAGAGTGAACAAATGTCTTGTAAAAAATTATTATAATTATTTATATTTGTTACGGCCCAACTTGCCTGCTGAAGGAGTTATGCAGCCTCAGTATTGGCGTCAGCGTTTGCGTTTTCAGGGAGCGGCTTGCTGAAGGAG